>CAWUFW010013623.1:0-464223 GCA_963921515.1 Calotriton arnoldi | reverse complement strand
GTACTTCAGACAGTTGCAGCTGTGTGCTGTCTTGCTGGGGGTGGTGTTTCAGGGTTTAGGGCAGTGGTGTTCGAGCAGTGTAGGGGGTCTTGCTGGGGGTAGTGTTTCGGGGTTTAGGGCAGTGCAGTGGTGTTCGGGCAGTGTAGGAGGTCGTGCTGGGGGTGGTGTTTCAGGGTTTAGGGCAGTGCAGTAGAGTTCGGGCAGTGTAGGGGATCGTGCAGGGGTGGTGTTTCAGGGTTTAGGGCAGTGCAGTGGTGTTCGGGCAGTGTAGGGGGTCGTGCTGGGGGTGGTGTTTCAGGGTTTAGGGCAGTGCAGTGGTGTTCGGGCAGTGTAGGGGGTCGTGCAGGGGGTGGTGTTTCAGGGTTTAGGGCAGTGCAGTGGTGTTTGGGCAGTGTAGGGGGTCATGCTGGGGGTGGTGTTTCAGGGTTTAGGGCAGTGGTGTTCGGGCAGTGTAGGGGGTCTTGCTGGGGGTGGTGTTTCAGGGTTTAGGGCAGTGCAGTGGTGTTCGGGCAGTGTAGGGGTGGGGTTTCAGGGTTTAGGGCAGTGCAGTGGTGTTCGGGCAGTGTAGGGGGTCGTGCAGGGGGTGGTGTTTCAGGGTTTAGGGCAGTGGTGTTCGGGCAGTGTAGGGGGTCATGCTGGGGGTGGTGTTTCAGGGTTTGTGGCAGTGCAGTGTTGCTTGGGCAGTGTAGGGGGTCATGCTGGGGGTGGTGTTTCAGGGTTTAGGGCAGGAGTGGTGTTCGGGCAGTGTAGGGGGTGGTGTTTCAGGGTTTAGGGCAGTGCAGTGGTGTTCGGGCAGTGTAGGGGGTCGTGCAGGGGGTGGTGTTTCAGGGTTTAGGGCAGTGGTGTTCGGGCAGTGTAGGGGGTCGTGCTGGGGGTGGTGTTTCAGGATTTGGGGCAGTGCAGTGGTGTTCGAGCAGTAAAGGGGTTGTGCTGGGGGTGGTGTTTCAGGGTTTAGGGCAGTGCAGTGGTGTTCGGGCAGTGTAGGGGGCAGTGCAGGGGGTGGTGTTTCAGGGTTTAGGGCAGTGCAGTGGTGTTCGGGCAGTGTAGGGGGTGCTGCAGGGGGTGGTGTTTCAGGGTTTAGGGCAGTGCAGTGGTGTTCGGGCAGTGTAGGGGGTCATGCTGGGGCTGGTGTTTCAGGGTTTAGGGCAGTGCAGTGGTGTTCGGGCAATGTAGGGGGTCTTGCTGGGGCTGGTATTTCAGAGTCTAGGGCAGTGCAGTGGTGTTCGGGCAGTGTAGGGGTCTTGCTGGGGCTGGTGTTTCAGGGTTTAGGGCAGTGCAGTTGTGTTCGGGCAGTGTAGGGGTCGTGCTGGGGGTGGTGTTTCAGGGTTTAGGGCAGTGCAGTGGTGTTTGGGCAGTGTAGGGGGTCGTGCTGGGGCTAGTGTTTCAGGATTTAGGGCAGAGCAATGGTGTTCAGGCAGTGTAGGGGTTTTTGCTGGAGGTGGTGTTTCAGGGTTTAGGGCAGTGCAGTGGTGTTCGTGCAGGGTATGGGGTGGTGTTTCAGGGTTTAGGGCAGTGGTGTTCAGGCAGTGTAGGGGGTCTTGCTGGGGTTGATGTTTCAGGGTTTAGGGCAGTGCAGTGGTGTTCGGGCAGTGTAGGGGTCGTGCTGGGGGTGGTGTTTCAGGGTTTAGGGCAGTGCAGTGGTGTTCCGGCAGTGTAGGAGGTCGTGCAGGGGGTGGTGTTTCAGAATTTTGGGCAGTGCAGTGGTGTTTGGGCAGTGTAGGGGGTCGTACTGGGGGTGGTGTTTCAGGGTTTAGGGCAGTGCAGTGGTGTTCGGGCAGTGTAGGGGGTCGTGCAGGGGGTGGTGTTTCAGGGTTTAGGGCAGTGCAGTGGTGTTTGGGCAGTGTAGGGGTCGTGCAGGGGGTGGTGTTTCAGGGTTTAGGGCAGTGCAGTGGTGTTCGGCCAGTGTAGGTGGTCTTGCTGGGGGTGGTGTTTCAGGCTTTAGTGCAGTGGTGTTCGGGCAGTGTAGGGGGTCTTGCTGGGGATGGTGTTTCAGGGTTTAGGGCAGTGCAGTGGTGTTCGGGCAGTGTAGGGGGTCTTGCTGGGGGTGGTGTTTCAGGGTTTAGGGCAGTGGTGTTCGGGCAGTGTAGGGGGTCGTGCTGGGGGTGGTGTTTCAGGGTTTGGGGCAGTGCAGTGGTGTTCGAGCAGTAAAGGGGGTCGTGCTGGGGGTGGTGTTTCAGGGTTTAGGGCAGTGCAGTGGTGTTCGGGCAGTGTAGGGGGCGGTGCAGTGGGTGGTGTTTCAGGGTTTAGGGCAGTGCAGAGGTGTTCGGGCAGTGTAGGGGGTGCTGCAGGGGGTGGTGTTTCAGGGTTTAGGGCAGTGCAGTGGTGTTCGGGCAGTGTAGGGGGTCATGCAGGGGGTGGTGTTTCAGGGTTTAGGGCAGTGCAGTGTTGTTCGGGCAGTGTAGGGGGTCATGCTGAGGCTGGTGTTTCAGGGTTTAGGGCAGTACAGTGGTGTTCGGGCAGTGTAGGGGGTCGTGCTGGGGCTGGTGTTTCAGGGTTTAGGGCAGTGCAGTGGTGTTCGGGCAGTGTAGGGGGTCGTGCTGGGGCTGGTGTTTCAGGGTTTAGGGCAGTACAGTGGTGTTCGGGCAGTGTAGGGGGTCGTGCTGGGGCTGGTGTTTCAGGGTTTAGGGCAGTGCAGTGGTGTTCGGGCAGTGTAGGTGGTCGTGCTGGGGCTGGTGTTTCAGGGTTTAGGGCAGTGCAGTGGTGTTCGGGCAGTGTAGGGGGTCATGCTGGGGCTGGTGTTTCAGGGTTTAGGGCAGTGCAGTGGTGTTCGGGCAATGTAGGGGGTCTTGCTGGGGCTGGTATTTCAGAGTCTAGGGCAGTGCAGTGGTGTTCGGGCAGTGTAGGGGTCTTGCTGGGGCTGGTGTTTCAGGGTTTAGGGCAGTGCAGTTGTGTTCGGGCAGTGTAGGGGGTCGTGCTGGGGGTGGTGTTTCAGGGTTTAGGGCAGTGCAGTGGTGTTTGGGCAGTGTAGGGGGTCGTGCTGGGGCTAGTGTTTCAGGATTTAGGGCAGAGCAATGGTGTTCAGGCAGTGTAGGGGTTTTTGCTGGAGGTGGTGTTTCAGGGTTTAGGGCAGTGCAGTGGTGTTCGTGCAGGGTATGGGGTGGTGTTTCAGGGTTTAGGGCAGTGGTGTTCAGGCAGTGTAGGGGGTCTTGCTGGGGTTGATGTTTCAGGGTTTAGGGCAGTGCAGTGGTGTTCGGGCAGTGTAGGGGTCGTGCTGGGGGTGGTGTTTCAGGGTTTAGGGCAGTGCAGTGGTGTTCCGGCAGTGTAGGAGGTCGTGCAGGGGGTGGTGTTTCAGGGTTTTGGGCAGTGCAGTGGTGTTTGGGCAGTGTAGGGGGTCGTACTGGGGGTGGTGTTTCAGGGTTTAGGGCAGTGCAGTGGTGTTCGGGCAGTGTAGGGGGTCGTGCAGGGGGTGGTGTTTCAGGGTTTAGGGCAGTGCAGTGGTGTTTGGGCAGTGTAGGGGGTCGTGCAGGGGGTGGTGTTTCAGGGTTTAGGGCAGTGCAGTGGTGTTCGGCCAGTGTAGGTGGTCTTGCTGGGGGTGGTGTTTCAGGCTTTAGTGCAGTGGTGTTCGGGCAGTGTAGGGGGTCTTGCTGGGGATGGTGTTTCAGGGTTTAGGGCAGTGCAGTGGTGTTCGGGCAGTGTAGGGGGTCTTGCTGGGGCTGGTGTTTCAGGGTTTAGGGCAGTGCAGTGGTGTTCGGGCAGTGTAGGGGGTCGTGCTGGGGCTGGTGTTTGAGGGTTTAGGGTAGTGCAGTGGTGTTCGGGCAGTGTAGGGGGTTGTGCTGGGGCTGGTGTTTCAGGGTTTAGGGCAGTGCAGTGGTTTTCGGGCAGTGTAGGCGGTCGTGCTGGGGCTGGTGTTTCAGGGTTTAGGGCAGTGCAGTTGTGTTCGGGCAGTGTACGGGGTTGTGCTGGGGCTGGGGTTTCAGGGTTTAGGGCAGTGCAGTGGTGTTCGGGCAGTGTAAGGGGTCGTGCTGGGGGTGGTGTTTCAGGGTTTAGGGCAGTGCAGTGGTGTTCGGGCAGTGTAGGGGGTCGTGCTGGGGCTGGTGTTTCATGGTTTAGGGCAGTGCACTGGTGTTCGGGCAGTGTAGGGGGTCGTGCTGGGGGTGGTGTTTCAGGGTTTAGGGCAGTGCAGTGGTGTTCGGGCAGTGTAGGGGGTCCTGCTGGGGGTGGTGTTTCAGGATTTAGGGCAGTGCAGTGGTGTACGGGCAGTGTAGGGGGTCTTGCTGGGGGTGGTGTTTCAGGGTTTAGGGCAGTGGTGTTCGAGCAGTGTAGGGGGTCTTGCTGGGGGTAGTGTTTCGGGGTTTAGGGCAGTGCAGTGGTGTTCGTGCAGTGTAGGGGGTCGTGCTGGGGGTGGTGTTTCAGGGTTTAGGGCAGTGCAGTAGTGTTCGGGCAGTGTAGGGGATCGTGCAGGGGTGGTGTTTCAGGGTTTAGGGCAGTGCAGTGGTGTTCGGGCAGTGTAGGGGTTCGTGCTGGGGGTGGTGTTTCAGGGTTTAGGGCAGTGCAGTGGTGTTCGGGCAGTGTAGGGGGTCGTGCAGGGGGTGGTGTTTCAGGGTTTAGGGCAGTGCAGTGGTGTTCGGGCAGTGTAGGGGTCATGCTGGGGCTGGTGTTTCAGGGTTTAGGGCAGTGCAGTGGTGTTCGGGCAGTGTAGGGGGTCTTGCTGGGGGTGGTGTTTCAGGGTTTAGGGCAGTGGTGTTCGGGCAGTGTAGGGGGTCTTGCTGGGGGTGATGTTTCAGGGTTTAGGGCAGTGCAGTGGTGTTCGGGCAGTGTAGGAGGTCTTGCTGGGGGTAGTGTTTCAGGGTTTAGGGTAGTGCAGTGGTGTTCGTGCAGTGTAGGGGGTCGTGTTGGGGATGGTGTTTCAGGGTTTAGGGCAGTGCAGTAGTGTTCAGGCAGTGTAGGGGGTCGTGCAGGGGGTGGTGTTTCAGGGTTTAGGGCAGTGCAGTGGTGTTCGGGCAGTGTAGGGGGTCATGCTGGGGGTGGTGTTTCAGGGTTTAGGGCAGTGCAGTGGTGTTTGGGCAGTGTAGGGGGTCATGCTGGGGGTGGTGTTTCAGGGTTTAGGGCAGTGGTGTTCGGGCAGTGTAGGGGGTCTTGCTGGGGGTGGTGTTTCAGGGTTTAGGGCAGTGCAGTGGTGTTCGGGCAGTGTAGGGGGTGGGGTTTCAGGGTTTAGGGCAGTGCAGTGGTGTTCGGGCAGTGTAGGGGGTCGTGCAGGGGGTGGTGTTTCAGGGTTTAGGGCAGTGGTGTTCGGGCAGTGTAGGGGGTCATGCTGGGGGTGGTGTTTCAGGGTTTGTGGCAGTGCAGTGTTGTTTGGGCAGTGTAGGGGGTCATGCTGGGGGTGGTGTTTCAGGGTTTAGGGCAGTGCAGTGGTGTTCGGGCAGTGTAGGGGGTGGTGTTTCAGGGTTTAGGGCAGTGCAGTGGTGTTCGGGCAGTGTAGGGGGTCGTGCAGGGGGTGGTGTTTCAGGGTTTAGGGCAGTGGTGTTCGGGCAGTGTAGGGGGTCGTGCTGGGGGTGGTGTTTCAGGATTTGGGGCAGTGCAGTGGTGTTCGAGCAGTAAAGGGGGTTGTGCTGGGGGTGGTGTTTCAGGGTTTAGGGCAGTGCAGTGGTGTTCGGGCAGTGTAGGGGGCGGTGCAGGGGGTGGTGTTTCAGGGTTTAGGGCAGTGCAGTGGTGTTCGGGCAGTGTAGGGGGCGCTGCAGGGGGTGGTGTTTCAGGGTTTAGGGCAGTGCAGTGGTGTTCGGGCAGTGTAGGGGGTCATGCAGGGGTGGTGTTTCAGGGTTTAGGGCAGTGCAGTGGTGTTCGGGCAGTGTAGGGGGTCGTGCTGGGGCTGGTGTTTCAGGGTTTAGGGCAGTACAGTGGTGTTCGGGCAGTGTAGGGGGTCGTGCTGGGGCTGGTGTTTCAGGGTTTAGGGCAGTGCAGTGGTGTTCGGGCAGTGTAGGGGGTCATGCTGGGGCTGGTGTTTCAGGGTTTAGGGCAGTGCAGTGGTGTTCGGGCAGTGTAGGGGGTCGTGCTGGGGCTGGTGTTTCAGGGTTTAGGGCAGTGCAGTGGTGTTCGGGCAGTGTAGCTGGTCGTGCTGGGGCTGGTGTTTCAGGGTTTAGGGCAGTGCAGTGGTGTTCGGGCAGTGTAGGGGGTCATGCTGGGGCTGGTGTTTCAGGGTTTAGGGCAGTGCAGTGGTGTTCGGGCAATGTAGGGGGTCTTGCTGGGGCTGGTATTTCAGAGTCTAGGGCAGTGCAGTGGTGTTCGGGCAGTGTAGGGGTCTTGCTGGGGCTGGTGTTTCAGGGTTTAGGGCAGTGCAGTTGTGTTCGGGCAGTGTAGGGGGTCGTGCTGGGGGTGGTGTTTCAGGGTTTAGGGCAGTGCAGTGGTGTTCGTGCAGGGTATGGGGTGGTGTTTCAGGGTTTAGGGCAGTGGTGTTCAGGCAGTGTAGGGGGTCTTGCTGGGGTTGATGTTTCAGGGTTTAGGGCAGTGCAGTGGTGTTCGGGCAGTGTAGGGGTCGTGCTGGGGGTGGTGTTTCAGGGTTTAGGGAAGTGCAGTGGTGTTCCGGCAGTGTAGGAGGTCGTGCAGGGGGTGGTGTTTCAGGGTTTTGGGCAGTGCAGTGGTGTTTGGGCAGTGTAGGGGGTCGTACTGGGGGTGGTGTTTCAGGGTTTAGGGCAGTGCAGTGGTGTTCGGGCAGTGTAGGGGGTCGTGCAGGGGGTGGTGTTTCAGGGTTTAGGGCAGTGCAGTGGTGTTTGGGCAGTGTAGGGGGTCGTGCAGGGGGTGGTGTTTCAGGGTTTAGGGCAGTGCAGTGGTGTTCGGCCAGTGTAGGTGGTCTTGCTGGGGGTGGTGTTTCAGGCTTTAGTGCAGTGGTGTTCGGGCAGTGTAGGGGGTCTTGCTGGGGGTGGTGTTTCAGGGTTTAGGGCAGTGCAGTGGTGTTCGGCCAGTGTAGGTGGTCTTGCTGGGGGTGGTGTTTCAGGCTTTAGTGCAGTGGTGTTCGGGCAGTGTAGGGGGTCTTGCTGGGGATGGTGTTTCAGGGTTTAGGGCAGTGCAGTGGTGTTCGGGCAGTGTAGGGGGTCTTGCTGGGGCTGGTGTTTCAGGGTTTAGGGCAGTGCAGTGGTGTTCGGGCAGTGTAGGGGGTCGTGCTGGGGCTGGTGTTTAAGGGTTTAGGGTAGTGCAGTGGTGTTCAGGCAGTGTAGGGGGTTGTGCTGGGGCTGGTGTTTCAGGGTTTAGGGCACTGCAGTGGTTTTCGGGCAGTGTAGGCGGACGTGCTCGGGCTGGTGTTTCAGGGTTTAGGGCAGTGCAGTTGTGTTCGGGCAGTGTACGGGGTTGTGCTGGGGCTGGTGTTTCAGGGTTTAGGGCAGTGCAGTGGTGTTTGGGCAGTGTAAGGGGTCGTGCTGGGGGTGGTGTTTCAGGGTTTAGGGCAGTGCAGTGGTGTTCGGGCAGTGTAGGGGGTCGTGCTGGGGCTGGTGTTTCATGGTTTAGGGCAGTGCAGTGGTGTTCGGGCAGTGTAGGGGGTCGTGCTGGGGGTGGTGTTTCAGGGTTTAAGGCAGTGCAGTGGTGTTCGGGCAGTGTAGGGGGTCCTGCTGGGGGTGGTGTTTCAGGGTTTAGGGCAGTGCAGTGGTGTACGGGCAGTGTAGGGGGTCTTGCTGGGGGTGGTGTTTCAGGGTTTAGGGCAGTGGTGTTCGAGCAGTGTAGGGGGTCTTGCTGGGGGTAGTGTTTCAGGGTTTAGGGCAGTGCAGTGGTGTTCGTGCAGTGTAGGGGGTCGTGCTGGGGGTGGTGTTTCAGGGTTTAGGGCAGTGCAGTAGTGTTCGGGCAGTGTAGGGGATCGTGCAGGGGTGGTGTTTCAGGGTTTAGGGCAGTGCAGTGGTGTTCGGGCAGTGTAGGGGGTCGTGCTGGGGGTGGTGTTTCAGGGTTTAGGGCAGTGCAGTGGTATTCGGGCAGTGTAGGGGGTCGTGCAGGGGGTGGTGTTTCAGGGTTTAGGGCAGTGCAGTGGTGTTCGGGCAGTGTAGGGGTGCGTGCTGGGGCTGGTGTTTCAGGGTTTAGGGCAGGCAGTGCAGTGGTGTTCGGGCAGTGTAGGGGGTCTTGCTGGGGGTGGTGTTTCAGGGTTTAGGGCAGTGGTGTTCGGGCAGTGTAGGGGTCTTGCTGGGGGTGATGTTTCAGGGTTTAGGGCAGTGCAGTGGTGTTCGGGCAGTGTAGGAGGTCTTGCTGGGGGTAGTGTTTCAGGGCTTAGGGCAGTGCAGTGGTGTTCGTGCAGTATAGGGGGTCGTGCTGGGGATGGTGTTTCAGGGTTTAGGGCAGTGCAGTAGTGTTCGGGCAGTGTAGGGGGTCGTGCAGGGGCTGGTGTTTCAGGGATTAGGGCAGTGCAGTGGTGTTCGGGCAGAGTAGGCGGTCATGCTGGGGGTGGTGTTTCAGGGTTTAGGGCAGTGCAGTGGTGTTTGGGCAGTGTAGGGGGTCATGCTGGGGCTGGTGTTTCAGGGTTTAGGGTCAGTGGTGTTCGGGCAGTGTAGGGGGTCTTGCTGGGGCTGATGTTTCAGGGTTTAGGGCAGTGCAGTGGTGTTCGGACAGTGTAGGAGGTCTTGCTGGGGGTAGTGTTTCAGGGTATAGGGCAGTGCAGTGGTGTTCGGGCGGTGTAGGGGTCATGCTGGGGGTGGTGTTTCAGGGTTTAGGGCAGTGCAGTGGTGTTCGGGCAGTGTAGGGGGTCGTGAAGGGGGTGGTGTTTCATGGTTTAGGGCAGTGCAGTGGTGTTCGGGCAGTGTAGGGGTCGTGCTAGGGTATGTGTTTCACGGTTTAGGGCAGTGCAGTGGTGTTCGGGCAGTGTAGGGGGTCGTGCAGGGGCTGGTGTTTCAGGGTTTAGGGCAGTGCAGTGGTGTTCGGGCAGTGTAGGGGGTCGTGCTGGGGGCAGTGTTTTAGGGTTTAGGGTAGTGCAGTGGTGCTTGTGTAGTGTAGCGGGTCGTGCTGGGGGTAGTGTTTTAGGGTTTAGGGTAGTGCAGTGGTGTTTGTGTAGTGTAGGGGTCGTCAGTGTTTTCAGGGTAGTGCAGTGGTGTTTGGGCAGTGTAGTGGGTCGTGCTGGGGGTAGTGTTTTAGGATTTAGGTTAGTGCAGTGGTGTTTGGGCAGTGTAGGGGGTCGTGCTGGGGGTAGTGTTTTAGGGTTTAGGGTAGTGCAGTGGTGTTCGTGTAGTGTAGGGGGTCGTGCTGGGGGTAGTGTTTCAGGGTTTAGGGTAGTGCAGTGGTGCTTCGTGTAGTGTAGGGGGTCGTGCTGGGAGTAGTGTTTTAGGGTTTAGGGTAGTGCAGTGGTGTTTGTGTAGTGTAGGGGGTCATGTTTTAGGGTAGTGCAGTGGTATTTGGGTAGTGAAGGGGGTCGTGCTGGGGGTAGTGTTTTAGGATTTAGGTTAGTGCAGTGGTGTTGGGGTAGTGTTTTAGGGTTTAGGGTAGTGCAGTGGTGTTTGTGTAGTGTAGGGGGTCATGCTGGGGGTAGTGTTTTAGGGTTTAGGATAGTGCAGTGGTGCTTCGTGTAGTGTAGGGGGTCGTGCTGGGGTAGTGTTTTAGGGTTTAGGGTAGTGCAGTGGTGTTTTTGTGGTGTAGGGGGTCATGTTTTAAGATGCAACGCTCCAATACCTGACCAGTCTGCACTACATAAAACTACAAAAAAACGAAAAATAAAAAGTGTTTTGCACACTTTTGTCATTGGGCTATATGTGGGCTACATCTGGGTAATATTTGTGCTACATTTGGGCTCTTTTTTCACTGGTGGCCATCTTGGAAGACTTCTTTGTTATGAAGTTTCCTAATTTCCTCATTTACTGCAGTCTCCTCAGTAGGAAATGCTTTCAGTTTTTTACTTTGATTCCATCAAGAAGGCATTCAGATGTGTCACACATTTGCCATAAATTCAGAATGTTATTACTCTAGTTGTTCATTAGATCACTGTAGTAAAGCTACTGCTCACCAAGGAGTTAACTGGAAGTCTACTGCTGGTATTGAAAGTGATTGTTTCAGTCTGCATGTCAGAATTTTCTAATGAAATAGAAGAGGATTTGAGATCTCACTTAAAACATGCACTAAATTTTATTTTTGCAGCACTAACCATAATTTCTATGGCAAAATGAACCCACTCATTTTGTTCCTTTTTAAATTAAATGTTTTAAGTGTTACAAGTTTATTCCAATCAAGATGGCTTCAGGTGTGCCATACTTTTGTCATAAGTAAGGCTGTTAGCACTCTAGTTGTTCTTTAGAACACTCTGGGAAGCTGCAGTAGAACACAAAGGCATCAACTGACAGGCTGCTCCTGTTGAAATATAACAGGAAGATATTTGAGATCTCACTTAAAACATGTCCTAATTTCTCTTTCTACAGCACTAACCATAATTTCTATGGCAAAATGAACCCCCTCATTTTGTTCCTTTTTAAATTAAATGTTTTAAGTGTTACCAGTTTATTCCAATCAAGATGGCTTCAGGTGTGCCATACTTTTGTCATAAGTAAGACTGTTAGCGCTCTAGTTGTTCTTTAGAACACTCTGGGAAGCTGCAGTAGAACACAAAGGCATCAACTGACAGGCTGCTCCTGTTGAAATATAACAGGAAGATATTTGAGATCACACTTGAAACATGTCCTAATTTTTCTTTCTACAGCACTAACCATAATTTCTATGACAAAATGAACCCCATCATTTTGTTCCTTTTTAAATTAAATGTTTTAAGTGTTACCAGTTTATTCCAATCAAGATGGCTTCAGGTGTGCCATACTTTTGTCATAAGTAAGACTGTTAGCGCTCTAGTTGTTCTTTAGAACACTCTGGGAAGCTGCAGTAGAACACAAAGGCATCAACTGACAGGCTGCTCCTGTTGAAATATAACAGGAAGATATTTGAGATCACACTTGAAACATGTCCTAATTTTTCTTTCCAGAGCACTAACCATAATTTCTATGACAAGATGAACCCCATCATTTTGTTCCTTTTTAAATTAAATGTTTTAAGTGTTACCAGTTTATTCCAATCAAGATGGCTTCAGGTGTGCCATACTTTTGTCATAAGTAAGGCTGTTAGCACTCTAGTTGTTCTTTAGAACACTCTGGGAAGCTGCAGTAGAACACAAAGGAATCAACTGACAGTCTCTGCCCTTGTTGGATGTACATGTTTTACTGAGAATGTCAGACTTCATTCTCACATGACTGAGAAAGATAATGTGAATTTACAGAAAATATGCTCTCATTTTAGCTTCTGGAGCACCTTCCAAAACTGTATGGGACAAGCATGTGAAAATAGTTTTCTCTCAAACATGATTCATGATATCCCAGCAGAAGGTTTTTCACAGGGTAAAATCACCTTAGAACACACCACAATTCCTGAAATTAGTATGGTACCATCAACAAATGAATTCTAATGTAACTAAAGTCTGTTATCACCCTTTATAGTTCTCCTTTTGGTAACCCTCAAAATCTTCGATTCACTACAATGCATTTCAATGGGGTACTATCATTTATATTGGTCCCAAGATGGCTGCCAGCAATTCCAGGATGAAGTGCTGACAGCCAATCAGATCTCACGATGACATGTGTGGTTAGGCTCCGCCCAGATATATATGTGTTTTTACTTTTGATTTTCTCAGCAACTACTGAACGGATTTACACCATTTAACAAAAGGGTTCTTTTTGAACCAAGAACTACCTCTTTGCCAAATTTGGTGTAATTCCGTTAAGCAGTTCGGGCTGTAGCCTTGCATAAAGTTTCCTATGGGAAATTGATTTTTTGACTCTTATTTTTTTAATTTCTCCATAACTACTGAACGGATTTACACCATTTAACAAAAGGGTTCTTTCTGAACCAAGAACTACCTCTTTGCCAAATTTGGTGTAATTCCGTTCAGCAGTTCGGGCTGTAGCCGTGTCTAAAGTTTCCTATGGGAAAATGAATGGGGAAAACACGTTTTGGGACCCCCTTTTTTCTCGGCCCCCGCTTGACGAATCACCCTGAGACTTTCAGGGTAGGAGCGGACCGGAGCGGGCCATAAAGTTTGAAAATTTCGCAAAGATTCGTCAACCGACGCAAGAGTTATTTCAAATAGAATGTCGCGGATTTCCTATGGAAAATAGGTCCTAACTATAACTATCTACTGGCGACCGCCAGTAGATAATATATATATATATATATATTCACTGAAAAAAACAGGTTTCAGGGACGTTATAGTTAGGAATTAGCATTTGAAAAACCTTTGAAATTCACTGAAAAAAACACAGGTTTCAGGGACATTATAGTTAGGCTGACATTTCACTTGTACAAAACCAGAGAAATTCAGCCGTTATAGTTAGTTGAGCTAATTATAACTCACACCCCCCCAATGCACTGTTGATGACATCACATATTACATCACTCATGACATGGTCAGTGACATCACTGATGCCATCACTAATGACATCTCAAATGACATCACTGATGACATCATCCAGTGATTGAGTGTTTCTAAAAAGTTTAAATATGTTTTATATATATATGCCAAGGTGTATTGAAGAATGAATGGGTGTATGAGTGTCTGTATGAATGATTTAGTAGGTGGGTGACTGCCTGTAAAAGTGAGTGATTAAACTTCTCTTACTGAATGCATGGGCTAGTGACTAAACTGTGTGAATGTCTGTATCATTCTGTCAGTTGGTGTCTAAGCAGCTCCATGGGTTGGTGAGTAGCTACATGAGTGTCTATATGGTTTTTTGATTTTTTTGTCTGAGTATCTGTATGAGTGTTTGAGTGTGTGTGTGGGTGGGTGGTGGGGGGTGTGACTCTATGCATAGATGTTTGAGTGGGTGATTCACCGAGTGTATGGGTTTAAGAGTGCTTCTGTGAAGGGCAGTATTGGTGGGTGAGTGTGTGTATAGGTGTGTCGGTGAGTATTTAGATGTCTCAGTGGTACATGTGTGAGTAACGACATATGTGAAAAGAAGTATGTGTGAGTGTTTGACTATATAAATGACTATATGTGAGAGTTAGGGATTGTGAGAGTGGCTGTATGAATGAGTGTGTGCTTATGTCAGTGATTGTATATGAGAGTAAGTATGTGTTAGTATCTGTATGAATAAGTGATGTTGTGTGTGTATAACTGTATAGGTGAGTAAATGGCAGTGTGATTGATTCTTTGAATGACTATGTGTGTGAGTAACTCTATGGGTGAGTGGCAGTGTATGAGTGTCTGTATAGCTGTATCAGTGTATATGATAGTGGCTGTATTGATGAGTGACTGCATGTATAAGTGACTGTATGGGTAAATGAGTGGATGTGTCTGTAGATCTAGGAATCAGTGAGAGAGTACATAGTAACTGGTATTGATGTGTCTATGGTTTAAAAAATGATAGTCTCTATTTTAGAGAGGGTGTATCAAAGGTTATATTAGGGTGTGAGGAGGTGCATTAAATTTTCACGTGGATGATGTCATCAGTGATGTCATTTGAGATGTCATCAGTGATGTCACTGACCATGCCATGAGTGATGTAATATGTGATGTCATCATCAGTGCATTGCGGGGGCGCGAGTTATAGTTAGCTCAACTAACTATAACAGCTGAATTTCTCTGGTTTTGTACGAGTGAAATGTCAGCCTAACTATAACGTCCCTGTAACCTGTGGTTTTTTCAATGAAGTTCAAAGGTTTTTCAAATGCTAATTCCTAACTATAACGTCCCTGAAACCTATGGTTTTTTCAGTGAATTTCAAAGGTTTTTTAAATGCTAAATCCTAACTATAACGTCCCTGAAACCTATGGATTTTTCAGTGAATTTCAAAGGTTTTTCTAATGCTAATTTCTAACTATAACGTCCCTGAAACCTATGGCTTTTTCTGTGCATTTCTAAGGTTTTTTAAATTGTAATTCTTAAGTATAACATTATTTCTAACCTTAGCTTTTTTTCAATATTTGTAGGTGTTTTTTTTTATTGCTTTTAATTAAAAATGATTGGAACTATATATATATATTTTTTTTAAATATACTTAGTTTTTCTAAAATCTTCTTCAACAATTAAATTCATTCTTTTAAAATATATATATCATACACTGCTAAAAATATACTCTGTTTTTTATATGTACAACTTATATTTCAATTTTCTTGAAATAATGCTTTAATACTGTGAAAGTTGTTTTATTGTATTGTTATGCTTTCTTTGTTATTTTTTAAAAAATGTTTACAAAGGAGTCGCGCACCCTACGCGAACCTACTTGATGGGTGCACGGATTCAGGGTGCGCGAACCCTGCTGGCGCGCATTTGCGGAGTCGCACTGGAGTCGCGACTCCGGCATAATTTTAAAAGTATAAAATATCATTGTAGAAATTATAAATATAAGTTTTGGTTAAAGACTTGACTAATATAATTTAAAAAAACAATTTATAAACAGTATTTTTTACTTTACTATGTACTGTACGAAATTTAACGAGTGTGCGACATATGCGTGTAGGGTGCGCGATCCTTCCCGGCACGTATTACCGGGGTCGCGCAGGGGTCACGACTTCGGCGTAATTTTCAAAGTGTAAATATCACTACACAATGTTTACATATCAGTTTTATTTAAACACTTTCACTAATATACTTTTTAAAATATTTTATAAACACCTATTTATACATTATAATTATATATACGAAATTTTACGGGTGCGCGCACCCTACGCGACTCCATGTGACCTGAAAAGAAAGCTTCTGATTGGTTTAAATAATTTTCATTCTGTAAGAGGGAGGATCCAACACTCGTTTTATTCCTCTTATTATTTGCTGTCTTCCTGACAAGAACTGCTTATACTACCTCCCTTCATTTTTCCAATTTTTGTGTGTTTTTTGACTCTTAATTTAAACTATGGCATCTAGTCATCCTGATCTTGACCCACTGGAACTTGAAGATGATGACATTGTGGAGCCAGTGAAGAAAAGGAAGGAAAGTGTGGTGTGGGCCTTCTTTAGTGTGCCGGAGGGTGAAAAGAAGGTGGATGCAAGGAAAGTCAAACATCTGCAAAAGAGTACTCTCAAGAGGTTCTGAAAAGAAATATTCATGTGGAATATCAAGCATGAAAAAACATTTGGAGACTATCCATCCCTTGCATCAGGCGAGAGAAGTTACATGGAGGGAGAGGCATGACCGGCAGAACAAGATCCTAATGCCCCTTCAACATCCTCTCAAGGACTTCCACCAACACCAAGGCCACACATTGTTCCGGAACCGTTGGATGCGGCCATAAGTTGTAAAAAATGTGATGCAAAACTCTGCATCAGGGAGCAGTGCATTGACGTTATTACCAATGCAATTAAAGCACATAAGTGTTCATTTCTTTTTTTTTATGTGCTCCCAAATTTTCTTTTCCTTTCCTTTTTTTTCCCAAACAGTTCCTTTGGAGTCTTCAATTTTGTTTTGTTTAAAAAAAGTCAAAAACACCAAAAAAAAGAATAAATCGTTAGAAAATACAATTTTTTTTACAATTCTTTAAAAAAAAAAACGGTTCTTACGGAACCACATATATTGGTTAAAAATAGAAAAATTACCTAAGTGACTGCATGAGTGCAAGGATACTGCCTGAGTGATTGTAGGACTACTTGTACAGTGTCTGAATGATTGCATGAATGAATGGGTAATGCCTGGATGATTTTGTGAGTGCATGGGTACTGCTTGAGTGATAGTTGGAGTGCATGGATAGTGCCTGGATAATTTGAAGAGTGCAAGGGTAGTGCCTGGGTTATTTCATGAGTGCATAGGTAATGACTGGGTGATTGCATGAGTGCATGAGTAGTGCCTGGGTGATTGGAGGACTGCAAGGGTAGTGCCTGGGTTACTGCATGAGTGCATAGGTAGTGCCTGGGTCATTGGAGGAGTGCATAAGTACTACCTGGGTGATTGCATGAGTGCTGGGGTAATGTCTGGGTGATTGGAGGAGTGCAAGGGTACTGCCTGAATGATTCGAGGGGTGCATGAGTAATGTTTGGGTGATTGCATGTGTGCAGGGGTAATGCCTGGGTGATTGGGGGAGTGCATGGATACTGCCTGGGTGATTGGACGAGTGCTTAGCTAATGCTGTGGTGATTGCATGACTGCAGGGGTAATGTCTGGGGGATTAGAGGAATGCATAGTTAATGCCTGGGTGATTGCATGAGTGTAGGGGTAATGTCTAGGTGATTGTATTAGTGCAAGGGTAATGTCTGGGTGATTGGAGGAGTGCTTGAGTAATGTTTGGGTGATTGCATAAGTGCAGGGGTAATGTCTGGGTGGTTGCATGAGTATAGTGATAGTGCCTAGGTGTTTGGAGGAGTACATAAGTAGTGTCTGGGTGATTTTATAAGTGCATGGGTACTGGCTGGGTAATTGCATGAGTACAGGGATAGTGCCTGGGTGATTGGAGGAGTGCAAGGGTAGTGCCTGGGTGATTGGAGGAGTGCATGAGTACTACCTGGGTGACTGCATGAATGCACGGTAGTACCTGGATGATAGGAAGACTGCATGGGTAGTACTTCTATGATTGTATGAGTGCAGCAGAAGTGCTTTAGTGCATGTATGAGTGCTTGGGTAGTGCCTGAGAAAATTCATGAGTGCATGGGTAGTGTCTGGGTGATTGGAGCAGTGCATGGATACTGCTGGACTGATTCAAACAGTGCATAGATAATGCCTGGGTGATTGCATGAGTGCAGATGTAATGTCTGGGTGATTGGAGAGGTGCATAGCTATTGCCTGAGTGATTGAAGGAGTGCATACATAATGCCTGGGTGATTTCATGAGTGCATGAGTAGTGTCTGGGTGACTGGAGGAGGGCATGGATAGTGCCTGGATGATTGCAGGACTTTAAGGGTAGTGCCTGGATTATTGCAAGAGTGTATAGGTAGTGCCTGCATGATTGAAGGAGCGCATGAGTAGTACCTGCGTGATTGCATGACTGCACGGGTACTGCATGGATGATAGAAGGACTGCATGGGTAGTGCTTCCATGATTGCATGAGTGCAGCAGAAGTGCCTCAGTGCATGTATGAGTGCATATGTAGTGCCTGAGTAATTCCATGTTTCTTTGGTAGTGCCTGGGTGATTGGAGGAGTGCATGAATAGTACCTGGGTGATTGCTGGAGTGCAAAGGTAGCGCCTGGGTTATTCCATGAGTGCATAGGTAGTGCCTGGGTGATTGCATGAGTGCTGGGGTAATGTCTGGGTGACTAGAGGAGTGCATAGCTAATGTATAGGTGATTGCATTAGTGCAGGGGTAATGTCTGGGTGATTGGAGGAGTGTATAGCTAATGCATAGATGATTGCATGACTGCAGGGGTAAGGTCTGGGTGATTGGAGGAGTGCATTGATAGTGCTTAGGTGATTGGAGGAGTGCAAGAGTACTGCCTGGGTTATTGCATGACTGCATAGGTAGTGCCTGAGTGATTGCATGAGTACAAGAGTAGTGCCTGGGTGATTGGAGAAGTGGAAGGGTACTGCCTGATTGATTATATAAGTTCAGGAATAGTGCCTGGGTGATTGAAGGAGTGCATGGGTAATACCTAGGTGATTGCATGAGTGCAAAGGAAATGTCTGGGTGGTTGAATGAGTGTAGTGGTAGTGCCTAGGTGACTGGATGAGTGCATAAGTAATGTCTGGGTGATTTTATAAGTGCATGAGTACTGGCTGGGTGATTGGAATAATAATAATAATAATAATAATAATAATATGTAGCTTATAGAGCGCACGGCTACCCCCAACGGGAGTGTCCCGGCGCTAATAGTGGAGATAGGAGGAGCAGGAGGTCGGCACAGTGGGGCCCACGTGAATCTACGGGAGACTAAAGAGCCATGTCTTTAGTAGCTTACGGAAGCTAGGCTCCGAGGAGGCCTTTCTGATATGTATGGGTAGGGCATTCCAGAGAACCGTTGTTTTGACAGAAAATGAGCATCCGCCCATTCTGGCTTTGGCAAAGCGAGGGGTAACGAGAAGTTCTAGGTGATTAGACCTTAGGTTTCTTGTATGGTGTGATTTATAGATTCTTTTTCTTAAATAATGGGGGCCAGTTCCATTGATTGCTCTGTAAGCAAGGGTAAGTGCCTTGAATTCTGTTCGTTTTCTTACCGGTAGCCAGTGTAGGCTACGTAGATGTGGTGAGATGTGATGTCTTAAAGGGACATTTCTTATGAGTCTTGCAGCTGCATTCTGTATTGTCTGCAGCTTTCTGAGCAGATAGGCTGGTAGGCCCAGATATAGACTGTTGGCATAGTCTAATTGCGATGTTACCAATGCGTGGACAATAGTTTTTCTGCAGTCCATTGGCAGGAGGTGGAGGAATTTCCGAAGTGCCTTTAGTTTCCAGAAGCATGTAGAGGAGACATGTCTTTTCTGGGTTTTGCACGACAGTGTATTGTCGAATTTAAATCCCAAATTCCTTGCCGATGAGACAGGGCATGGGGGGGGATTGAGCTTTGGAGGCCACCAAAGTTCAGGTCGGGGGGGAGATGGTTGATTAAAAAACAATACTTCTGTTTTATCGGTGTTAAGCCGCAAGCAGTTTGTAGTCATCCAGGTGGAGATATCTGTCAGACAGTGCTTGAATTTAGTAAAAGCTGCATCTGAGTGGTCTTTAAAGGAAAACATTAGCTGTGTGTCATCAGCATATGAGATGACACTAACGTCATGTTGCTCAATGAGTGGGGCCAGGGGTGCAAGGTAAATATTAAAAAGGGTGGGGCTAAGGGCCGAGCCCTGTGGGACTCCACAAATCAGAGGGCGGGCGACGAGACGTGCGGTTGCAGTCTTATTCTTTGGACTCGTCCCTCAAGAAAGGAGTTAAACCAGGCTAATACAGTCCCAGTAATTCCTAGTTGCCTGAGCCTATCAAGGAGAATCTTGTGGGACACCGTATCGAACGCTGCCGACAGGTCGAGCAGCACCAGCATTGCGCAGCAACCTTTGTCCAAGGTTTCTCTGATAGTTTCAACTACTTCTAGCAGCGCTGTCTCGGTGCTGTAACCAGCTCTGAATCCAGACTGCGTATCGTGCAACAGCTTGTTAGATTCTAAAAAGTTAGATAGCTGTTTTTGTACCTCTTTCTCCAGAACCTTGGCTGGTGCTGGCAGTAAGGAGATGGGTCTAAAAATGTTAAGTATAGCAGGGTCTGCATTCTCTTTTTTGAGGATAGGTTGGATGAGTGCCGTTTTCCAAACGGACGGGTAGGTGCCAGTTTTTAAAGATGCGTTCCATAGCACATTTAACGGGGGTTAATCAAATGGGCCAGTAGTTTGAAAAACCTTGCCGGAAAGGGATCCAAGGGAGCCGGATTTAGTTTTTGCAGTAAATTAAGAGAGGTTTCAGGGCTGATAGGGCTAAAGTCTGTCCAGGTTTCTGTGGGTGAGGGTAAAGGTGTTTTCGGGATCTCAGTCTCAGTGAACAAGGTATAGATATCTTCGATTTTTTCTTGGAAAAAGATCGAAAGATTCTCACAGAGAGTATCAGACGGGGTGCTGTTACTTTTCATTGTCTCTGGTTTCATGAAGTTTTGGACAATTTTAAAAACTTCTTTAGTAGAGTTGTCTGATCGTTTAATTTGGTTAGCTATATGATTTTTTATGGCGGTATGTTTTAGTTTATGAAATTGGTTCACTGCTTTCCTGTAGATGTTTTTCATTTCGGTGCTATATGTTTTGCGCCAAGTCCGCTCGAGCTTTTTGCAGCGGCTTTTTTCTATTTATAATTCCTGCGTGAACCAGGGTGCGGAGGGTTTGTGCCTGGCTGATTTCATGACTTTCATGGGGGGCGATGGTGATCCAGCGCGATACTAGCAACGAGCATTCATACACCAGATACTCACTTGGGCCCATTCATTCATACTACGCTAGTATTTTCACGCTGGTGTGTCAGTTGTACTCTTTATCAAAATCCCTGTTACCAATTACGTTTCTGATTGAAGAGTAATGACTTACCAATGAATCCTTTGCCAATTGGGAAGTTTAAAATGAGTGACATTCATTACAATTCATAATCCTGAAATAATCACAGAGTCAGGAAGTTTTAAAATGTTTTATCTAAAGATTTTGCAGAGTAAAGTACAGAATTGCATGATACTTAATCGCATATCAAGGATGAAGCATAGAATATCAATTATCGATTAATGACGGTCCCTCAGAAAGGAGAAGATAGAGACAGCAGCGCAACTAAAGGTTGCAGGTATATTTACCTAAAGTGCGAGAACCAAACCCCTTGACCAAGGAGTTGGAAAAGATGGGACCCAGGAAGGATGAAGAGCAAAGACCTCCTTCAGGTTCAGGACAGGACCGGTGACCTCTCTGCCTACGACGCCTGCGTCGTTCCCCTCTCTGATACTCCGCTTCTCCTCGAGTCTCCCGTGCCTTCCTTCTAATGGACTCCGCCGCCCTCTCCTCAGGACCTCTCTCGACAGAATCGATCAGCTTGTCGGTCTGGAGCTTCTGTCTGTCAGCGTCTAGTCTCTCCTCTGCTGTGCTGTGCGGTCTGAGCTTGAGCATGTGCTATCTAATTAGCTAATTCTATATCTATTATACCCTTCTACGCCCATGTACCTCCCATTAATGTTGCCAAAATATGGGACCACTACATCTGATTGGACGGGGACAGGGGGTTGATCCTCACACCATATTGATTTAGTTCAATTTCCTAAAGCCCATTGTTTTAAAATACCGCCCATCACATTTAATACATTTGCTTTATTTCCCACCCGTCTCATGACAAAGTTTATCCATTCTTCATGTACATTGTTGCATATTAGTAGGGACATTCATGGGTACAGCGGTGTTGGCCATCAGGTCATGGCCTTGGACGACGTCCAGGTTGACTTCATCCCTTTCTCTTGGCAGCCATGCAGGACGCATGCGCAGGAGCATTGTCACACAAGTTTTCAGTTCACCAACCCCAGGCCCATATTTACGAACTAATAAAAGTCAAAGAAGAAAATATTAAAATCACAAATAAAATGTTTCACTGTATACCCACTCTTTTACTCTATTCCCATTTACTTATAAATTCTGCCCCACATTAATAGCGTTAAGAAAACGACAATTTAATTACAACACAAGAGCAAGCTGTAGCACGTGAAAACATAAAGCAGCCATTTTAATGCACACTGCGCAGAAGCAAGAGTTTTCCCACCAAGCAAAGAAAGACGTCACAACACGTGATATGGTTGAGACATGTGCAGTAAAGTTCCCACGTTTTAGCGGCCATTTTAGAATAGACAAGCGTTATTTGTTAGTTTAGACACATAGGCAAGCTTCCTTGCTACTTATGTTTGTGTATGCAAGAGTTAGTATGAACAATACAAAGTTTAATAAATTAATACTATGAGAAGATTGCGTCCGAGCAAGTCTCATTTGTGAGTCCTTGCTCCATCAATGGTGTCTAAAGCAGAGGCAACCCAGTGATTGAAGGTTACTGCATCACTATTCGGTTCACCGGTAAGTACTAATGGTGTGCTATGTAGTGCAGGACCAATGGTTTCAGGAGTGACTTTCCGCCAATTTCTTCGGACTTCGCGCTTGTTTTCCCTGTAGCCTAGGTTTGTAGTGAAGGTTAGGTTGAATGGAATCAGGTGGTGATCCGACCATGCAAGAGGGATGGAATTCTCTGCTGATAAGGTGGGGATATTAGTAAAAATGAGATCTAATATGTGTCCTGCTGTGTGTGTGGGTGTAGTGACCAATTGATTAAGATTTAGACCTTTGAGGGTGTCGACTAGTTGGTGGGAGGCTAGAGGACATTGGATGTTGTCTATATGGACGTTAAGATCTCCTAAGACTAAATAGTTTGTATATTTCAAAGAATGGTCAGCGATCAATTCGCAGATATTCCATAACTTGTTGGATTTGGAGTCAGGCGGTCTATAGATCAGCATTCCTGCAATGGTTAGCGTAGGGGAGATGGTAACATTAAAAGACATTGCTTCCAACAAATCTGTGATATCAACCCTTTTATGTGATATCTCCCAGTCCTTTTTGATGATAATGGCTAGTCCACCACCAAGCCTATTGCCCGCTCTGTTTTCTGTAATTATTTTATAGTCTTCCGGGATGGCCAGATGGACATCACGGTGTGGTGCTTTCTCTTAACCATGTTTCTGTTAGGAACACAATATCCCAGGTTTTGGTTCCTAGAAGTAGCCAGATGTCGTCGGCGTGCCTGGGGAGAGACCTGCAATTTATCAGGCAGGCTCTAATACGTATATCAGCCTTACTTTTGATTGTCATTGGGTTTAAGGTTATGGTCTTTTCCAAGGATTTACACCTTTTGCCTAGGTCATCATTAAAATTGAATGTACAGACTTTACAATGGGGGATATGGCCAACGGTATTTAGAACTAATGTACAGGGGTTTATGCGTGAGTGGTTGGGACAACCTTTATACCTGTGTACCAGAATTTGGTCCCTTGTTAATGTTAGTCTTGAGGCTGGCTGCAAACGGGCAGCATGGCTGGCGCTGGATGTGGGCCGGACGCGGACGGGTGCAGACGGGCTTGCCTTAGGCGCGCCTTCGGCACGCCAGCGGTGCGCGTCCGCTGGCCCATGGGTTTATGAGGAGCAGCAAGGTAGTGATTCCGCCCCTTCCCCGCCCTGATAGGATTCAGCTGAGTTTAGGGATAGTTTGGCCCCGCCCTCCACTCAAACGGCTCCTGCCGCGGTGGACCGGGGCTGAGGGCAAAGTCCCAAGCGCAAGATGTGCAAATACGCAGGTAGGGGGGATTAGGGGCAATTTAAAAACAATTAAAAATGGTGAACAAGAGCTTTCCTAAAAAACACACTTTTTAAACAAGGTACACGCAGCGTTCAATGCGGGCGGCAAACAGAGAACTAACCGCCTCTCCTCGCTCTGCTGCGTGTCCACTGGCCCATGGGTTTATGAGGAGGAGCAAGGTAGTGATTCCGCCCCTTCCCCGCCCTGATAGGATTCAGCTGAGTTTAGGGATAGTTTGGCCCCGCCCTCCACTCAAACGGCTCCTGCCGCGGTGGACCGGGGCTGAGTACAGTGGTAGTGCCTGAGTGATTGGAGGAGTGTGAAGGTAGTGTCTGGGTGATTTTATAAGTGCATGGGTAGTGGCTGGGTGATTGGAGCAGTACAGGGGTAGTACCTGTGTGATTGGAGGAGTGCAAGGGTAGTGTTTGGGTGATTATAGATGTGTATGGGTAGTGGCTGGGTGGTTGAAGGAGTGCATGGATATTGCCTGGATGATTGCATGAGTGCAGAGATGATGTGTGGGTGATTGCATGAATGGATGGGTACTGCCTGAGTGTTTGAAGAAGTGCATGAGTAATCCTTGGTAATTGCATCTGTGCAGGGGTAATGTCTGGGTAATTGGAGGAGTGCATGGATACTGCCTGCATGATTGAAGGAGTGCAAGGGTAGTGCCTGGGTGATTGGAAGAGTGCATAGCTAATGCATGGGTGATTGTATTAGTGCAGGGGTAATGTCTGGGTGATATTATGAGTGTATAGGTACTGGCTAGGTGATTGGAGAAATGCATGGATATTGCCTGGGTGATTGGAGGAGTGTGGTAATAGTGCCTTACTGTATACTTGAGTGCATGGGTAGTGTTTGAAGGAATGGATGAGTGCAGTAAAAGCAGCTGTAAACATTATTTCACATTATCATGCTTATTACATTATTTCATCTTACCTTTTTTATTAATGTAGAAAAACTCAGTGGAACTATTTTACAGTAGTTTTGTTGTAAACTGAATTTAAAATCTTTTCAAACTTCACCATTACCTTCTGTAAAAAAGAAGAAAAACCGTTATCGAATATAATATTATGGTTTTAGGAACACAACATAATTTTAGAATTACATAACATTTTCAGTTTCCCTTTTTTGCTGTTCTCAGATTCAACTGAATTTCACTATACACAGTGATTTCAATGTAGATCATCATACAACAGCCGGGAAGAAAAAAACAATCAATGAGATTGTGAGAAAAAAAAAATCAGCGTTGAGCATTATTTAGAACAAGTATAACTATCTGTTTACCTATCTACAGTTTCTAAATTACATTCTTCAACCACATTAAGTTTTTTATTTCTGTCAAGTACATTTTGTAAAATATACACTCTCATTTACATTGCGAATAATATAAAGATCAAATATATAAACTACTGCTTTCAAACACAATTTTCCAAATGCAATATCAATTAGCACAAACAATAATCCAAACACTAATTGTTCACATCTTCCCAATATGCCAAATCCATTTGCATTGAAAATATCCAAAATAAACTTGTTAATTTGTGTTCACATCTTCCCAATAGGCTGAATGATGTTTTCAAAACTTTGGCATCAAAATTATGAGATATGAATTTGGTAATTCATAAGGCAGCCTACATTTGAATTCCAAATGAGCATCATTGCAGTTTGTCCATCCTTTATTGCACTTTAAATACACAGGGGCCGATTCCGATCTCGGCCGGTAGGGCTCCGAATCGAATTCGGCTTTACCAGATCCGATTCGGAGGCCTTTTTTCCAACCGATTCGTACAGTCGTCCCAGCGAGCAAGTACGATGCGAGCGCACGCGAAATCGCCGACCGACTCGTTCCCAGGTCCGAACCGCTCTGACCGACTCGTACGGACACGGCTCGCACCACGCAATGGAGACGTTTCCCGACAGAGCGAGTACGATGCACGCGTCGGACGGCCGGATTGAGTCGGAGCGTCCGGCTCACAAAAGCACACGGAGCCGGACTTGGGGGGGTCCGTGTCGGACCCCCCTGCACGCGTAGCCACACGAGTCAAACACAGGGGGGACCCAAGGGTCCCCCCTACACATGCATGTACGGTGCGAGTCGCACCGACGCGTACATACTGTAGGGGGCCCCCCTGTTCGCGACGTGCCCATTCAGTCAATGGGAGCCCGTGTACGCGTTGTACGACCGGCTCCCATTGACTTCAATGGGAGTCCGACCGAATCGAGTCGGGCGGCATACGGCCGCATCGTACTCGCTCGGTCGGACTGGGGGAGTCCGGCTCGGTCGGAAATCTCTCCGGATCCGGCTTGGTCGGAGAGCTTTCCGACCCAGATCGGAATCAGTCCCACAGTGTAGTGTCCAGATGTTGTAGCAGGTCCATCATGGAAAATAATAGCCACTGCTTTAAAACTTCCTGAAATTGATACTTGACTTGCCACAAATTTTTTAATTTTTGTTTCCAATTTTGTTCCATTTGCTCTACAACGTTGTAGCATTAAAATGACATATTTTCCATATCTTTCTATATATAATGTTGACAACATATCTTGATTAGTCGTTTTTACTAATTTGTTAAAAGACAATGATTTGCAATCTGGTATCATCAAGTATATGAATCGTTCAGTGTCTATTTCAGTAGTAGAAGAAAATGAACACTCTTCACATTTATGTTCCCATCTGTAACTTAGTCCAAATAACTTTTCAATTTCTATTCCTTCATCTTCCAATACTCCAAGCATAAACACAAGAAATTCTTGTGCATCTTGTTGTATATTCAATGTAAATTTCAATGAAGCAGTACATATATCCAAAAGATGCCGAATGCCAGAAGCAGTATGGATTTGAGTTCTATCAGTTACCAACTTTTGAAAAATATAATGCAGTAAAGAACATAATCTTTTTCTCGATTTTTCATAATTTCATTATGAAGATCCTCTAGATAAAAGACAACATTTACAATTACATTAGCGCAGCAGTTGATACCTGAACTATTTTCTAACTGGTATCCTACAATATCATCAACAGTGTCCATTTTCATTTTCTTTGCAGTTTCATCATTCTCTTGAATTGTTTTCTGTTTTTGAATCTAAGTAGAATATTTGTCATATTTTCATTTTGGACACACTATACGTTTCTCATACACGGGATATTCACCTAAGTTAGGAGCATAAAGTCTTCTTAACCGATTGTACTCTTTTACACAATTTACATCAGCATTAACCTTTTTCTCATCAAAATCAATCAAATACAAACCAGATAATGTTCTTACTCGAGACAATGCAACATATGCCATACCCTCTTTAAACACTGTACTTCCAATATTTACTAAAGCACTGTCTACACTTAAACCTTGAGATTTATGAATGGTTACTGCATATGCTAAAGAAAGAGGAAACTGCACAACGTCCAATCTGTTCTACCTCTTCAATCTGATCAAATTTAATATTCAAAAATTCAATTCCATCTCTGTTCTGCAAATTTACAAAATCAACAACTTCACCCATTGCTCCATTTACTAAACCTTCTTCTACATTTAAATTACGCCGTAAATTACCCGACAGTTTACACATACGTATGAAGTCTTTTCTAAACCTGCAGTCTTAGACACCGACTTTTCCAAAGAATCTAATTTTGACTGTAATTTCTCTGAGAGAAGAATAGTAACTCCTTCATGTTACATTTTATCAATAGCTTCCATTTTCACTATTGGTTGTTTTTCCAATTTCAAAAGTTCTTGATTGAATGTATAACATTCTTGCAGTGTTGGCATAAGGCAAACTATAGACTTCTTTTCTCCAATTTTCTTGTATATTATTTCAGGTGCTATCTTTTCGTTTGCAAACAACTTCGTTAAAAGACAACTTTGTAAAGCTTCTTTGCCATGTTTTGTCAAAACACCAATTCTTATATCTTGAAGAATTTTTCCATAATGTTCATCACTTACTTGTCGCATATTCTTTATAAGTTCTTTATATTCAAAATGAGACCAAATGTTGACATTTCCAATATTTCCCAAAGATTTCCTAGTGTCTTCATGGACAAGTGTTTTAAAAACAGGTTGCCCTGTCACAGGAGTAAGTTGTAGTAGGTCGCCAAATACATGTTTTCCTCCAAATAGAACATCATAATCTGTTTTTAAAATCTGTTGCATTCTTAAATGTACAAAGGCAACATTAAGTTTGAGACCATTCTCACCTCATCAATGATTAGAAGTTTCATTTTCTTCAGTACTCTTGAGACTTCATAACAAGCTTCTCCAGATAGCTTGTGATATTCCAATTTATTTTCATGTTCAACTGGTAGCATGAGTAATCGATGTAAAGTAATCCCTTTAATGTTGTGTGCTGCTAATCCAGTTGGATCTGTTACAACACAAGATAAATGGTATCCAGTAGTTTTGTGTAGATAACTGGTGAAAACTTTAATTAAGAAACTTTTTCCTGTTCCAGCTTGACCACTGATGTACATTCGAATAGGTTTAAATGATGTGCATTGGCATTCTTTTTTTTCATGTAGCAAACCATGCAGTATCTGTAGTGTCACTTGCTCAAATCAATAATATCCTGTTGTGCTTGTTGCATTGTCGTTTCTACTTCATTCATGGCTATTGCTGCTTCATTTTCAATAATTGGTTGTCCTAGTGGATCTTGCCTTAGTGGAGCAGAACTCTGACTATCTTGAGAACTGTCTCTAGCTATTTCAGCTGCAATTTTAGTTTCTTGTTCAATCTCTTCATTTAACATTTGTAGATAAGTAGGGAAAATTGGGCATTGTATGTTATCTTTACATGCATTAAAAGAATCTTCATAGCAGTCAAAATCTCCAAGTAATTCCGCTTCACTACGCCAAGGCTTGAAGAGTTGCAGTAGTGCTAAATAGAAAAATTCCCTTTTTTCTGGAGTTTCACAACTGAGTTTTCTATGGTTAATAAGATTTCCTTTGGTATGCTTTACCAAACATCCATTACATCCAATTACTGCATATTTTTCATCATTTATATTTTCTGTAACATTTCTCTTAAAGCTGTAATGTTGCAGTACTTCATAGAGACATACGTTTTCCAGATGTGGACTCCTTTTGGGATAGTACGTATCCAACATATTAGTTTTAACAATATCTGTACTTTCTGGTTCATTCAATGCTAAGTATTCAATTTATTGTAGAGATTTCAAAACTCTATTTCGTGTAGCCGCAAAACCTAGACTTACCCAAATGATTCCTCTTGACTTTGAATATAAACTCGCAGAGCTCAACCGATCCGAACATTCGTAGGATCCAATCTCTCGATGTGAAAGTATTTTCAAACTAAAGCTATACAATTTGTTACTAAGACTTTTCTCTTGTGAAATTTCTTCCCAAATTTCCTTTAACTCTGTCTTTTCAGATTTCGTTATATATGACGTAACGTAGCGAGCAACAGCAATTGAATTATCTGCAACATACTGGATATCCATGTTTGCATTCCACATTGTCAAAATCACTGGATTGTAGTCATTAATATACTTTGAATCTTCAGTTCTTCTTATGTTGTATGTTTTCTTCTGAGATTTTCGTGTTATAGTATGTCTTACTGCTGACATAAAACTATTGACTCTTCCTATTGAAATTACTGGATGTGTGAATTCAAAACAACATTTTGTATAAAAGTTTCCCTTTGACTTGTATTTCCGTCGACAATATTTTCCACATCGATGACTTTGAAAACGTAAAACTTGTTCTCTTAAGCTCTCTTCTCCTCCTTTTTTTGGAATGGCACAGGTAACATACTCTTCGATAAAAGACAAAACAGTTTCATTAGAATCGGTTTCAAATTTAGGTGCATCCTTGATCCATAATAACATTTGTATATGAGGAGCACCTCTGGTTTGGTACTCCTTTCTCCAAAAGAAATCAGTAACTTCTCCAAGAGGTGGATTATTTTTATTGCAGATAAAAGACATCATAGCTTGAAACCTATGATTAAAATATCTGCACACATTCACAGGATCCAAAGAACACAATTCTCCAGCTGTCTTCAATTCAATATTCTTGACATTTGAATTTGCTTGTCGAAGAAATTCAAGTAAATCGTTCCAGGCATATTCAGCACAGCTAAGTGTTAGAAACCAGGTAGGAGTACCTAAGTTTCTTAACATACATTTAAGTTCACCGTGACGAGGATACCAATACTCATTAGTACCACGTTGACACGCCATCAAATTAATTAACTGAGATTCCAAATGATCGTCTCTTTGTTGAACTTTGTCCATAAATTCCTTTGCAGAAACATGTGTAAGATGAACTCCTGTTTTTAATATGTGATTCACTGCATATGATAGTCCAGACAAGTCACTTTCAAATAGAAGATGGAATATATATGGAATGCACTGTCGGAATCTTGGATCTTCTGAGATTAATCTTGTCGAACGGTATTCTGAAGCTGGAATCTGTACTGCTCGTTCCACATATCGTCCACCTTCTCCAGTGGAGAACAGCTGTGGAAAACAACGAGCTTCTAAACTTTTTTCCCATACACTCATGGGAGTTCCCTTTGTTTTCTTCATTTGAAATAATTCAATAGTGTTTCCAATCACTTCTTTTGAATGTAGAGGATGTATACTGTAATGTTCATAAATCTCTTCACTCCTGGAGTTGTCCTCTTTTTCTATTTGGCCAGTTAAAATGTCTGTATCTTCTTCTAAACATATTTCCTGTTCTTTCCACATTTACAGTTTTGTAATAAATATTGTTCTGTACAAGATATAATGTAGCCTTTTGAAGTTTGGTGACATCTACTAACTCTAGCCATTTTTCCAACTCTTTGTTGGTACACCATTAACTAGAATAACTACAGGCTCACTTTCCTCTCTCTCTATACCAACAGTTTCAATATTTTTCTTAAAATCTAAAGGTAAGTACACAACTCTTCCTTTCAGACCTCTTAGTAAATCTGTTGGAGGCAGCTTACCTGTTTTAGGCTCCATACGAACAATAGCCTGAAACGGGTGCACAGATTGAATAAGAATGGACTCATATGTATTTAAATCTGCCAGTTCCGGAGGAATAGCTACCAAGTTGTTAGGTACAGCTCTAACTGGCATTTTGTTCTCTTCTAATTTGTTGTAACAATATTTACAAATACATTGATCAGTACCCAACTCAAAACGACCTTCCACTAACAAATAAGCACCAAATTGCTCCCACTTATCATTATTTTCCTTTTCACTTTTTAAATACACATCAACATTCCTAGTTTGACTTTTATAGTGAGTACGTCAACAACAAATACAAACATAGTTTGGTTTTTCACATGAAAGTATCTTAAACTTTGTAATTTCTTCTGCAAACTTCTCAGTAATAATATCTTCCAGCTGTTCTTCAACACCTACTCTTATCAAGCTCTCACCTTCTCTACTCTCCTCTTGTAAACTAAAGAAACGAAACTGTATATCATCAGAAACTTTTTTTACATCCGATACTGAATCATGTAAAAGAGCTGTGTTCATTTCACTTAAACATAATGCTGGACTTCTTACATAGTACAATCTCCTTACTAACTTTCGCATTTCTGAGTGATGTACTGCTAACATTCTTAAATGATGAAAAATACTTTGACACACTTTTCTAGAAAGACAAGCCAGAGAATGACCCTGCAATTTAGTATATTTTCTCACTTTACAAGGATCTAGTCCTTGCAACATCTTAATCTTCTGTTTAACACTTTTTTTGGCATATTCTCGTAAGAAAATTCGTAACATATCGATGGATTCCTGTCGAATACTACAAATACTACTACAATCCCACTTATACACTGGAGCTTGAGTATGTCTCCCTTCAATTTCTTCAGCTATTACTTCTCCTTCATTTCTAGAAACCATCTTTTCTTTTTCAATTGGACAACCATCTTTAAACTCCTAACAACGACCACTGGTATCAACTGTATGAACTAATGAATGTTGTTGAAAACAGTTTTCTTCATTAAAGAAAGGCTCAGTACTAGAAGTGTGCTTCCATTCAACAGTAAACGTTTTGTAAAAGTTACTTCTATTAACCAGTCTTTTTCTTTTGCTTTTCTCCTTCATAAAGTGCATTGTTTTATTCAATGTTTTCATTCTCTTCAATACCAATATAAATAATTTCCCTTTCAAATCAAAACCAGTATCTACTGCACTTTCAATCTGTTGCTTCTTCTTATATGCTGCAGATCTTTTTTATATTTTTTACAATCTTTTAATACATTTTGAATTACTCTGTTACGAAACATACGTACACGTATGTCCTTAAATTGTTTTTGTCTTTTTGTCACATGTGCTTCTTTCCATTGTGTTTCTTTACTTGCTTCTCCTTTGTTCGAAAAATTTCTTTCCTCCTTTGGTTTGTATTTTGATCGTTCAATAAATCTTACCAGAAGCCACTTTATCCTCAGCATCCTTGTGGTGTTTTTCTACTCCACTCATTTTAGTTTTCATTAAGTACTTCTGTTTCCTTTGTTCTCTTCTCTTTTCATGTTTTCTTGACATCTTTAATTTCTAATCCAAATAAAATATCTTCCTAAAAAACAAATATTAGTTTAATTATTTTAGTACATTAATTAAAATGTCAAAATTAATAACATTTCAATTTTGAAAATAACAACTAAGCGCAAAATTACAATTATATTTCTATTGCATTTATAATTCATAAGAAGAGAAAAGTATAAAAATGAGCAAAATATCTGCAAAAACATAATAGGTGGTCACACAGCCAATAGCACAAATTAGAAAAAACTAAAAGGTTTATAAACAACCAAATTAAATATTCAAACAACACACCTACTGAAAAATGTAAGAAATGCAGAAAGAAGCAACAGATGTACAGAAAGAGGCAAGACAGGTGCAAAAAAGAGGCAAAAGAAGTGCAGAAAGAGGGAACAGGGATGTAGAAAGAGGGAAGAGAGGTACAGAAACAGAGAAGAGGGCTGCAGAAACAACCAAGATGTGTGAAAAAGAGACAATAGGGGTGCAGAAAGAAGCAAGTGAAGTGCAGAAAGAAGTAAGAGAAGTGCAGAAAGAAGCAACAAACATGCACAATGAGACAACAGTGGTGCAGAAAGAGGCAACAGAGGTGCAGAAAGAAGCAAGAGAGGTGCAGAAAGAAGCAAGAGAAGTACAGAAGTAAGCAACAAAGGTGCAGAAAGAGCCAAGAAAAGTACAGAAAGATACAAGATAGTTGCAGAAACAGGCAAAAGAGGTGCAGTTAGAGAGAACAGAGGTGCAAAAAGAAGCAAGAGAGGTGCAGAAAAAGTGAAAAAGGATACAGAAAGAGGCAAGAGAAGTGCAGAAAGAAACAACAGAAATGGAAAAAGAGGCAAGAGAACTGCAGAAAGAGGCAAGAGGATTCCAGAAACAGGCAACTGAGGTAAACAGAGAAACAAGAGGGATGCAGAAAGAGGCAAGAGAAATACAGAAAGAGGGTAGAGGGGTGTAGAAAGAGCCAAGAGAGTGCAGAAAGAAACAAGTGAGGTGCAGAAAGAGGCAACAGAGATGCAGAAAGAGGGAAGAGGGGTGCAGAAAGAGGCAAGAGGGGTGCAGAAAGAAGCAAGAGAGGTGCAGAAAGAAACACTTTTGGGCTGCAGCTCCACTATTCAACAACTACTCAGAGTGTTGGGCCTACCAAATACAAAGCAGCAAGTTTTTCAATAGGTCTGTTAAAAGACTCACAATATTCAAGAAAGCATGCATGCATGTGTCTGTACCTTTTAAAAGTGCCATCATATATCAAAGAAACATGCAAATAGATTGCTAGTGGGCAGTGCTTGAGAAAATAGATGACTAAGGGCCATATGTATCATTCCAAATTGCGATCGCAAATGCCGAAATTCTGAGAATTTCGGCGTTTGCGATCGCAATTGGGCTCAGTGGTATGTATGAATGTAAAACTGCCTCGCAAAATAAGGAATCGCAAAATTTGCGATTCCCTATTTTGTGATTGCATTTAAGGAATCGCAAATTGCGATTCCTTAAATGCAATGTAAGAAGCACAAAAAAGTGCAATTTGGCCTTAGGGAATTGCAAATTACCACCAACTTCAAGTTGGTGGTAATTTGCGATCTCTTTGAAAAATGCACTTTTTGCATTTTTCAAAGTGCAATGTGGCACACATACATCCCCTTAGGGCTAACCCTGGGCATAATACTTCGCTACGCTCACGGAGCATGCAAAGTTTGTGCTACTACGCACTACGCAAATTGCACGTAGCAGAGTGAAAAACTGTGCTAATTGACGTAGCATAGCAGTAGTATACTAAACACCCAGAAACGCTTTGATAAAGCAATTATCTATGCTAAAAAGCATATAACCAATTCACAAAAGTGAACTTTGACAATAAAATATCAAGCAATGAGAGAGGTGATGATTTTGGGGTCCCCCCTAACGTAGGGGGAGGACCAAGCAGATGCCTTGAACACAAAAAGCATATCATGTGAACGATTCAGTGGTGGTCCCTTCCTCCTAGGACCACCCCAAGCACAGTTATGGGCAAAAATACAATCCCAACCAGAGGCCCTGCAAAGCATTATGGGACGAGATTAGCAGTGGGCAGTGAATATTATAGTGTCCAATATCAAAATAATTCTACAAAGAGCTGCAGTTCAACTAGTCATTACTAGATGTCCCTCACGAGTCAAATGCAAAAGCATTGAAATTATTAATACATCAAGCTGCAGTTCCAGTAGTCGTTACTAGATGTCCCTCACGAGTCAAATGCAAAAGCATTGAAACCCTTTCATGAAGCTTTTGCATTTGACTCGTGAGGGACATCTAGTAACGACTAGTGGAACTGCAGCTCTTTGTAGAATTATTTTGATATTGGATACTATAATATTCACTGCCCACTGCTAATCTCGTCCCATAATGCTTTGCAGGGCCTTTGGTTGGGATTGTATTTTTGCCAATAACTGTGCTTGGGGTGGTCCTAAGAGGATGGGACCACCACTGAATCGTTCAAAAGATGTGCTTTTTGTTTTCAAGGTATCTGCTTGGTTCTCTCCCTAGGTTAGGGAGGATCCCAAAATCATCACCTCTCTCACTGCTTGTTAATTTATCGTTTTCACTTTTGTGAAATGACTATATGCATTTTTAGCATATAAAGACAGAGATACTTATTTTATCTTAACTTGCACTGTGCAAGATGCCTTTGGCAATTATTGTACAGTGCAGTCAAGCACACAGCTACGCACTACGCAATTTGCATAGCTACGTGTAGTTCAAAATGTACTTCACGTAGCTACGTGAAGTGCTACTACGCAAACTACGCCCAGGCTTACTTAAGGCATGTATGTGCGCCACATGTGCACCCATGCTTATTTCAGGGGTGCAACAGGGTGTCCTTTTGACACCCCTGCATTCTCAATTTGCGATTCTCTAATTGCTAATGGCAAATTGAGAATGTCTTCCCATTCATTCCTATGGGCCTCTAGGCCCATAGGAATGAATGGGGAGGTATTCCTTAATTGCGAATCGCAATTAAGGAATATGTAGGATTCGCAAAATTATTTGCAAATCCCACATACATAGCGTTTTGCGATTCTCAAATAGCGATTCGCAAAAAATCGCTTTTTGAGAATCGCAAATGTACATTTTGATACATATGGCCCTAGGTGTGTAGTGCCTGAGGGAATAGTTCACTGCAACATTACTGCCTGGGTGATTGCATGAGAGCAGCAGTACAAAATGGGTGATTAGATCAGTACAGGAGAAATACCTTAAACAAACCATGTGCACAAGGCTAACACATGGTTGAAGACATGAGTGTATGAGTATTGCTTGAAAGAATAAAAAACTGCATGGGTACTGCCTGAGTGATTCTATGACAGCAGTAGTAGCAACTAGATGAGTGTATGACTGTCCAGAAAGCACCTGAGAGAAAATAAAACTGTAACGGTAATGCTAGAGACATTCTATTAGTGCATCAGTTGTACCATATTGAGTTGATGAGAGCATCAGTACTGGCTGACTGAATCTTTGAGTGGGATAGTAGTGCCTGTATGATTGCACAAATCTATGGTCAATATCTGAGGGATTACATAACATGTATGTATCTGTGCCTTTTCCTACTGCCATCACATGTAAAAAAAACATACAGATACATGTGTACCAGAGTTTTACACCTCTACCATCTCTTCAACATAACACATGAGAGAATACATGAGCACGCAGACACATACCTCAGTCATAAGATTAAAAAGTCCCTTAAACTTGACAGTCTACACTTCTCATTTTAAAGAGACACTTAAAATTCTGCAGCATACTTGAAGTGTACATCTCGTTAGACCAATACAAGTAAACTAATCACTAATCCCTCTGCCAACATAAGAGCAGCAGTACTGAATGGATGATTACAACAGTGCAGCAAAAATACCTTAGACAAACCATGAGTGCAAGGCTAATGCATGGTTGAAGACAAAAGTATATGAGTAGTGCTTGAAAAATTAATGTCTGCAATTACATGGTATTCACGTGTCTGTTCCTTTTCCTAGTGGCATCATATATAAAAGAAACATACAGATACATGTATACCAGAGTTTTATACCTCTACCATCTGTTTAGCCGTAACACCTGAGAGACTACATGTGCAAACAGATACATACTTCAGTCATAGGACTAAAAAGGTCATTAAACTTAAAAGAGTGCACTTTCCATTTTAAAAAGACACCTAAAATTATGCGGCATATTTGAAGTATACATCTCCACAGACCAATACAACCTAAGCTATTCACTAATCCCTCTGGCAAGATGTCTTAAACCTCAGTTTTGGACTGCAGCTTCGCTATTCAGTAACTACTCAGAGTGTTGCACCTAAGCAAACCCAGCGACCCCAATTCCACTATCCTTCGTGACAACCTCGCCAGCATCGGACTTAAACAACTCATCAACACACCGACCCACAGAGCAGGACACACCCTCAACCCCATCTTTGCGGCAGGAAACAGCGTCCAATTCAGCCACACAACAGAGCCGCCATGGACCAACCACCACTGCGTACACTTTGCCATCAACAAACCCAAGGCACCCAAACCATCCCCACGCCCACCACGAAGGAACTGGAGCAAGGTTACTGACAAGCAACTTAACTCCACCCTCACCCGAGACAACCACACCTGGGCACCCGACGCAAACGGTGCAAATGACGCAGCCAGAGAACTCCACACCTGGATCTCCAACTGTGCAGACGAGCTTGCCCCGCTACGCAACCCTGACAGACAACGCCCCAGGAAAGCCGCCTGGTTCACCACCGCTCTCCAAGAAGCCTGACGCACCTGCAGACGCCTGGAGAAACACCAAGACAACCGAAAACCACACCATCTACAAGGACGCCATGATGGACTACCACAACCAGATCAGAGCCACGAAGAGGAACTTCATCCACAACAAAATCCTGGCCAACTCCACCAACTCCAAGGAACTTTTCAGTGTCATTCAAGAATTCACCAACCCACGCAGCGAAGCCACAGACATCACCCCATCCCAAGACCTCTGTGACAAGCTTGGAACCTATTTCCACCTCAAGATCCAAAACCTCTACGACAACTTCATCGACCATCCACCAGGCGCCACAGATGGCCCCCGCCCTCCAGAAACACCAGCCAGCCCACCATCTCCAACTGGACACCAATCACGGCCGAAGACACCGCCTCGACCATGAAAAGCATCCACTCGGGGGCCCCCACCGACCCCTGCCCCCCTCACATCTACCACAGAGCCGCGGACGCCATCGCAACCCGAACTACAATGCACCATCAGCACCACCTTCAAAACAGGCACCTTCCCAGACGACTGGCAGCGCGCAGAAGTCAGACCCCTGCTCAAGAAGCCCACAGCTGACCCCACCGACCTCAAGAACTATAGGCCCATCTCGCTTCTCCCCTTCGCAGCCAAAGTTGCAGAGAAAACAATCAACAGGAAACTGACACTATTCATTGAAGAGAACGCCATCCTCGACCCGTCCCAATCCGGATTCCGAAGGAACCACAGCACAGAGACTGTCCTACTCGCCGCCACAGATGACATCCGCACCCTCCTGGACCAAGGCCACTCCGCAGCTCTCATCCTACTCGACTTATCAGCGGCCTTCGACACCGTCTCCCACAGCTCACTAGTCGCCAGACTACACGACGCAGGCATACAAGGAACAGCCCTGGACTGGATCCGATCATTCCTCACCGGAAGAAGCCAAAGGATCAGACTCCCACCCTTCCTCGTCGACCCCACGAAAATCACCTGCGGAGTCCCACAGGGTTCATCACTGAGCCCCACCCTCTTCAACATCTACAAGGCCCCCCTCGCAGCCATTGTCCGACAACACGGCCTCAACATCGTATCCTACGCCGACGACACCCAGCTCATCCTCTCCCTCACCAAAGACCCCACCACTGCCAAACTCAACTTCCAGAAAGGAATGCAAGACGTCGCAGCCTGGATGACCAACAGCTGCCTGAAGCTCAACGCTGAGAAGACAGAAGTCCTCGTCCTCGGTACCACCCCTTCTGCATGGGACAGCACCTGGTGGCCGACTGCCCTCGGAAGCCCACCTACCCCCTCAGACCACGCCAAGAACCTCAGCATCGTACTCGACTCATCACTCACCATGAACTGACAGGTCAACGCCGTCACCTCCAGCTGCTTCAACACCCTCCGCATCCGCCGCAAGACCTTCAAGTGGATCCCCCCTGAGTCAAGGAAGACAGTCACCCACGCACTCATCACCAGCAGTCTGGACTATGGAAACGCACTCTACACCGGCATCAACAAGTCCCTACTCTGCAAACTCCAGACAATACAGAACACCGCCGCCAGACTCGTCCCCGGCATCCCCCGAAACGAACACATCAGCCAACACCTACGAAGTCTCCACTGGCTCCCCGTGGAGAAAAGAGTCACTTTCAAAATCCTCACTCACGCCTACAAATGCCTACACAACAACGGACCCAAATACCTCAACGACAGAATCAGCTTCCACGTACCCAAAAGAAACCTCCGATCTTCCAACCTCGCACTTGCCAAAACCCCGCGCATCCACAGAGCCAGAGCAGGCGGAAGATCCTTCTCTCACATTGCAGCCAAGACCTGGAATGAGCTACCGGCAGACATCAGACGCGCCCCCTCCCTGAACACCTTCAGGAAGACCCTCAAGACCTGGCTCTTCGGCTAAACAGATCTGCGTACCCCCCCTCAGCTCCTTGAGACCCTCACGGGTGAGTAGCGCGCTTACAATTCCCTGATTGATTGATTGATTGAAGCAAAAACAAAGCAGCAACCTTTTCAATCTATATGTTAAAAGTCTCACAATATTCCAGAAAGCACGCTTGTATGTGTCTGTACCTTTTAAAAGTGGCATCATATATCAAAGAAACATACAAATAGATGGGTAGTGGGTAGTGCCTGAGAGAATGCATGACTCAGTGCTTCAGTGAAAAGTTCAGTACAAGAGTACTGCCTGGATAATTTCAGAAAGCCACCACTAATCCTTCTACCATGTTATTATCTACTAACTAACGCGCTACTTACCGCCATCACTCCGGCACCACCGGCAACGTGAAACCGGGGGAGACTACAGCTCCCAGACTGCTCCTGAGGGCTGACACAGCTGCTTGCATCGCGCGCCAGGAGGCGCATAAAGGGCCACGCGGATCCCGCTTCGCGGGACGCGCTACTTACCGCCATCACTCCGGCACCACCGGCAACGTGAAACCGGGTGAGACTACAGCTCCCAGACTGCTCCTGAGGGCTGACACAGCTGCTTGCATCGCGCGCCAGGAGGCGCATAAAGGGCCACGCGGATCCCGCTTCGCGGGACGCGCGCGGGCTCGCCCGGGCAAAGCCCAGGCCAAGGGCGGGCCCGTCCTTGCCCATCAGTGTCCGGAAGAGGCTGGGCTGGGCTACCCCTCGAACGTCTAATATGGGTAAGCGCAAGCAACTGTGTGGTCAGGACCAGGGAGGGGTAAAAGCTAAAATTCCAAGGAAATCGGAATCTATTATTTCCTACCTAACTTCGGCAGTGGGAGCCCTTAATAAGGAGATTGCCAATGCAGAAAAAGAACTGGGTATGGGTACGACTCAAGAGCCAGAGGAGGGGAATGTTACATCTGATTCCGTAACTATAATACCTGTTCCCCTGGAACCCACGGTACTGATTTCAACACCGTTAGTTGCACAGGGCGCTCTAACGTGTAATGCTGTTCAGCCTGGGGATATGGTTGACGTCACTAAGGCCCTTTTGCCCAAGTTAGAAAAGGCACCAAAAAGGCTGTCTCTGGGACCTGCTGGGAAAAAGAGACCTATTAGTAAAACCTGTAAACGGGATAGAGGCGTAAAAGAAGTACGTCTACTCAAGGGAATGACATGATTGAAAATATTGACCTGACAGTTCGGAACTTGGTGGAAGAGATTTTTACCTCAAGGTTGGAATCTGCTCTCACTAGCATAGCAAAAGATATTATTGACACTTTGCAAACTTGTGTTGCTGGGATTCTGAAAAAATGTGAGCGTATTGACACTTTTTTAATGACCTCAAAACCCTTGTTTGTTCCTCCTAGTTCATTTACGCCTCCTAATGTCCAAGTAGAGACTAGGCCAAGCACTGGATTAGTCAATTTGGGCGCTCATCCAGTCTCCCCGTTACGGGTAAGGTCAGAATTTGAAGTGAGGGAGAGTGCTGGGGCACACCAGGTCCGCCCGGTAAGGGGGGGGGACCTTAGCCATAGAGATAGGAACTCTGATGGATTGACAGTCAATGCCCAGACCCTGGTTACTAGGGAGCCTCTACTATCCCACGAGAGGCCAGTAAATCCTAATTGTGGTAGTATTAATCTCCCCCCAGAAGCGACTCCATTGGCCGCGGTTCTTGTAAGGGTTCTACCACTCAATCTTGATGATAATGAACCCACTTCGATTCTTCTGCTAAAAGTAAAAAAATGGTGTGATCAATATTGTACAGGAAATACTGAAATTTCTTCTGCCATTATAATGGCTAGACGAGTGGGGTGGGTGGGTAACCGCCCGAAACAATTGGATGGCGATTGTATTATTGTTAATTTTAATACACGGAACGTAGCAGATAGATTGTTCTGGGATGCCTCGGACATTAATCAGGATCAGGGGAAGGGGGGTATTAGAGCCCTGCCATTGGGTTATTTTTATCCTCCAGTAAGACGATTGAATGCACTTGTCAAATCTCATAGTGAGATATATTCGAGGAGGCCTTTTCAGCCTCTCAAACGCATTGATGAAACTAAAAATTTGAAGATCTTTCCAGAAAGTTTTAATATTAGAGACACAATAGACTCGCAAATTTTTCCTGGGAAATTAAGCGGTGAAGGGCAGGGCATAGCCCTTTTAAATAGATTTTCTCCACTGTCCCAGTTAGACGAGAATGACTGACTAGAGTCATCTCATGATTGTCTATCTGATTTCGGCCAGAATCACCAGCCTATGGACCTACAAACTGTTTCCAATTGTAAGATCATTAGTTGGAACATTGCGGGGCTTAGATCTAAAAGGGATGATCCTAGCTGGCTTGAGTTTATAAAAAATATGATATTATTGCTCTCCAGGAAACATGGGACAGGGAGAGCAATTTTTGGCTGGACGGGTTTAAATCTTTTTCTCACCTGCACGTTCTACCCTGGCAGGTAGAGCCAAGGGGGCCTAGTACTCCTTCTTTCTTTAAATTTGAAAGGGTCTGTAAAAATGTTGGAGGTAAGCTCCCATAATTGTATGATATTAGAACTGTGTACTCCTACTGGTTCCAAAATATTATTAATTAATTTTTATAATTCTGGCGAATGCGACACTTTGAATGAACATCTTTCTTATTTGAAATGTTTTTTAGAAGTTTATAGATCGAAGCAATTCACTTTTTATTATATCATTCTTATGGGCGATTTTAATATTCATTTGTGTAATTTGAATTGTTATGGTGATGATCATTTGGGTCCTCAATATTCGGTGTCACCCCATTTTGAGCATACGCAAAAGGGGGAGGCCCTGGAGGATCTCCTGGCAGGAGTTGATCTCTTTGAACCTGGTTTCAATGATTTATCTGAGAGGGTTCCGACATTTAAAGCTAAGGGAAGGGATACTATCATTGACTATATATTTTTGTCCCCCTTATTGTTAGCTAATGTAGTATCCTATAATGCTAAGTTGTCCCCCTTAGTGACCACAACCCAGTAATTCTTGAATTACACAAAGACTTGGGCCTTTTATGTTTATTGGGTGGGAACACAGGAGTTAATCATGTGACCACAAGTGATCAGGGAGGAGGCTCAAATGGTCTAAAGTAATTCCTGAATCTTTTCTTGTTAATTTACGCATGAAGGCTAAAGATGATATTGCAAAGTGTGTTGATCATTCCACCCCAAAGGATGAGGTGATTAGAGGTTTTGAAGGTATCTGTCATCAGGTAGCAATTGACCTGACTGTTAAATCCAAACCTAGACCTAAACCAGTGGAAAGGTGGTTTGACACAAATTGCTCTAGGGCCCATCGCATCTTAGCACAAGCCCTGAAAAAGAGACCAAGAGATAGGGAGCAGATAGCTAGCCTTAGGAGGTCTTATAAGCTAGCGATACATACCCGTAAAAGTGAGATCAAATCGGAAGCCTGGAATGCTCTAATGTCTGTTGAAGTCTTAAAGGATAGCTCAAAATTTTGGGCTATTGTTAATACACCTTTCTTTTCAGGCATAGAGAATGACATCATGGAAACTAATATATCAGAAGAGCAGTGGCTGGCGCATTTTAAGACAATCTATAGTTCAAGTGAGGTGCAGGTTCCCTCTTCAGGATTGGATACTTATGGTGATTTTTCTTTGCTGGTTTTTAAAGAGGTGGATATTGAAAAGGCAATAGTTGAGACCTCCAGAAATAAGGCCCCTGGCCCCGATTGTGTCCCTGCAGACCTGTATAAAAGTGAACCTAAATTTTGGGCCAAGATCCTGGCCAATGTGTTTAATGCTTCTGTTGGGCAGGGGTTTCCTGCGTCTTGGTCCCTGTCTACAATTATACCAGTTTTTAAAAAGGTCAAAGAGGTGACCCTCGGTGTTATAGACCTATATCACTGATTGATTCTGCCGTCAAAATCTTAGGTAAAGTGATTTTGGCTAAAGTCACTGATTGGGTAAATGATAACGGGGTTTTATCCAATCTTCAGTATGGTTTTAGACAGGGCAGAAGTACCATGAATCAGTGTCTTAACTTATATTTATTAATAGGCAAATACACCGTAGCCAAAAAGGTCCCCTACAAATGGCTTTTATGGATCTTACCTCCGCCTTCGATCTGGTTAACAGATCGAAGCTCTGGTCCATTTTACTTGTTATGGGTATTGATCCTTGTTTGGTTTATTTTTTAGCAGACTTACATCGGGATCTTTTAGCAGTAGTTAGGGTCACTCGGGAAGGTAAATGCACTAGTCACTTTAAATCAGGCAGAGGTGTCCGCCAGGGTTGTATATTGGCGCCATTACTTTTTACTCTTTATATTAATGCTTTAGATAAAATCTTGGAACAGGCGAGTTTGGATATTCTGCGTGTAGGAACTAGGACTATCCCGGTCCTACTATACGCGGATGATGCCGTCTTATTATCCCGAACCGCTATTGGCCTCCAGAGACTGTTGGATGCATTCGGGGATCTTATGAAATCCCTGGATTTGGTTGTGAATATGTCAAAGTCACATGTTATGATAATGGGTCAAAGAAAAAAAAAAGGAAAAATCTTCTCATGCAATGGAGCGGAGGTGTCTAGAGTGACCTCCTTTACATACCTAGGGGTCTTATTCGATGATAGATGTTCCTGGGTCCCCCAATCTAAAGCAAAAAAAAACGCAGTAGTAAGATCAACATCAGCTTTATTAGGGTTTTCACAGCGACTGGGAGCAAAGCCTTTTGAAGCTATTCTCTCTATCTATAGATCTAAATGTTTGGCCATTGCTACATATGGCTCTGCTATTTGGGGCTATAAACAGCAGATGGGGATGCAGATGGCTGAAAATAAATTCTTACGAACCCTCCTGTCTGTGCCCCAATTAACCCCAACATTTGCTATTCATCAGGAATTGGGGTTGGGTTATGTAACTGACTCACTGAGACTGGCCCCCTTGGTCTGCTGGCTTAAAACCTGGCTTAACCCTGAGATAACCTTGAACCATCAGATTTTACGGGATGTTGTTGCCTTGGAGAAAGCTAACAGCATCCCGTGGCTGTCTTATGTTAGGTCTATGTTTTTTAAACTAGGGCGACCTGATATTTATAATGCCCCAGAAGGGATCAAAAAAGATGATGTAATTTGGGTAAAAGCACAATTTTTAAATATACTGATGTTGGAACGAGAGGACCGGGAGATTCAAAACCCTCGGTTAGGGCTCATTATTTAATTATTTCTTCCCCGTCAATTGAGCCCTACTTGAGAATTGTAACTAAGCCTTATCACCGTTGGCTACTGACAAGGTTCCGCTTCAACCTGATTCATTTCTCCCTGGGTAACCTTCCGGGATGGTGTAAGCCAGAGGATATAGGCCTGTGCCAGTGTGATAATTTTTCATTGCAGGATACATTGCATTTGATCATGTTTTGTGATTTTTATAATGAAATACGGAGGAGGTTTTTAGTCCCCTTTTGAGGGGAAAGGGTTTTTACAGGCAAGACCAGCTTTAATGTATCTTCAACTGTTAGATGATACCTGGAACATTTTTAATATTGCTAGTTTTCTTGTGGCTGCTGTTCGCCTTAGGAGAAGGAGATTTCTTATGATTAATGATGCATGAATTTTCAAAATCATCCTAATGTAATTATTTTAGTTGATAACCTTCAAGCTCTGATGAATTATAGATTTTTGTAGGAATTTTAAAGTTTTTTTATATTGCCCAACTGAATTGAATGATATTATTGTTGTTTTATGTTCTGTGTACTGTACTTTTATGATTTTAATTAATCGAATAAAGTGATTTGACTGACTAACTATTTCAAAACTCTTTTCATTACAATAATACAAAGTACAATAGAGAGCTGTACATTTCATAACATATTCCATACATCACATTTGTCTTACAATTTCAACACTTGGATTTATTTATTTTTTTAAGTAAAAATATCACTAGAAACAATAAAGTAGTCCTGAATAATATATAATACACCTTACAAATTGGTTACTCACATTTGAGGTAGTGTTGTAGAATACCAAATATCAGAAACTCTTAACAGATTTTCTTTTCTACACAAGAAATGTAATGCGCCTCTCTCAGAAAGGTGAAACCAGAAATGGCAAACTTTCCCTCTCTTTTTGCACTCAAATAAATGAAAGTATCAAATCACATTGCTTCCATCATTATTTCAAATTGTGAAACACATTTCTATTGGTTAGACATATTAACCCTTTCTAACTGTCTTCAAATGGTGCCCAAACTGCTTCTGTAATCTTCTGAAGTCGCGACTCCACTGCGGAGGAGCCGCGACTCCACACGGGAGTTGAAAAACCTATTTTTAATAATACTAGTATAGGTTTTCAGCAACACACTACTTCTCCACATACTACTGTCTTAGAAAACCTTAATTTACTAATTTTTCACTTATATTTATGTAGCCATTTCACATTTTAAGTTCACAGTTGAGTTTCAACCCTTCCCCCATTCTACTTAATGCCAGTTTCCATAGTAACAGTTCATGGAACATTCAACTGTACTGGCAGCTCACAAGTTCACCGTAGTTTCAAGTTCAGCACACAAGCTTACTAATGCAAACAGCAGGTGTGGTTGACTTTTGCTAAATATTACCTTATGGTATCTACTGTACCTTTCAAACATTTTCTAATAACGAATCACAAACATGATACCTCAGCAAAGTAACATGCATCCTATTTTTGAGTGCACAATCTTGATGAACAGCCAATCACTTATCAACTTTTTAAAAAACAACATGTTCTCCACCATTTTAGATACCTCTCATTCTACCAACTGACTACCTCAGCTACAGACATCTTTTCATTCCTTCCAGACATCCCTTCAAGATGCTCACAGTGTGGATTGTAGGGCACATCTATGTTTTCTGGTGCAAAAGGTATGCTGAACGCAGAGGTATTGCCAAAGACCTAGGTTTGGAAAATGTGGACATTAAATGTATTGCACAGAGAGGATTAAAGTGGCACCAATTGATGCCTTTGGTTAAAACCTTTTTGCATCTCCAACCCCCTGACCTCACGATTGTGCACTGTGGTGGCAATGACCTAGGCACATTGACTGGGGTAGGTCTGGAAATGCTAATGAAGGACACCTTTGCACAATTGATGTTGCTTTTGCCTCAAACTGTCTTTGTATACTCTAATATATGCCAAAGACAGAAATGGAACTGGTCAACTCAATTCTGTCCACAGTTTGAGAAAGCTAGGAAGAATGTCAATAAAGCTGTTTCTGCATACCTCAGAGATCATAGAATGGGGTCCATCTACAACAACAATCTACGTTTCAATATGGACGACATCTACAGAAGTGATGGAGTGCACTTCACAGATCAAGGGAACAGAGTCTTCCTCAGCAACCTAAAGCTGTGCATCCACACTTACATGTAGTTTCAACAAAGTCAGAATGAAAACAAGGGCTCTTTTTAGAGCCACCCAATAACCCAACATATAATCTTACTTTTTAAAAATACATGCATACTCTTTTTAAAAATTTTGCCTGGAGTCGCGAACCCATCGCGGTTACACGGGGGGGCCGCACTGAGAGCTGTGATGGAGTTGCGACTCCAAGCATGCGAGAAAAAAAAAATGCCCCCATTCTAATTATTCAAACTCTGCCTCGGGGACCCCATCTCCTGAGGCCTAGCCATTTTATATTTAAAAAAATAATAATAATGACCCCCCTAAGGGCTTTTTTTTGCCCCGGGGACCCCATCCCCCGGGGCATGCCCTCACGTTGGGAACCGCGGGGGGCCCAATGCCCCCACTGTCCCTACCGGCTCCCCGCCTCCTGCGGGAGCCGGCATTGCTTTTGGACAAGGGGAGCTGCTGACATGCAGCTCCCCATGTCCAAAAGCAATATGCATTGCTTCATGGAAGCAAGAGCAGGTTTTCTGCTCTTGCTTCCATGAAGCGAAGCATAGTTTGCAATGAAAGGGTGGGAGCAGTGCTCCCGCCCTGTCATTGCAAACTGCAATGTCCCGGGGGTGGGCACCCCGGGACATTGCTGGAGCCAGCCCTGGGGGATGGTGGTCCCCAGGGCCAAGGAAGGCTCCAGGAGGGTAGCCGCGCAGCCCCCCTCCCAACTTGTAAATAGCCCCAGGGAGGTGGTGGTCCCTGGGGCAGGGGGTCTGCAACGGACCCCCTCATTACAATAATTAAAGCCCTAGGAAGGTGGTGGTCCCCATGGCTTGTGGGGGCCCGTGAGGCCTCCCCTGAATAATTAAATAAAGCCCCGGGGACCCCCGCCCATAACAATGAAAAGCCCCGGGGAGGTGGTGGTCCACGGGGCTGCAGGGGCCCGCGCGGCCCCGCATATATTTTTCATATTGCCCCCAGGACCTGGCCCATCCGGGGGCACATTAAAACAAAGTGCGGCATACCACGCTCCGTTTTTTAAAACATTTTCAGCAGGATTTGCACACCCAGCGCGAATTCTGCCGAAAAGTTTAAAAAAATACTTTTTTGGGCCCTGGGGGTCCCTGTGGGACCCCTGACCAGGCCTAGGGGGTCAGGGTGTTTCTACCCTGCCCCCTTTTCTTTTTTTTAATCAATAAATACCCTTTTTTCATGTGACTTGGTTTTTACCGAGTCACAAAATGGCTGCCAACACTTCTTGGTTTGGAGTGTTGACAGCCAATCAAAATGAAGCTCGTGCTCTGGAGGGTTCGCGAATCCACCGCGATCACCAGATATTGATATCTTTTATTTTTTAATTTCTCAGGAACTACTGAACTGATTTACACCATTTAAAGCAAAGAGTGCACTCTGGAACAACAGCTACCATTCTGCCAAATTTGGTGTACTTCCGTTTAGCAGTTCGGGCTGTAGCCGCGACAAAAGTTCCTATGTAAATTAACAGGGAGAAAACACGTTTTGGGACCCCCCTTTTTTCTCGGCCCCCACTTGACGAATCACTTCGAAACTTTCAAGACAGGAGTTGACCCGAGCGCCCCATTAGTTTTGAAAATTTCGCGAACATTCGTCAAACGAGGCCAAAGATATTGGCAAATCAAAAAATGCTTTTCCTATGGAAACTAGGTCCTAACTATAACTACCTACTGGCGACCGCCAGTAGGTAATATATATATATTTTTTTCCACTGACAAAAACAAAGGTTACAGGTGTGTTATAGTTATGTTCAGATTTCACTTGTACAAAACCATTGAAATTCAGCAGTTATAGTTAACTGAGCTAATTATAGCTTATACCCTGCAATGCACTGCTTATGACCTCATATATTACATCACTCATGGAATGGTTAGTGACATCACTGATGACATCACTGATGACATCTCAAATGACATCACTGATTACATCATCCACAGAACCACTCACACACCCACTGTCACCCCTATACACCCCTATATGTGAGTGAGCGCGAGAGTCTCTGAGTGTGTCTGTGAGTGAATGAGTCTGAGTGGGTCTGTGAGTGTGTGTGTGAGTCTGTCAGTGGGTCTGTCAGTGGGTGCTTGAGTGTCTGAGTGGGTCTGTCAGTGGGTCGTGAGTGTCTCAGTGGGTCTCTGAATGGGTGCTTGAGTCTGAGCAGGTCTGTGAGTGGGGGTGTGAGTGTCTCAGTGGGTCTGTGAGTGGATGCATGAGTCTTTTCTGTCATTTTTCTGCCTTCTGTTTTACCTTTCCTGCTCATTTTTCTGCCCTCTGTTTTCCCTTCCCTGATTTCTTTTCTGCCCTCTGTTTGGACTTTTCTGCTCTTTTTCTGTCCCCCTTTTGCAATTTAGGCTCTGGGGACCCCCTTTCCAGAGTCCTACCAAAATTCAGTGGGGGCGGAAGGCCATGCAGCCCCCCTCCCTAAGCCAATTTAGGCCCCATGGTCCTCATCCTCCGGGGCCCAGTCATGTCTCCATGGGTGCCCTGGAGCCCAACCAGGGTACCTAGCGTACAATGATGGGTACCGTGGAGGAATCCTTAAGGCCCCAGCTGTCCCAGCCTGCTCCTGCCTCCTACAGGAGCCAGCATTGCTCCCTCAGGCAGGGAGCTGCTAAATATGCAGCTCCCTGCGTGCAAGAGCAATTGTTTCATCTGTTTACCTGCCCGCATGACAGTGGGCAGGGAAAGAGATGAAAACTCTGCTTCCAGCAAGTGGGAGTTATATGACAGCTCCCTCTAGCTGCAAGCAGAGTTATGTTTGCTCTCGGTTGGCATGGGCTGTAATGTCCAGCCAACCAAAAGCAAACTGTTATGTCCTGGGGGTGGGCACCCCGGAACATAGAGGAAGCCGGACCTGGGGGGTGGCAGTCCCCAGAGCCATAATTGGCTCCAGGAGGGGGGCTACACAGCACCCTTGATTAGTTTTGCCCTGGAAAGGCGGTGGTCCCAGGCCCCTATATGGACCCCTCCATGTTTACATTTTGGATTTGGACCCAGGAGGTGGTGGACACCAGGGCTGGGGGTCTGCACAGATCCCCTCCATATTGTATAATTTAGCCCCGGGGAGGTGGTGGTCCCGTGCAGTGAAATTCCTAGGGCAACTTCAAACAATATTCAATAACAAAAATGTCAATCACAATATAGACAAACAGAGAGGCTGACACTTAAATAGAAAAGTACAAATATACTGTTTAATTAAATTGTTTTGTCTTATAATAAATAGAAATCATGATTATAAAAAACCACATACATGCCACATTCATTCATCTATTCATACACCCCTTTTCACTCATATTCTAAATATGTTCAAAATAGCAAAACAGTATATAAATTGTCAAATTATACTGGACATCTTGATATACATATATTTTCTGCAATTTTTAATCAATATCTCAGTATTGTCCAAAAGAAACAATTCTCAAAGAACATCAGAACATCAGAGCATTATTTCTGTGTCATGTAGTGGTTCCAATTCTTGGGTGGTTTCATATCTTCAATTCTACGCGCGTTTCGGCAGTAGCAACTGCCTTCTTCAGGATTAGCACCTCTATCTAGGTTTTCCAAAAACGGAAATGGGTCACTGCTAATTGTGAACTTATGCACTGAGTGTGTCCAGAAATGCTATGCATCTAGTAATTAGACAGCAAAAGTTCTTGTATTGAAAACTACATCCATATCAATGCTGCCAAAGACACTCATTGCACGTGTGCCTCCGATTATATCATCGTTTTTACAATTAAGGATGTTCTGAGTGATGCTGTTCGTTGTGACCATTACAGGGCGGCATAGGTATCACAGGGACCGCTCCTGCATGGCGTCCGCGTCTCTGAAAGTCACGGATGCAAGGTCCCTGGGGCTTCAACAGGTCCATGGAGGGGGGTCTACGCAACCTTCCTCCAATAAATTAAATAAGTCCCCGGGGAGGTGGTGGTCCTCAGGGCTCAAATGAGCCTCAGAAGGGGGGGCCGGTGAGCAGTTCTCCTTTTTTTTTTAATATGCCCACATGCCCCCGAGACTTAGCCCACCCGAGGGCTATACTAAACAAGTACGGGAGACCACGCTTGGTTTTTTCCGTGGATTTGCAACTCTGCTGCTGAAGTCGAGCCTCAAGATGGCTGCCAACACTTCCTGTTTGAAGTGTTGGCAGCCAATCAGATTTCAGCAAGGGCACTGTTGGATCCTCGGAAGATCCATGTCCCTGTATGTACAAATTTGATTTTCCTTCCATATTTTGCAAAGTACTGAATGGATTTAGACCAAATAACAAAAAGCACTCTTTCTGGACCAAGAGTTAGCTTTCTGGCAAATTTGGTGTAATTCCGTCCAGCGGTTTGGGCTATAGTTATGTTCAAAATTCCTATAGGAATTAACATGGGAAACACACTTTTTACCCCTTTTTGTTATCCCCCGCTTGACAGATCGCCCTGAAACTTTCCATGCACAACAAGACCCAACTTGACACTTTTTTTGGAACATTCTGTGAAGATTTGTCAACCGGCGCCAAAGATATAGAAAAGTCAAAAAACCCATTTCCTATGGAAACTAGGTCTTAACTATTACACTTTAGACAAATCGAAAGTGTTTAAAAATTATTTGGAAACCTACAACACCTTAAGCTCGACCTTATGCCCAACTAACTCAGCAATCACATGTATAGACTACATTTATATAGCTCCTAGCTGCTCTACCCTACATCCTACCCTTACCCCAAGTATAAATATACCTAGAGGTTCTATCGCACCTCCAGTCAATCCCTCACTAACCCAACTTTATCACACACCTAACTGCTATACTATGTACGTGTCCATGGTATACTTATTTACAATGTGACCTAGGGTGCTTTCATCTTCCCATGTGTTTGGGGAGTTCCAGAGAACTTCAGCATGAACTGTCCTCATTCAAGGCGTCACAAGGGACACATACTTTGAAGGGGAGGAGGTGAGGTGGTGAATGGGTAGCAGAACTGCTGTCCCTTGATGTGGCCTATAGGTTGGTAGCAACCATTCTCTGCCACTCTGGCCTCTCCACGAGCAGGGATGTATGTGCCATCTCTATTGTAAAGTTATTAATGTAACTTGCAATCTTGTGCAATCTTACAATCTAAATGCGCTTCCATCCCATTTCTCTGGCATGTTGAAATGTGCACCAATCATTCCTTTGTTACATTCAATGATGAATTGCAGAATATACCTCCTGACACTGTGGTGACACTAGATCCTTCAGTGAATTCTGACTCTCAATGAAGGAAGTGGAGTCACAATGAATTAGGGCACCAGAGCTGCATCTGATCCATCCCTCCATTGCAGCTTGTTTGTGTGAAGTACATTCTAAAGACATGCTGTTGTTCCAAGATTACTGCAAATATGAAACTGGTGCACTCATTGCCTCTGCTCCACAGGAGATGATAGCTGTTCCAGAGTGTCCAAGTGTGCCCCATGATCTAATGAAGCTTCAAGTAGCAGGGACTAAGTTGCTGCCTCAGATTCTACCTGGCTAGTGTTCACGCTTACAGGCACTTGAGACACCCTGAGAGTGCTCATGGTGGTGGCTGTAGCTGCTGAAGCAGAAGATAAGACATCTATCACAAAACATACACAGTGTTGGTGCTGGTGTTGTAGGTGGTGGCTAAGGCTGGAGGCAAAGCAGTGGGGGTGGTAGCTGCTGAGCTAACTGCACCTGTGGTGGGTTGTTCTGTTGTCTTACATTTGCTGGCTACACATGTGGTTTGCATTGTATGACTGGTGAAGGCCTCGTCCATCTCTTCCCCTTCCTCCAGCAAATCACCTGCAAAGCAGCTTTCACATTTGTTTCTTTTGTACTTTACAATCATTAGGTTTAGTTAACTTGATATTACTAAATGGATCGCAACATAGTATTGCGCTCCTTATTGTGGTGTTGGGCCCTCAACAAAAGTTGGCAGGATTGGATATCTGGGGGCAGCCAACAGGGAAGCCAGAGAACGGAGGCAGGGAAGAGGCTCAAGGTCCAGCCATCAACAGATGCCCTCCTCACCACTGGAGGAGCATTGGGACAAACCTGCAGCAAGCCCAGGCTGTACACTTTGTGAACGCATGGGCTTAATCCTGAATGTGTACCCCTCATCATCACCATTGCCCAGACTACTGTGCCCACCAGCTACAGAGACAGAAATTGGTGCTTTCTTTCCACCTTCCCTTGCACCCTCCCCCCTGGTGATTACCAAGCAACTGCACCAGTAGCTCGGTGGACTGCAGTACATCATAGAGATGCAACTAAGAGAAGCCTGCTTTTGCGACTCCTTCTGAGGCCTGTAACTTTGAAAGTATGGATGTGGAGGTGTAGATGGAAACAGGAAATGTAAATTCCACTCTGATATGTTCCACCTCACAACCAGCGACCAGTTTTTAAGGGTCGAGGTGGTGATAATGCTGTTCATTGTCTGGCTCTTGATATTCTCCAAATTCTGCACCTACTATGATGACCTCATGCTGGAGACATTGATTATGGGTTTAGCTGTGATGCAGGTCTCTCTTTTATTGCCAAACTCTCTTCATGATGTTTTGCAAGCAGGCCTCCTTTCCTCTTCTTCAGTTTTTTGCAGTATTCCCCTTCGAAGGATGGATGGAGACACCATTCACCCTATTGGTCACGGTTAGCCATAGTTTTCTGCGTACCTCTGGTGATATTTCCACCAAGAGGTGTTCCATGAGGTGGGCCTCCTCTTTCACTACCTCTTCGTTTGTGACTGCCTGGCATGTAGCATATGATGTATCATGCCTCTGTTTTTTTCTTTTTGGCACACAGGAAAGTAATATTTCCGGAATGTCATGTGATTTGTAATTATCTTTTCCATAAATGCATGTTATGTAAACTATATATAGGACAACACGAGTAGGCTGTAGGGGTATTCAAAACGATTTGGGAATGCACATACTTCACAAAAGTAAATACTTCACATAATCATTATTGGACTTGGGGTACATTGGGTCAAAATTGAGGTAAAACATACAATTAGTTCAATAACATAGAAATGTGCGTAGGAAGTGGTGTTGTCTATGGGGAAAGTGGTTTTCTGAAAGTTAGAAGGAAATAGTTGAAATATTTGTGAAATTATGTAATATTTGTGGCCGTGTACATGCCTGGGGCTACAGACAAATACGTTTAGTTGTCAGGAAATGGAAATAAGACAAGACTGCAAAGTATTTTCCTACTATGCGTGGAGGATCTGGAAAACCATCCTGATAAAAAATAGATTGACACCATCACTCCTTCATTTTAGGAAGGAAAGAGAGTTACATCTTCAAATGTCCAGTATTTGTAAAGTGCGAACAATTACCCGAGGGTGTCAAGGCGCTGGGGGCTGTCGGGAAGATTAAGGGGTATATTCACAAGAACGTGTGCTAAACATCTCCAAAAAATGTTAACGCAACTTTACACATCGCAGCCCATCGCGGGAAAATAACCCTGTGTTAACGTGGAATTCACAACACGGCGGTACCATGCGATAGTCTCCCGAAACCGCGGCCAATGTCTCGACGGAGATAAAAACACAAACCCCAACACCAAAAAACATGCGATGAGCCCATTCGCGAGGAGGAAAGCAGCGATAAGCAGCGCAAGGCCCGCAACACATATACGGCATGCGGGAATAAGCACAACAAAAGCAGGAAAAAGAAAGACAAACCAAACAGAAAACAGCGAAGCACAATGGAGGCAGTCGGAACTAGCACACAACCCCACAAGCACCATTGGCAACAAAACATTAGACATGGCAGGCCATCGTGGACAAGGTGAATGCAGCCGGAGAGCGGAGGAGGACAATGGCAGAAAACCAGAACAGCTGGAATGATGCGAAACGCACAAACAAGCACAAACACGCCAACAACCAGAAGGCAGCAATGCACACCGGAGGTGGGAGTCCAGCGCCATACCAGGAGCTGGATGACATGGAGGAAATGGTGTCCACCACATCAGTCTGGAGATGGTGGCAGGAGTCGGGGACCAGAAACTGCTCAAAATCAACAGACACAACAGCAACAGGGAGAGGAACGACCAGGGACTGGGGGGACGGGGGGAGATGGGCACAATGGCACACATGCACAATTAAGCACAGCACAACTACAGACAAACCATGCCCAAGAGGAACAACACCAACCAAGAGCACAAGTCACACAAGTTGGCAATATCACACCACTGAACAAGCACAGAAGTGAAAACCACACTGCCTGAAAGGGAGAAGGGTGAGCCAAATCAGAGCTGAAGGGCCATCTCACACACAATGCAGCACACACACATAGGAAGCAGAGCACCCCAACATCCAACACAATGTGGTACAAACACCAACATCTGCACAACCGAACACAGGACACAAGTGCACCCGCTTGTGGCCGGTAAATGGCCATACGCATCTGGCAAAGCACGAAGCAGGGACATGATAATGCACAAGTACCAACCCACAGCCCTGATGGTGCAGCAATGCATGTAAGGCAGGGACCCAGATAGGCCGTGACACACACATTGGCATACAAATAAACACTCAACACAGTTGGAGACAAGTGAACGTGCGGAAACTTTATCAACAATTGCGTGTCAGTACGGCCAAGGGAAGTGCCACGACATGCAGACCAATGCAGCAGCATGTCTGAATGAGGAATGTTGGAAAGCGCCCATGTCCACCCCGGGGGAGTCCATCACCAACACAAGTCATTGCCAACCCGCGTATGTTGTCCGCGCATGGCTCAGGAGTCCAGGCCAATGCAGCCATGTCCACTGTCTCCTAGGGACATGTGACCAGATCTCCAACATGCAACCAGGCGTCCGGACACGTGCAATGGGTCACATGCAGTCCTGGCTGCAGGTACCTTGTCACTCATCCATGAACGCGATTGCAGCAGCGTAGGCCAACATTTCCAATGCGAGATCGTTGTCCACCACATCTGACATGTCGGCGACGTAACCCATCAGCTGTCCCGGACAGATGTGCTCACTCCAACCCCTGGCCCCAATATGCACGGAAGCCCAATCACGGAGCGGCTCAATGTGGTCACTGCACACGACGACTCCTGCAATCTCCCAGGTCCAGTTCCCAGCATGCATGCCAAACATCCAGTCATGCCATAAACGAGCATCACGGTGACACCCCTGCTTGTGGTCCAACAGGGGCGCACACACACGTCGAAATCCAGGTCAGCTACCGTAACGTTGGAGAGGCAGACATCCATGGACCACTCGAATATGCACGAGCGACAGTGCAACACAGGCTGAACGCAGGTGACGTTGGCAATGCGGAAGCTCAGCCTGTAACTGATCCGCAGCACTGCCAATGGCAGTGCCCCCAGTACATGCAGCAGACGTGCATGGTACAGGTCCACGTGACTGGAGTAGAGCATGTGTCCGGGATGGTCTGCCATTGCGTCAGTGGCTCTGCTTGAAGCGGCACTGTGAGGACCTGCGCCAGTCCTGTGGATGAAACGCCACAGCTCGGAGCAATGAGCAGTGTCTGTGTGCAACGGGTGCAGGCCTGGGGTGTGGTGGGAGTACGAGTGAAGGCCATTTCACGCACGCAAACTACGACCAAGGACTTCTGCATGTGTGATGTGTACACGTTGGCCTCACGTCTGGCAGTGCGTAGTATGGGAGTCACCTGGAAATGCTATCCTATCTGTCAGGGGGTGCTGGGCACATGCAAGTCACATCTAGGAGCTGCAGATATGCTACCGCCCGATAGTGCAGACAAAGGACCATTCATCCCTACAGTAACTTCACCATCTGCATGCATACAGGAGATGCACAGAGGCCTATCGTGGGTGGGGTGGGATGTCTGTGACCCAGGGAATCATGGATGACATGCCTAGCACGTGGCACATGAGAGGCATCACTGTGTGTCACATTGCCTCACAGCTGCTCCTCCCTCCCACGAGCCTCCACACATGTGTGCGCTGCGCGGTTGTATCACGTGCACTCCTACGGCACACCATTGTCATGCCTGTCCGCGCATGTCCAGTGGCATTCCAACAACACCTGTAAGCTGGCCGTTGAGGGTGTGTGGCCACGTGAGTGTAGGCCAATGGTCTGGACAGGGAGGACACAGGTGTACAGTCCATGGCTGGCTGTGACCGCGCCGCGATTGGGGCCAGACACCTGACTCATGCAGCCGCAGGACTGATACACATAACACTTGGCATGCATGTGCCAAGACCACGAGCGAGCTTGCGCTCCTACATTTCCCCATACATGCGGGCCCACCCTCCGGGTGCATGCTACATTGCAACATCGACTACTGTGGCTCTGGTGGAGACAACACCCCAACACAAGGACACACTTACCTCACTTCCTGTTCAAGGCCAGACCAGAGCCACACCCTGATCCCCCTGCCGAATCAGCACACCCCTCCCTGACCTGATGTACGCCGGACCAGCACACGCCGCTTGTGCATGCAGGGGGGGGGCGGGCGAAGCTACATGTCCAAGGTCTCAGCCACTGCTGAGGTGACATGATATTCTCCGCTGAAGACAGCACACTGATGTTGCAGGGCTCCGGCCCATCATGCTGACATAATGATCACACGGACACACTTGCTTAGATGTTGGGAATGGTCACGGGCACGTGCGCCCGACCACTTTTATTAGCAGGCTCACATGTCGAGTGACACCTGTGTTGGATGTGTGTGGGGTGTGTGTACACCAGCCGTCATGGAGTGCCTGGTGCAGTCAAAAAACGACAACAGTGTACATCGTAAAGGACACAACCATTCAACCATAAAGGACCCATGACCTGAGCTGCACAGAGTTAGTGGCCCCGGATGCACAGCGTCCTGTACGGGCCTACCGCCACGGGCCGCTGACTTGCGGTGCACTGGGGCAGGGTCACGAGAGCAGAGCAGGTTCCCGCAGATGACTAGGGGGGTTGTCGCAGAGTGTCTCGGTGGACAGTGGAAGGTGTACGCCCAGGGCATGATGCCAAGGGCAGACCCACGCTGAAACAGCCACCATGGTGGAGATGAGTGGAGCAAACACATGTCAAACACCAGGTCCGTCCCAGCCAGGTGATGATGCAGACAACCCCTAGGCCATGGACTCAGACGCCACCAAAGTTCAACCAGAGAGTGCCCATGAGTCATTGCGCACAGAGTTAGTGGCACCAGTGCTGATAGGGGATGCCGCCTGCAATGAGGCGTGTCTAATGGTGTGGACTCCTCCGTATCTTTCCCAGGACACAGTTCCACATGTGTGGCCTACTGGACCGCAGTGTAGGCCTGAGGCAGCAGCCAGCAGGGGCCATTCACCGAGTGTCGCTGGCTTAGGTTGGATGGTCCCACCGGCCTGCGTAGTTCAGGTTCAGTGGCGCCACGGGATGCGGACTTGCGTTGCACAGGGTTAGTGGCACCAGGTCAGTTGTTGCTAGTGTTCAGTCACCTCCGTAACGAGGATCCGGCTTTCATCCGGACTGAACCGCATCTTCCTCTTACTCCTCTCCGTGCGTTCACTGGTATGGACTCTGCCATTCATGAATCACGACTGGGTGCTGGATGTGGGGCCTACTGGACCGCAGTGTAGGCCAGGGGCAGCGGTCAGCACGGGCCCACAGACACGTGTCGTGTGCTTGTGATGCATTCGTTTGCTTCACTGATAGCAGGGAGTTTAGTGATATCACCCTTGCAGTAGACATCTGGTCACTGCCATTCATGACTCAGGACACAGCTCCACATGTGGGACCCACTGGGCCGCTGTGTAGGCCTGTGCCCTCATCCACGTGGCGCCGGCTTGCGTTGAACAGGGTTAATGGCACCAAGTGGCGCCGGCTTGCGTTGAACAGGGTTAGTGGCACCACGTGTCACCGGCTTGCGTTGAACAGGGTTAGTGGCACCACGTGTCGTCGGCTTGCGTTGAACAGGGTTAGTGGCACCACGTGTTGCCGGCTTGCATTGAACAGGGTTAGTGGCACCACGTGTCGCCGGCTTGCGTTGAACAGGGTTAGTGGCACCACGGGTCGCCGGCCTGCGATATGGAATTATGCCTCACTGATCGAAGGGAGTCTGGTGCTGTGGCCGCTGCCATGGACTTGGGGTCACTGCCATTCATGACTCAGGACACAGTTCCACATGTGGGACCCACTGGGCCGAGGAGGACGCCGGTGGAGTATGTAAATGTGAAAGGACTACTGTGGGCCTTCACCTTGGAGGCCAGCGATGGTCTGCGGAGGCTGCAAAGGTCGCGGGCCTGGCGCCTGGAGCTTGCACCGGCACGTGGTGGGCCCTCTTTGACACACGCCAGTGTCGGCAGGTGAGCGGAGCCTCGTTGGTGCGCTGGGGCAGGCATGACGGGTCTGGTGCCCAGCAGCCAGGGGTGCAGCAGGTGCACAGGGACGCAGGCCCCGCTGCGCTCGGCACAGGACTCGTGGCGGGCTGGGAGGCACCGCCCTGGCAGACACGTTGTCCATTCCGAATGAGAACCACGCCCAGTGCGCCGGGCTTTTTGTTCACACCCCTACGCCGGCCTGGCGTACGCAGGTCCAACCCACTTCGTCCGCGCATGTAGGGGGGACGTAACGTGCGACATTTCCGCATTCTGCCCCACAGCCTGTGGGGACATGGTAGCGTCCACTGGCCACTACACTCCATGCACCAGCAGTTAATCTCCACATGGCCATTTCCGTGATTTGCACGCTGTGGTCTGTCCGGCATCTCCACGCCACATTTGGCATTGGGTAGGTTCACATTCCTTAGTCACTTGCCGCTCTCGCACATGCCTGCTCCATGCCTCTCCTCACATCCTGCTATTGTGTGTCTGTGGTGCCATGCCGTGGCTGGGTTGTGGGCATGGCAAGGCCAAGTTCCTAATGGAGTCGTGTTGTGTCTGGTCGGTTGGCATGTTGTGTGGCATGTTGAATGTAGTTGTGCTGCGTGCCCATTGCCAGTGTCGTGAGGTGCATGACTGTGGGCTGGAGGTGTGTGGTGTGTTCATTTGGTACTTACCAACGAGCACTGCATTGCCATGGGTGCCATCCTGGGAGCGCTGGGTGATGATGGACTGTCGGGAGATGTGAGAATCAGGCACTCTGCCTGGGGAGTTGGCCACGACATTGTTGAGGGGTCCCGGGCGATCCACTATTGCCTGCACATTCATGGGATGCGTGTGCTTTCTGTTGTGGTAGTTGTGTGCAGTGTTGGCAGGGGGCACGAGGGGTACATGTGTGCAGTTGTCCCTGACACGTGAGGGAATCCAGCTATGGCGTAGGGGCTTTTCTTGGTCTCCAGCTGCTCCTGCGCAGTGTGGGTGAAGTGGAGGGGCTGGGGTACCAGGCTGATGTTGGCATCCAGGACAGGTGTGATGACCTTGGATGGGGCTGGCTGTGTGACTCCTCCGACTCTGGCAGTTGTGGGTTGGATGGTACCAGAGGCTGACATGTGCTGCGCAGCCGGCAGCTTTGTCTGTGGAGGGATGTTGGTTGTCCGCTGGGTTGGTACCGTCAACAGGTGGGGGATGTAGGTCATGATGCGGGGGTTGGTTGTACTTTTGGGCCTGTAGTGGGCAATGTCCTCCTCTGGCGTTGGGTCTGGACGGCAGGTGCGTTTCAGGTGGGTCCGCTGTCTTTGTGTACGCTGCCTCTGTGGTGATCCGGGAGGGGGGGGCGGGCCGGGACGGGACGGGTCCTGGGGGTGGTGGCGGGCCTGGGGGTGGTGGCGGTGGGTGTTGTGTGCCTCATGAGTCTCGGAGCTGCATGATCATTGTCTCCATGGCATCTGTGGGTCTTCCGATGTGGCTCTGTGCTGGGCTCCCTTTCGTACTGCAGGTAGTCGTCCTGCTTAACACCAGCAGAAGGCAGGTGTTAAATCCCTGCTGCTACCGTGGCTTATCGTCTGTTTTTGGTTCGCATCATAGATCTGGCAGTTCATTGTGAAAGTGGTGTTGTGGTGTTTTCGTGTGTTTTTGCACGGGAACGCCTACTCTGCATCTCATTAGGGTTAGTTGGTGGTGTCACCCGTGGGAGTAAATGTTGAGGCAGTTATCGCGGGAATACTTGCGTTGTCTGCAGTTTGCAACCGCTTGTGAATGGGGTGTTAAATCTGTCACCACTTTTGTTGCGTTAAGTTGGCGATAACTCGGAGATAAGTCCTTGTGAATATCCCCCTAAGAGAGCTATTGCCCAGAGTCACATGGTGCTGGGCTGATCTGACACGGGGGCCAGGGATTGAACCGGGAGCACATTCTCTGCAAGTAATTACGCCTCTATTGCATGTTCCCACAATAGTTTAAAAAGGTAGTCAAAACGTGCAATATTTACTAGTGGCAAGAGTGAGGGAAACTTGTAGCTACCCCCTGCCCCTTCAAGTAAAAGATGCACGGGAGGTGCTGACAAATACACCTAAAATAGCAACAAAAATGATTGCTTTCAAACTCTGCTTGGCAGCACCATCTGGTTGACACCATGGCAGAGCACACTTGCCTGTAGCATGAGTCTGTGCAATATGTTACATGAGAGATGGTAGAGTCGTTCACAGGCCTATGACCAACGCAACACTTTTATATGTATAACAGGTAATGTTTTAAATTTAAAAAACGAACGAAAAGTTAGATTCTTGGAACACTAGCACGTCGAGGGATTTTTTATCGCTCTTTACTTAAGTTGCATGCGAACTGAAGGTGAAACATTAGAAAATGAAAAGCAGAGTTACCTTTTCAGTTGTGCTGTCTGTTAGGTTCATTTTACAAATAATGAGAAACTGACAGATACTATCGTGCAACAAACGTATTTATCAGGTGTGCTTTGAAAATAATAATAAAACAGCACATTGTGTATATTTTCATATTAAAGTCTGTTGGACTTGACATCCTTGGCACGATTTCCCCTGACTTTTTTGCTTTCTGACCTCTTGTTTTGCTGACTTAATTTCTGCTGTCTTTAGGATTCTGAGCCCTTTACCACTGCTGACCAATGCTAAAGTGCAGGTTCTGTGTCCCAAATATATGGTAGCGTTGACTTATCCACAATTGGCATATTTAATTTTACTTCTAAGTCCTTAGTTAAGTGCACTACACATACATGAATGGCTTTAGTTCCAGAGATCCACATTTTGGATCCATGAAGAACTTATGTGGCAGACCTTTATGCTGCCATCTGGTCATGTACCACTCCCATTTGATATAGCATTGCTAATTGGTTTCTGTTGCCCCAACTTTAGCCCTCCTGTTCCTGGAAGCATTTCCATTATTCTCCTGGAAGTAAGTTGCTGAAACTTTTTCTGGGATGTATATTTCATTTTCTGGGGTGTGGCTTCCTGGCAAATAAGTTATAAAAAAGGTCGCTCTTAGGCAACGCAACATGAAGTTCAAAAGTTGCTTTTCACCTACATTTATCAAAAATGTACTCACCACATTGAATTACCTTTTTATTAACAAGTGAAAAAGAACTATGAATTATTTAGTTACAATGTTTCTAGGCTGTGATTTAAAATTAATTTTCTATTTAAAATCAGGCCTGGCACGGTAAGGATAGTTTTAACTGCACATGATAAACTACTTTTTGCAACTATTCACTGTGAGGACATATGTTTCATTAATTTGCCACATTTACTTATTAAAAACCCCATCTATGTGCTTACAAAGCCCACTAACAGGTGACATTTTATAGTTTTAAGTTTCAAGTTTATTTTTTAAAGTGCATAGTCAATTAAAACCATTACCCTGACAATAAAATCAAAATTACTAAAGTGAGAGATAGAGAATTTTAAAAAACAGTCCTGTCAATGCATATGGTTTCACATTCACTTGCATTAAAAGAAGCCTTGAGGTTGGAATAAAATGCTACATGTGCTCATTAAATGGTAAGCTTAACTGTGCAATTGTGCAAATTCATCAAAGTGGCAGTTTACTCTAGTGGCAGAGCTCAGTCACAGTTGAATTTTTCAGACTCCTTTGTTAGGGGCATCGCGGATAGGACTGTGAGCGAACGGGGCACTCTTGTGAATGATGACCTGCCACTGCCCACTGTCAGTTGTCTCAGGATGATGTAGCTGGAGAAGGGGAAGGGGGGAGTGGCGAATGTGTCCACTCAATGCTGTGTCAAAATTGCACAAAATTCATTTAGATGACCATAGTCGTCTATCTGTTTGTGCAAAGAGGGTTAAGGTCCTCAACTTTTTTATTGCACATTTTGTCCTCAGTGTTGGTTTCAATTCATTTTTTGAGTTTTTGCTCAACTCTCATTAGGTATTTCATCGTTCAGTTTGGCTGTGTTTCCGTCGGTATGAAACAGGCTATGATGGCCTGTCTACAGTGGCGTACCCCTTGCTGTTAATCATTGCTTTTAGTCTGAATTTGCAATCCTCCAAGATGGATCTACACAGGCAAATTATGTGGAGCATTGTTTCAGGGCCCTCTCCACTTAGCCGGAAGGGCTCCCTTCCCTCAGTGAGGTGCCATGGCAGCAGAGGTAGAAGAAAGGAATGGCACCCTAGTCAATATATCAGAAACCTCCCTTTGATGTAAGTGTGTAACCGGATTCAAGGTACGGTTGGGGTTTCATGCAGAGTAGCTGGCTACTATCATCCAGGTGTGGCGTGATCTGGAGAAAGCTTCTTTGTCATTCAGCTGTGAGACTTGCTTAATTAGTTTATTCCCTGCAATTTTAAATTGAAGATAGCTGGTCCGGGTATCCCAAAGAGAATTTAGAACAAGAGCTGACAGTGACAATGCGAGGTAGGCTCTAGCTGGAGAGTGGGCTCTTGTGCAGATTTCCTGCCATAGATGGCAGTTCAGGGTCTGTGTGTTTGCATTTTTGTAGTTGAAACTAGCATTTGATAAATGCCCCTTGCCTAGCTAAGGTGTGATATGTTAGGCTGAATTCTAGACTCAGCTGTGAGGGTGACATGTGCCGAGTCAGATGGAATAGGGACTGGGAGATTTTGGCTGTGGTTTTGACTAGGAAGAGGCTGTCTCTTCCCCTAATGCCTAACTACTGTATACTGGGGTTGACACCAATTTTGTCTGGATTACTTGCAGTAGTGGTGTAAGCGATGCTCTGGCAATCTTTGCTCTGAGTCAATGATAAGCCTTCGGAAGGGAGTTGCCTTTTTAAAGCAAGCACACTTTGTGCTGCTTAAAAGACTTCAGTCTGTCGAACAGCAATCCAAGATATTTGTATTCAGTGGCTGAATTGAAATTTTCTGTATCCAGATGCCATGTCATGGATCTTGTAGTGGATCTTCCATTAAGTTCATCTTAGAATAGGCTGACATTGTGTTCAGGAGTCTTTGGAGGCCAATCTTTGAGTGGCTTATCAAAACCACGTCATCTGCATACATCAAACTAGGCAGATGGATACTTCCTCTTTTTGGTGGATGTGCATTGACCTTGTCTAAGATTGAGGGTAGGTCTGACATGAACAGATTGAAAACAATCGGAGCGAGCACGCACTCCTGCCTTAGACCTTGGTTTGTTTGGATCTTTCTGGCCAGGTGGGTGCCTCCTCCCCAGTTTTATCCTAACCTATGAGTCCGTGTGGAGGACAATCAGGGCTTGAAGCAGGCCCGAGTAATGTTCCAGCTAACTAGCTTCTGCCAAAGTTTTCCTCGATTGACAAGGTCAAAGGCTGCTTTGTAGTCAATAAAGCAGAGGAACAGCGGCTGACATGTGTGCTTGCTCTGATGGATTATTGCAAAAAGAACAGATGATGGACGGACTGCTGAATGAATCAAACATTCACCCCCAGTCACAGATCTGGGTTAAATCCATTGTTTTTTTGCATGCCATATCATTCCAGTTTAGACCCAACCATATGCAAATCAGTATTGACCCTGCTCCCCATGGGAACAGTCCAGCCCGAACGGCCAGACTAGGTTCTCCCTGGACCAGAAACAAGCATCCTGGGACCGGTTTCGGAATTTCACCCCTCATCAGCCAGGTTAGCTTGAATCTGGTGAGGTAGCGAGCAAGGGACCCATGTCTGGGCATACCCTTCCCACTTCGGGTGATAAATGCTAAAGAATAGATGATGGACGGACTGCTGAATGAATCAAACATTCACCCCAAGTCACAGATCTGGGTTAATCTATCGTTTTTTTGCATGCCACACCATTCCAGTTTAGAACTAGCCATATGCAAATCAGTTGTGACCCTTCTCCCCATGGAAACAGTCCAGCCCAAACTGCCAGGCCAGATCCTACCTGGAACAGAAACAAACATCCTAGAACCGGTTTCGGAGTTTACCCCCTCATCAGCCAGCCTAGCTTGAATCTGGTGGCGTAGCGAGCAAGGGACCCGTGTCTGGAGGTGAATGTTTGATTATTTCAGCATTCCGTCCATAATTTGTTGCCGCAGCACTTTTTGCCCTAAGTGGGATGAGTATGCACAGACGTGGGTCCCTTGCTCACTGTGCCACTGGATTCAAGCTAGCCTGGCTGATGAGGGGTGTTACAATAGAACCGGTCCCAGAATGCTTGTTTCCGGTCCATAGGAGGACCTGGCTTGGTGGTTCGGGCTGTACTGTTCCCATGAGGAACAAGGTCAAGACTGATTTGCATATGGCTGGTTTGAAACTGGGGTGGCGTAGTGAGCAAAAGAACGATGGATTTAACCCAGATCTCTTGACTGTGGGTGAATGTTTGATTAATTCAGCATTCCATCCATCATTTGTTGCCACAGCACTTTTTGCCCAAAGTGGGATGGGTATGCCCAGACGTGGGTCCTTTGCTCGCTGTGCCATTGGATTCAAGCTAGCCTGGCTGATGAGGGATGTTACCTTGTAGTTTAGCTCCTATTTCCCTAATAGGCTCTGCGCATTGGAATAATATATCCTATAGGTTTGAAATAGGACTAAGGTCAGTATGTCCCTATCGAGTATATTAAACTTAATTACTTGTGCCAGCTAGCTCAGAGGCCACTAGAAACTCCTTGACAACAAGAAGGGAGTAGTTTCTGGCAGCTGCAAAACATGACCACTTTGTTTCCCTTTAGAATCAGAACGTGTCCCAGAGTCGTGGAAACAATAGATAACTATTTCACTCAGCTCAATCGTGCATGCTTAGTTTTCCTCAAAGTTACACAGAAAGAACAGATGGGCGTTTCAATAAAAAATTTATTGAACAGTCTTGTTTCTGGTGTAAGTAAAATGTGCTGTTACGATCACAAGACAGTATGCGAGATAAATAATGTACAGTGTGAGCAGTAGAAATAAATAATACTGCGATAGCATTATCTTTTAGTATATATGCATTTACATAAATGACACAGACTAAAAATGCGAGTACTCATACGATGCGTTTCTAACCTAGTTCTACCCCAATGTACCTAACCTAACCTAGGTGTAGGGAGAGGTATGAAGTAGGTGAAGTATTCCTTACTATGGTATACTAAGAGTATGTTAAGCCCAGTATGCCAAGTATGCCAAGAGTCCCTCTAGGTTCTAGTGAGCTCCATACCTGAAGAATGAGAGAGGTAGGAATCTCTTTGCCAGACTCGAACTCCAACACCCCGCAAGGGAAGTCAGATCACTGGAAGCTGGACTCTCTGCGTGCAGGGATGACAGCGTCTTCTCAGTACGTCAGGCCGGGAAACGGGCTCCTCTGAAGTCGAGGTCTCCTCTGATTTACAGGGGCTAAGGAAGGTATATTTATACCTGAGAATTACCTCAGAATGTTAGCATTGACGTGAGTCGGACAACGGAAGACGTCATGAATGAACCCCTAAGGAATAATGGTTCATGCATAATATATGAGTCCTTGAAGAAATCAATAGTCCTGGGCTAGGGAAACTCCCGCAGCCTAAGGGTCTGTTCTTCACGAACTCGTTGTGACGTTAGGGTGGACGGATGTCGGAGACCATGCCTGTATTTGGAGTGCACGGTTTTATTCCTAAATAAGGACTGGGATTTTATGCCTATATAAGGGCAGGGCGAATTGTGCCTATATAAGGACATGATTCTGGAAAGCCCGTTTATGGACACCCTAAGAGGAATACAACACCCACTCCACTTTCGTGTGTACGATAATACTAAAATGCTAAACATTTAAAATGCTAAACATTAAATGGAGTACCGCATATTTAAAAAATATTTCTTAAAAGCATTAAAAAACATAGTAAAAATGCAAAAAGGTACTGTACATATTAAGCAATGCTTTTCATTTCAGGCATAAAGTTCGAAAATAAATGCAATTGGAATGAAAGAAGCAGTAATATTTACATGTGACAAAAAATGATCGATAAGTTGTTCAAAAATCAAAGTCATTTCATGTCATAAAAATTAATGAACTGTTGTAGACACACAAGATGACTAAGTGTCTGTGGAAGTACCGCGAAGTCTGTACTATAAGGCTAGTTCTACTTTAAGCAGATTGAAGTGCCATTTTCGTTCGAAAAATGGGAAAAAGTTCAATTTTGGTAGAGTTCCAAGTTTTTTTAAAATGAAGGCCAAATTGTTACTGCATCTCTGGAACACTGTATGCTGAATCAGAGTCAGTTTACGGGTCTGGTGTAAACATGAGATCATCTATTTCTATAGACAAAACATCATCCACTGTAGTTGGTGTCAGTTGGAACACCTCGTGTAGTAGATTAATTGCACAGAGATGGGAAGCATCGCTTCCAGCATAGGTTGCCGCAGCAATGTTCGCGTCCGTTGTTACCTGTGTGCCTGTAGATCTTTCTCGTACCTCAGCAGCAGCCGGAAGCGTCTGTGAGATCTCAATGAATGCTGACATCAGGATTGGTAGCCTCTGGGGACAACACAGAGCATGGGCCGTAATCGGGACCAGCAGAGTATCGACGTCCGTTGGCGTTGCTGATGGAAATGTTAGACAGGTGTCCAACACGCATTCTTCACCGCATAGCAGGCATCGTAGAACAGGTAAGATGCAATCTTGCCAGATTGGTCTGAATGACAGGAACCACGTGGTATTCAGGTCCCGTAGACGAGTCATGCCCAATAGCTGTACTATACGCTCACGGCACTTTCTTTCAAGGAGAGCTTTCTCCATTTCGCTCGGAGTGATGTCTGCGAATAGGCTGGCCATAGCGCAATAGCAGGAAGAGAAATAGAATTCCGGCAACAAGTGCTAGAATTAATGGTATGCCACCAAACACCGAATGTGCAAAGTTCGGGATGATTCCGAGTATTGCTTGGAAAGGTGCTAACAGACCGGAGCAGATGCTCTTAAATACATGTACAATTCCGGTTGTATCAGACATATTGAAGATACGTCCTATCATTTCTACGAAATGTATAGGGCAGTTTGAACGTATTAAAGTCTGTATCTCAGCCGAAGTCCTTGCTACTTGTAGATCATAGGTTTCTTTGGCCGAGGTCAAAGGCACTGTTTGCTGTAAAAGCATGGCTTTCATTCTGCTCAAAGTATCAAATCTTATAAAAGAGACGTTCAGCGAAGGCCCTAGAGGCGACTCCCTGACTGTGTCTATTGGGGGAAACAATACTTGCATACAGCAAGTGACCCTGGAGTTGACCGTTACTAGATATGGGATGCCTGGCAGCATTCTGCAGCAACTCTGATCATTCAACATGAGGTAACTCCCATTAGAAAGTTGTCCAAACGTTGGATTAATCACAGCAGCTGGTGTACCCTGCTGATGGCAAGACAAATTTGCCACAGAACCATTACAAGCCCCGTGTAAAGAAATGTCCTGACATATAAGTGAACCTCTCAGTGCATGTTTACAGTGTGTACCGCTCAAAAACACTTCACGATCCCCACTTCAACATCTATATGTATACGGTAAATCCCAAGATGTCTTAATGTATTCCTTACCCAACCTTTCATATTTGCCTGCTTGCATTTGTCTGAGGCAATACTGAAACTGAAAAGTGGCCACAGGTAATGTTATTTTGCCATGAGTAAGCCATTCTGTAGCTGGATTTTCTGCCACTGTGAATGGTAACTTTTCCAGTTTTTCAATGCTCAGCACTGTATACCTTGCTCCTCTTTGTGCCAATTTGATCTGTTTATCAGTTAGATTGTATTCTGTAAAGAGAGCTGACGTGTTGATAAAACGCCAAGGCACATAGCCCACTCGCAAAGATTGCAGCGTTCAGCTTAATAACACAATAGAACGTAATTGAGACTGACCTTGTTGTAACATCGCCAAATCTTGTTCTAGTATGTCGATAGCAGAGGATACAATGCCATCCAATGAATATATTCTGGAGGACAAAGTTGTTAACCCATTGTCAACCACAGAGAGTGTTTTCTCTAAATTAATACGATCAAGTTCACGTATTCGTTCTGCGGCCTCCATCTGTGACACTTTCCATGCTTCATTATAGGCAGCATAAATGCCGGCATATATGAAACGTTTTTGATGCGGTTTTCTTGGTCCAAGCAAGAATTCCCTAAGATCTGCGTCCTTTTTAAGTAAGGATAAGTGTTGTTTCACATCCTGTAGTGTAGACTTATGCAGCCAATCGAGGCATAATTTTCCTACACTGTATGTTGTTACTACCCCCGGATGCTGTCTTTGGACGTATCTTGGGTCTGGCCTATGAATAGTAAAGCCCTGAGTTTTATTCAGGAATCTTTCCTGACAGTAATTCGTGTCTGTGGGCCAGATCAACCATTTTCTCCAATCAGGATTAGATCTGTTGTGTTGTAGTATATTGTCAACTGTCACCACTGCTTGTGTATTATTATCACTTGCAGGTGTTGGTACAGAAGGTGTTTTCATCTCTTTGATCTTGGCTAATCCAAGACAAGAAGTTTGTTGGACGGTTTCATTCAAGAACATTATTTGTTCAGGGATGATACAGGCTCTAAATAAAGCTTCTATACCCTGTACTTGCCAATCTTTAGTACCCCACACGGTTTTTGTGTCTATTGTGTCTTTCCATAAGTCGAAACCCTGTCTAGACAGTTGGGCAATAAATGCTGCAGAGTAAATCTGTTTTGTATTAGTTAACATAATTTTCAGTCCTGTTTTGTTTACATTTTTAAAGTAAAATGTTTCTGGGTCAGATGTATTGTAACCTGAAAAATATGGAAACTTACTAGCAAATGTTTTTGAACTACCTTTTGGTGGTGTAGGACAATGTTCCCATTGGTTAAACATAAACACATTTCTTGGATATGCAGATTTATGCAAATAATGATGACCATAGTGGTTATAACAATACAGTTGTTCATAGTCTGATGAACCCTCTAAATATTCATTTTTAGAAAATGCAGAAGATTTTTCTAATTCAAACATTATGTCATTAACAGTCTCATAGTCCCAATCATCTGAATAGGTACTGGACGAAATTAGATCACTTAGTGAAATTTTAAACAAATGTGGAATGTTCAATTGTTCCGTCGGGCCGAAGATTTCATAATCTGTTTTGTCCCACACTATACCATCCTGTATAGGAACGGCTGTGATGTTCACTGATGACAAGTCTCTTGCTTCACGATGGGAAGATTTATGAGGTTTCAAAAGTACGTTCATGTCTTTTCCTTCAGTGTTCACATGGATGTATCTGCCACTTATAAGCACGCTCACAGTTATAACCAAAGCTAGCCAGAGCAGGAAAACAAAAAGTCCAGATATAATCCAGAGTTCAATCCATGGAGAAACCAAATAAGTCTTTTTCAGAAAGTGAAGAAAGTCTTGTACTTGCTGCTTGAGTTTGAATGATGCTGGCGTCGTTTCAGGTTCACTCGGATCCTCTGAGAACGTATCAAAGTTAATGAAATAGCCAGAAGCAGTTCTATCAATTGTTGGAATTGCATCAGGATTTGTAGAAATCGCTGGAACCAGTTGATCACTTGCTACATTGGTGTAGACAGGCGTATTTGGACGAACTGTTACTTGGTTGTCAAGAGGGATGAGTTCCATAGCGTTGTTGCTTAGTCCTTCATCTGTTACTGCTGAAGTCTCGATGGTTATCAGTCTTTCAGTCTGAACCTCTTGGATAGTAGCGAGAGGAGTGCGTCTGCTACTAGGTCGGAGTCCACGAGGCCTACTGTTTAGTATTGGCCACATACTGTGGTTTGATGAGGTCGATGGACACAAATCTTTTCTCCTTTCTTCCAGCAAGGGGCAGCAGAAGTACTGTTCTTGTTCCTTGAACTGCTAGGACAGGTACTGGTTGTCTGTAAGAAGGTCCAAATTCCTTCTTGTCCGCAATTTTTTCTCTGACTAGATCCCCAACTTTTGGAATCCAGACAGGCCTTGCTGGGACCGCCAGTTTTTCCCCAGTGGTGGTTGGCTGTAGGAATACGTTGCTTTGTTTCGTTCTTAATTCATTGAGTTCCTGCAAAACAGCCAAACGATCTTTGATATCAAACGGTTTATTTTCCACCACTGTGCCTACGTGTTCAAGGTCTGGTACCCACATTCTTGTCCCAAATAGGACCTCATATGGAGTGACCCCCCCTAGAGAACTTCTTGGCAGGTTGTTCAATGAGTGTTGGACCCCATTAAGGTGTTTGACCCACCCATCACCCGAACCTAATACCCTAGCTGTTATAGACTGCTTTATGTCCCGGTTTTTCCTTTCCACAACCGAATTTCCCTCAGGATGGAATGGAGAGGAGTACCGCAATGCAACGCCCAGACTGGCCATGGCTTCTTTGTAAGCCCGAGAGCTAAACGCAGGACCCTGGTCAGAATGTAGCGTGCCTATTGCGTATGTGCCGATAAAGACTCGCAAATCTTTTATAACAGTTCGAGCGTCAGCCAAGCGCTGTGGCCATATCCATAGGAACCTAGAGCATGAATCCACTGCAACCATGATATATTTATAGTTACCGTCCCTTTGGAAGGGCCCGCAGTGGTCCAGGTAAACACAAGATAATGGTTTGTCTGAAATTAACAGGGGTGTCTGCGCAGGACGTTTCACTGTTGAGACTTTCATCTGTTGGCAAATATCACATTCTAAAACATAGTTTTTAGTTTGTTTCCGAATGCCAGGCCACCAATATCTTTGCTTGAGTAAAGATACTGTCGCTGAAACACCTGCATGGGCAGAAGCTATCCCTTCGTGTGCTGCTAGGATTAGTCCTAATCTGCGTTCCTTGTTTGGAATTACCCTATCCCCCATTCGAGGGATTCGAGCAAAAGGAACGTTGTTCGCATCAATTACATAAGAGTACTTGAGTGGAAACTTTTTTGGTAACGCTGCACTGCTGCCCTTGCTTGAAGCATTGACAGCCAACATTATCTCACCGTCTAGTTTAGTTTTTGAACGAGTGATCGCAGCTACGGAAGCCGTCTGAACAGCCCCCTTTGCGGCTTCATCAGCCAATGAATTCCCTGCAACGTGAACGCCATCACGTTGATGACTCAGTGTGTGGATCACGTGAGCATTTGGTAGTTCGTTTTTCAACTGAACTACTTGTTCCCAAAGCATGTTATGCTTTATTGTGCCACCTTTCGCATCTTTGAAACCATTTTCAAGCCAGTTTCATATATAGTCATTATACGACTGAACACTGAAAAAGGAATCGCACACTATCAGTGTGGGGAATTCTCGATCTGTACTTTCAAGTGCCAGTTTGAATGCTTGTAGTTCAGCTCGCTGAGCTGTACAATCTCCTAGAGATTGGGTTTTTGTGACCATAGGTCTGAAGATGCCATTTCGCATGCGACCTTTAACGATTGCACACGCTGCACTGTAAGCTTGCTTACTCCCTGTTGCGGGTTGTGCGGATCCGTCAGTGTAAATTATGAATTCGTACTGATCAAGAGGCAGAATCTCAGTGGGTAGTGGACATTCTTGTTCATATTGCAGGAATGCTTGTGTTTTTAAATCTGGATCAAAAACATATTCAACATCTGTTGCAGCAAGAGAATTAACCCATTGTATCCATCTTGGATGTAATGCTTTAGCATTTGGAATGCTTGCTTTTGTGACCGCTTCTAAAGCTGGTACCGGGGTTACGACAATAATGCGTTTACCTTGGGCTAAGGCTCTTTCTTTTGCTACAGCCGTTTGAACTGCTGTCAGAATTTTTTCAGGGAACTGAAGCGCATTTCCGCTTGTGTGTACAAATGTGATTTGTATGCGATTGGTATTTTCTCACCCTCATTGAAGGTTAAGTAGGTGAATCCGCATTGACCCGAAATTATTCGGACCACCAAATTTCGTTGACTTACACGTGTTTGTAAGTGATTTGTTGCTAACATGTTAGCCTGGAGTGAACGCAAGATTTCTGTGTGTTCCTGTGTCCAGTTTCTGATCGAAAAATCAGGTTTGATTAATGCGTAGAGAGGTTTAACCCTTTCTGCGTAGTTTAGAATGTATGTTCTTCCAAAATTTAGGAAACCCAGGATGGATTGTAAGTTTTTTTGCGTTTTTGGAGGTTGGAGCAGCGCACACTTTTCTAAAAAGTTTGCTGCCAAGCTCTTGCCTTCACTTGAAAGCTCATATCCTAGAAATAGGACATTGAGATGGGCAATTCTGGACTTTTTAAAGTTGAACTTGTAGCCCTCAGAGGCGAAACCCAGTATAATGGTGCTCACCCTGTTCAAGTGTTTGTCCAGGTAATCGTCTGTCAGATAGATGTCATCGACATAGGACAATGCCTCAGTGTCATAAATTTGTAGTAACTTCGTTACCCTCGCTGAGAATAAACCTGGGCTGTTCTTGAACCATTGTGGGAGTCGACAAAAGTGACGCTGGGTCCCCATTATGGAGAATGCTGTTAAGTACCTGCTTTCAGGTGCTATGTTTTGACAAAAGAAACCATTTGAGATGTCTAATGTTATTTTGTATTTCTTACGCACAATGTTATTCATTAATGCTGTGCTATGTGCATTTTGCACTGCAAAAGTTTTAGAACAAGTGTTTAAGTGTCTGTAATCCAAAACTAGATGATATGTATTGTCTGGTTTGGAGACAGGAAACAAAGGATTGTTCATTGAGGAGGTGCATGTTTCAATCACCCCTTGATATTCAAGTTGATCTAAGATCTCCCTGACCTGTTTTTTAGCTTCTTGCTTTATTGGGTACTGCCTTTGTGCAGTTGGTTCATGTTTCAGATGTATTTTATGGTGAGGTGAATCCTCATCCCATCCTACATGATTTTTATATAATGCTGGGGCCTGGGCCACTGCCCATTTCCTGGCATATGTATATCTTAGGTGCATTGGTATATGGTTGGAGAAGGCAGGCATAATAATGTCCTCGCCGTGTGGGCACTCCCTGACAAATTGTGGTGGCCAGTCTTTTTCTGCTAGAAGTATGTCATAGCCCTTTGATAGTCTTTCCCAAAAAAAGTGCTTTCACCTGTCTAGGTTTGTCTCCCTCCATCCGGAGTGTTATTTCATATAACTTTTGTGGAGTACTAACCCTGGTGTCTACAGTCTCAACTGTAATGTACTCATTCAAGTCCACTTTCTCCAGAAGTTCCTTCAGGTTCTGGCGAGCTATTGTGACTTCTGCTGCACTGTCCAGCATTGTCTGAGCCCATTCTCCGTTCTTGAGTTGTGTTCTGAGTATTCTCGGCATGTCTGATCTTTAGACCTGCTACTTTCTTTTTGGAGAATTGAGGTTTTGCTTTAGTTTTTGGAGCGTGTTTTTCTCTATGTTCTGTTCGTCCTCTTCTTTCCAGAGTCTGTGATGAGATCTGAAAGGGACGAGAGGAACGTGTATCAGTATCTTGATACCTGTCAGGTTTTCTCAAATTATCCCTATTCCTGAGGTTATACCTCCTTTCAGAGGGCTCCTTTTGAGGAGACCTACCTCGGGATTGAGAACGTTTCTCGTTTGAATTTTGTTTATTAGTCTCCCACTTCTTTTTAGAAGATGTAGGAGTTTGTTTAATTGAGTCCTTCTCAGGACTTTCAGATAGTTTCGGCTTCACTGGTCTTCCACCCAAACTATCTCTGCCTAATTCTGCATTAGATTGTTCTATAATTCTGGGTAGCTCAGTTTGATGTTCTGTAACATCGAATTCCCTTAATTTTTGGCGGATCGCCACTGCTGCTGCCTCCCCTTTAATATTAGATAATATTATTGTTGAGACCTGGTCGAAATTTTTCAGTAATTTCATACCTAAATTTAGAGCAGGCTCTGCCCCGTATTCGTTTTGAATTTGTTTCAGGACATCAGGTATTACCGCAATTGACGGAATGCCATGTGTTTTAGTACAGATGGCAGCAAAGACTGAGCCCCAAGTGGTGCAGTCTTCCAGTTGTGGTGTGATCCCCATCGGTAAACTGATTGTCAGTATTCTGTGTTTCTCATGCGGGCTAGTATTTGGAAATACTGCTTCGATTTGAGTAATTTTTTGAGCTATCCAAAATGGAATTTGCTCACGTTTAGTGGGCATTTTACCCATCACTGCGTATAGAGTCTGTGGTGTAATTTTTTGTGTATTCCCCTGTTGAGGAGTTTGATTTGGAAGTGTTAATGGTGGTTGGGCTGTGAAAGTCCGCATGACATATTGGACCAATTGTCTGTAGATTTTTATTAGTTCTTGTAGTTGAACAAGTAGGTCCTCATCTGACATTATATCCAGTTCAGGATGAGGTATGTAGCCGGCTAGAATCGGCCATGTTGCTCCTGGTCTACCTAGTGGACCGAGCCTGGTAATGTTTCTGTGATGTTTTAGGGCGCCTTTAAACCAGAGCTGATGCTCCTGGTATGTTAATGGAATTTCTATATCCTCGAAAGGAATGTATTCCTCTGGTTGATCATCTTCTTTGTAGAAGTGAAACATGTGTGTTACTGGATTGGATTCAGGAAATATTACCCATGAATAGAATACCTCTGTCTGAAAGGATTCGTGTGCCTCTATCACGAAAACTGCTCTACCTCCTCTTGGTGGTAGGCCATGTTTTATGAGTTTTAGAGTGATGGCTCTTCTTAAGTTTGGATGGATGTCTATAACACCCTCCTCGGTTTCATTTAAACCTGTAATGTTAAAGCCTGCTGCTTGGGCTGGATCAGCCGCAGCTCCACCGTTTCCGGTGTCTTCAGTCATTTTGTTTTTTGAAAAATGTAGAACAAGTTTCAAGGAAACAAAGATAAGGTGCACAATATTTTGGAACACTGTATCCTTCAACGTTGAGCAAACCAAACAGCTAATATATAGGGTACTGCCCTTATGTAGCCTTGGTGGATACTTAACCCTGCCCACTCCAGACGTCTTTTGGAGTATATGGGTAGGGGTCTCTGAGAGAAAAAGCACGGCTGAGTTACTCAGTATCTAATCGTTGAATTACCGCTTTACCAAACGTTGGGCGCCATGTAGTGTAGCTCCTATTTCCCTAATAGGCTCTGCGCATTGGAATAATATATCCTATAGGTTTGACATAGGACTAAGGTCAGTATGTCCCTATCGAGTATATTAAACTTAATTACTTGTGCCAGCTAGCTCAGAGGCCACTAGAAACTCCTTGACAACAAGAAGGGAGTAGTTTCTGGCAGCCGCAAAACATGACCACTTTGTTTCCCTTTAGAATCAGAACGTGTCCCAGAGTCGTGGAAACAATAGATAACTATTTCACTCAGCTCAATCGTGCATGCTTAGTTTTCCTCAAAGTTACACAGAAAGAACAGACGGGCGTTTCAATAAAAGATTTATTGAACAGTCTTGTTTCTGGTGTAAGTAAAATGTGCTGTTACGATCACAAGACAGTATGCAAGATAAATAATGTACAGTGTGAGCAGTAAAAATAAATAATACTGCGATATCATTATCTTTTAGTATATATGCATTTACATAAATGACACAGACTAAAAATGCGAGTACTCATACGATGCGTTTCTAACCTAGTTCTACCCCAATGTACCTAACCTAACCTAGGTGTAGGGAGAGGTATGAAGTAGGTGAAGTATTCCTTACTATGGTATACTAAGAGTATGTTAAGCCCAGTATGCCAAGTATGCCAAGTATGCCAAGAGTCCCTCTAGGTTCTAGTCAGCTCCATACCTGAAGAATGAGAGAGGTAGGAATCTCTTTGCCAGACTCGAACTCCAACACCCCGCAAGGGAAGTCAGATCACTGGAAGCTGGACTCTCTGCGTGCAGGGATGACAGCGTCTTCTCAGTGCGTCAGGCCGGGAAACGGGCTCCTCTGAAGTCGAGGTCTCCTCTGATTTACAGGGGCTAGGGAAGGTATATTTATACCTGAGAATTACCTCAGAATGTTAGCATTGACGTGAGTCGGACAGCGGAAGACGTCATGAATGAACCCCTAAGGAATAATGGTTCATGCATAATATATGAGTCCTTGAAGAAATCAATAGTCCTGGGCTAGGGAAACTCCCGCAGCCTAAGGGTCTGTTCTTCACGAACTCGTTGTGACGTTAGGGTGGACGGATGTCGGAGACCATGCCTGTATTTGGAGTGCACGGTTTAATGCCTAAATAAGGACTGGGATTTTATGCCTATATAAGGGCAGGGCGAATTGTGCCTATATAAGGACATGATTCTGGAAAGCCCGTTTATGGACACCCTAAGAGGAATACAACAACCTGAAACCAGTCCCAGGATGCTTGTTTTTCATCCTGGGAGGACCTGGCTTGGGAGTTCGGGCTAGACTGTTTCCATGAGGAACAGGGTCAAGACTGATTTGCATATGGATGGGTTCAAACTGGGGTGGCGTAGTGAGCAAAAGAAAAATGGATTTAACCCAAATCTCTTGACTGGGGGTGAATGTTTAATTAATTCAGCATTCCATCCATCATTTGTTGCTGCAGCACTTTTCGCGCTAAGTGGAATGGGTCCCTTGCTCGGTGTGCCACTGGATGCAAGCTAGCCAGGCTGATGAGGGGTGTTACCCTGAAACAGGTCCCAGGATGCTTATTTCCGGGCCAGGGAGGACCTGGTTTGGCGGTTCGAGCGGGACTATTCCCATGAGGAACAGAGTCAAGACTGATTTGCATATGGCTTGGTCCAAACTGGGGTGTCGTAGTGAGCAAAAGAACAATGGATTTAACCCAGATCTCTTGTCAGGGGGTGAATGTTTGATTAATTCAGCATTCCTTCCATCATTTGTTTCCGCAGCACTGCTCTGATCGATTAACAATGAAAGGGCTAAAATGTTTGTCATTGTGCCCATTCTGGCTGTTTAGCTGAGGATGATTATTTCTGCACTGAGGCCCAAGATGTTAGTTCCTCCAGTAGGCATCTGCGAAGTACTTCGACTCAACATCAAAGAGGGCTATCAGCCAAAACATGGCAGGATACGAGCTGTTGCCTTCTTTGTAGATGGGGGAGATATTTGAGCCCTTCCAGGAGTCTGGTATGAGATTGGCTGCTTTAATACTACTGAAGACTGGCTCCATGCTTTCTGACCAGAGCTCCTTGTTCTCTTTAAAGATCACCGTGGGGATGCCATTAAGACCTGCTGCTCCATCTTGGCGAAACTTTGTGATCTGTTTTTTAATAATCCCTGCATGCTGCTTCAAGGTACAATTTTTACTAAGTTAGTTAGCAGTCTCTATAAGTTTAAGTTGAAACCTGCTTGTTTCTCTAGATGGACCTTCTGAGAGGCTTTTGGCACAATTAAAGCGGGACACCACATGAGGTGGTCCGGTTTTGGTGTTATTTTTGGCTGTGGTGCGGTTGAAGTGGCTTGTGAAAAACTCAGACCAGCGATCTTCCAGTATATTTGAAGGTGTGACAGGTTTCATCAGGCTGGTTAGATTGCTCACAATCTCCTGAAATCTCTTGTGCCTATTGGCTTTGATGTCATGTAGCAGCATAGCCCAAAATGTGTCTACTGTCTCTCTCCTTAACCCTCAGCTTTGTTTCCTGTAGGTCGCCCTTGCTTTTGCCATTTCAATTTTAAGGGATTTGTTCCTAGGTGCTTTTTGATATGCCCTTAGCACTTGATTTGCCTTGCGTTTTGGGCCTTTTAGTTTGCAGGAGGGTGGGGTCTTAGTGCTTGCCATCCATTGACAAGGGCCAGACACTGAAACTGTGTGTGGCTGCGCAAACCTCTTAGTGAACTGAACCCAGTTTGTTAGCGCATTCTCTCCTTCAGTTGACCATTTCTGAAATGCTATTTTCCAAGCTTCGGGAGATTGAGGGCTGAGCCAGTAAACCATTTTATTCTTTTGTTGTTAAATGTGTAAACTTAAACATGTGTTTCAACTACTAGAGTGTTGTAGGCAGGGTTAATAACTAAGCTCAGTTCCTGTGGCAGATGATAGCTTTCCCCTCTTGCTGCTATTTCAAAGCTGTCGACAAGGTGGAACAGAAAGGTTGATAGTATTGTAAAATCAATTAGGATGCTGTGTGTATGGTTGTGGTAAGAAGCCGCTGGTGCGTTTCAAACAGAAAGCAGACATTAACTACACTATGATGAAGATGTTCTAGTTCGTTAACAAGACCTGAGCCCTTTTTGTCTGGTCGGGAGGATGGTCGTTTACTTTGGGTTGGAATTACCCAATGCACATTTTCTGATGCCAGAATCTCATCCAAATCCCCTAAGAGAACTAATTTAATTGGATTCGGTCCATTCAAAAGCTCTGTGATATTGGTTCTCAGATAGTCTATTACTTTGCATTTTGCCTGCACTATCGGTGGGATACATATAGTCCGTATTACCAGGAGTGTCTGTGATACTTCTGTGGTGAAGGAGGTGCTGAGTATTTGCAGGCCAGGACATGTTGTAGATTTTGACTTTGACTCTCCTTTGAGTGAGGCCGAGATATAAATTGCCAGTCCTCATCTATGGCGACCATAGTGTGACTCCTTTATTGCTGGTCCCGGAAGAGGTAATGTGGCCTGGAATTGGTGGAGATTCTTCTGCCCAAGTTTCCTGCAACAAGATTACCTGAAATGACTTCAGCTGGCCTGCAAATCTTGGCTGTCCAGTTTACTGAGCAGGCCATTGATGTTGCACAAGCATATCCGTAGATGGGCTGTTTGGCCAGGAGTGGTTTAATACTGTTCATTGCAGTGATCTTGGTCAATGCAATGCCCCAGTCACCCAACTCCAGTCGTGGGCTTATTGTGTGGTTTTAGCTCTTGTTTTTGAGCTGAGAGCGCCCCTTAAGAATGAGTAAACTTGATTTGGCCCACCATTGTTTCGGTGTTCAAACACCTTATTTGCTTGTGGATGGGGGTAGGCTGGTGCTTTAAAGGAGGTCACTTGAATCCCCCATCCTTTTAAAACCTGGGCAACGTCTAATGTATAAAAGAACATTTCCTGCATTGCAAATCACAGTTTCTTTCCATGTGTCACTGCAGTCACTTTAAAATCACAGCCCAGCAAGTATTTAATTATGTTTATTGGAGTCATGCAGTCTTGTCATATGTGTGGGTGGTGAAAATGTAAACTGTTGGTTTCATATGACTTTTAATTTCCACAGCACTAGTGCATTTCGTGCTCAAACTTACAATAGTTGTACTGGAGAATTAAGTAAGTCAATTGGATGTAACTAATTTACAAGTACATGAATTAAGAGAAAAGCACACAAGCTATAACACCGAATAATAGCTTCATAATGAGCAGCACAATTTCAGCAAACCTAACAATAAAAAATGGGGAAACCAGTGCAAAGTAATTTTCTATCAAACAGCAGGTGAAATAGCTTACTGGATAAGCATGCATTTCTGGCTGCTGGACAGTCCCCGATTTGTTAGTTTAGTCCAGACTCAACCATGATGGACAGAAATATAGAGTGTTCCCAGGTTGATGATGCAACACCACTTTGAAGGGATAGACTGAATAAAGGTCAATGGAGTGCAACCTAACATCAAAAGAGCATTGTGGAGAGTTTAACAACCCTTGTAAAATCAGGTTTGAGGCTTTGGTATTATTTTTTTTTATAAGCCCTTTCAATCATTTTCTTAGCTAAAGCATTAAGGCTAACTGCGCTCTATATATATTAATAGAACTAATCGAGATGGCCACAACAGAGCAGGAGCGATTGACCAGAGAACACACATCAATATGACGACACACAGAATCTGAGGCCAAACTAGGCCTGCAATCTTCCCATTAAGTTTCCTATACAGAGAAGGCACTTAAAAAAGAAGAGACATATGCGAAACATACACTAGAAAGAAACATTCAGGTACACATATTCCAGTCTTTAAATTGAAATGGATTGTTTCCGTTCAACTGTTAAAAAATTCATCAACCTCTTTTGAAAGGTATGCAGATAAGAATACCACAATATTCATTGTAAATCTGTATTTTCACAGTTCCGCATATTTAGACAACTTCCATGCGTTCAGCGCAACTCATAAAATATATATAGGGATATTATTGTGTTACAGTTTCTAATTTATTTTTCTTCTCCGTAGCACCCTGTTACAATATCCCCTTTGAACTTATGTTTATTACAGTTTATGCTCAAATAAGTGCACAGATGCAAGAAAGGCAAGGAAGCTTGACTAATTCCATGAAATATTAAAATCTCGACATTAAGGCACAGTTCAGCATATTCAGGAACCTTCTATATCTGTTTGGTGAAACATTTCCTTGCTGTCGTCGATCCACTACTGCTCTGTAAAATACTGTATTTCGAACACGTTTGAGATGAGAGGCAAACACGCATTTTTAATCTTATTTTGAGACATTAGGGGGATATGTACAAGAACTGCCGCTAACTAACGCAGTTTTCTTATCGCGGCCTATCACCAAAAACTATCGCCCTGTTAGCGATGTATTTACAATACGTCGATACATGGCGATAGTTTCAGGTAGCTGCGGTGAAAACTGCCATTAACACTAGCGTGAAGGCAATACAAATTCTGGCGTTAGCGGGTGAAAACTGACGAAAGGCCAATATGTGGGCAAAAAACTCACGTTAGTCAGCCCAACTTGAGTTTTTGGGCCTCTAGAGGCAAAAACAGCCTATAAGTCCACCACCAATGAAAAATAGGAAGCAAAACCAATGGAATGCAGATTGGAGCAGCCAGGGCCAAGTGCAGCACAGATCAACAACCCCCCCAACTCCCCCCAACAGCCAGGATGACCAGCCAGAGTTCCTGGGGAAGCGGAAATCCAGGGCTACAATCATGAAAAGATGTGCATCGCTGGGCAAAACCAGTGATGCATCACTTATCATTGCGCACTCCTTGCAACACCATGGCATCCAAAACCTTGAAAGCGGTGACAGTCCCCGGGGCCCAAAGGCCTCGCTGGGCCAGCATCTGGGCCCCGGAGTGGGTTGCGGGGGTGCTGTGGAGTTGCTGGCATGTGGTGGTAGACATTGAGGCGTTGGCGATCACCCTTACCTGTTGGTGAAGTCTGCCAGGTCGCATGGAGACACGTTGCTGACCTGTGTTAGAAGACCGCCTGGTGCCCCTTGGAGCTTTGAACAGTAGAGGCGCTCCTGCGCACCAACATTGGGAGGTCTGCATTGCATACCACGCGCCACCACTACACCGCCGTGCACGGAGGAGATTACCAATGGTGGGCCACGCCTCTCTGCATCACAGGCCGGAGGATGTTGCGCTGGCCGGACGCTGTGGAGGGTGAGGCCCCTGAGCTGCGCTGAACTTGTGTGGCGGGAGCGCTGCAAATTTACACCTAAGAGGGCCCTGTTGCATCACCTGCATCCGGAGGTTCCCCAGCGGACTTGGAGTCGACTGCTGTACCCTGCCTTGTGAAATCCCGCCTGGCTGAGGCTCCTGCTGGCTGAGTCACAGATTTGGAGAGAGTGCAGCGGATTGCGCCACGGTGTCAATGCCCAGGCGAGGAGAAGGTGGGACGCATAACGGAGGAGGCCCGGGGTCGAGTCGGGCCCAGGCCTAGCACCTGTGGGTGACGCACCCCCAATGGCCGCTCATCCGCTGTGGCGGAAGAGCGTCGCCCCACTGCTTTCAAGCAGTGTAAGAAGAGGAAACATAACATGATGATAACTTACTGATGTACTCATGCTATGTTTCCTTTGCAGGCGGGAGGGTGGGTGGGGCTGCACTACCCGTGGAGCAGGGCAGGGGCAGAGTGGTATGCCCACTCAAGTGTGCAATGACTGGTCGGCCCTCTCAGGCCACCCAAAGCAGTTTTGCGCACATCCCTGTTCTCAATGAAGGCTGCATTACAGCCTGCATGGAGAACATGCCCACCCCTCCAGCCCCTGGCTGAACGCCTTGGCACGGAGCTCAAGAACAATCCCAACGCCGCTTTGCAGCATTTTGATTGGCTTAGGGGAGGGAGCCTGGCTGCCTGCTTCCTGTTCCAGGAGCACAGAAGATGCTGGACCCGGCCTTGAGGTAAGAATTAAAAAAATATATATTTACAATCCCCACTCCACCCCGCATCCCTGCCCCGTCCAGGGTCCATTCCCGCATTTCCCGCCTCCCAGCTGTCCAGTCCCCCACGCAGCACTACATAATGGCAGCCGCTGTGTGGCCATGCGCAGCGGGCGTACCACTGGTGCGCCAAAGGCAAGCCCATCTGCTTCCTTCCGCCCCTGGATCGCGCCCAGCTCCAAGGACCCTTCCTCTCGGACACTTCACCGATACGATGCCAGCACCCTCCTCGCCATCAACCCTGGATGCCACACCGCCTGCCATCTAGCAACACTATAGAATTCTCTTGCACCCTGCGCCTGTCAAAACTGCAAACGCACCTTCTGCGACATCAGTACACCAGCGCCTCCTGCCACCCAGCCGAACAACAGTGCAGCCGACCGGCTCAACTGCATCCTCCTCAACGTGCGGTCCCACCACAAACATGCAACAGAAATCTGGGACCTCCTCGACGCCACCTCTTCAGACATCGCCTTCTTCATGGAAACCTGGACCAACCTCTGCTCCGGATCGGACATCGACATCACCATCCACGACAGCTACAAATTCACTCGCAGGGACTACCCCGAGAAGCCAGGAGGAGGCATTGCCATTGTCTGGAAAAGGAACAATACCGCTGACCGCGCACTCTAATGACTCGATGGTGACCAACACCTCCACTTCCAGATCCGGACCAACCCCAACACCACTCTCCGCGGCACCCTCATCTACAGGCCCCCTGGTCCATGAACCCCCATTCACTGATGCCATTGTAGACCTGGCTCTCCCATCCACCGACTACATCCTACTCAGAGACCTCAAGTTCCACCTGGACAACCCCAGTGACCAGAACACCACCCCCCTCCTGGGGAATAATTACTTTCCTCCGTCAAGTCGTATGTCCGAGTTTACTACTCCCCCACCCTGCCCCTCCCCCGCCCCACCCCACCCCACCACCCCGCAGCACGCCTTATGCGAGCCGCCACTAGGCTTAATGCTGCCTTGTACATAAGGCAAGGCCCCTATCGCCACGGGAACATCACAAAAAGTGACGTTCCCATGGCGATAGGGGCTTGTACATATGCCCCAAAGATTTCACAAACATTCAGTGATATTTAACGCATAAAGCTCCAATGTGCTCAACAGCACAGAATTCAGAAAAAGCACAGGAGCAGAATCCATTTATTGAAAAATACTGCACGAAACAGACAATAGCCCTCTCTTTTTCCCTTGTTGAATATTGGCCTGCATACATAAGGCCATCATATTTGCATTTTTCTTGTAATCATTGTTTGCTTAAAAACCACAAAACAATGACAGAATGAGGGCATGTGCGTTTCCAAAGGTAACAAGTCTTTTTTATATTGCCAAAAACACATAAAACAGAGATTTCTCTATGTCTTTTAGTTCTCTCAATGCCTCATTATTTCCATAAGTAAAATGATTGCCAACGAGAGACTGGAGTGGAAGATAGTGGGCGACGTGTTCTCGAGCCTTTCTAAAGACCGCGGTAAAAGCACACGGTAAAAGGCAGGTGATTACGTGACTGATGTATCAAAGGCGGGAAAGTTGCGGGTCGTGTTGCTTGACATTTCTCCTAAACGGCATCACAGTTTTGACTTTAGTTAACATGCCGTGAAAGTGGCACATTTTGTTCTTCAAAGGCGTTTGCAATTATTTTAAAACTATCTGTCCTTATGTGGTATCAAAGACCCCCAGAGCCGACCTAGACTACTCTCATTTTGAATGAGTATTTCAAATTTAATTAATATTTTTAATGAACACAAACTATTTCTTTCTGATGAACAGGGGTGTGATCTCAATTGAAAAGAAAGTAAAGGCTTTGAATGCAAAGTGCATTTTAAAATAAAAAGCGTGGTAAAATAATGTATTCAAATGTTTTAAATAAAAGCTCTAGCAATGGTAGTGTATATGCATTGCCTCCAGCCCATGAGTTATCAGCTAGTCATCTCATAAGGTGCCAAGAATACCTACGCAGTTGTTACTGTTTTGTATCAAACTTGATGTTCACAGCTTCATGGAGGAAGAGCGTCATAGTCCCCTTGTACTAAAAAAGGTCCATCCACAGCCCTATAGAAGTATCTGACGCCAAAGGAAAAGTCTTTACTTAACTCTTTCACAAATGGATATTAGATGCTAAAGTCATTACATTATATGACAGCTGCTTCTATAAAGGCCTGTCCATAGTGGACCATGTTTTTGTTTTTTAACACCTGGTGAATAAGTGTACAGTTTGCAAGAAAGGTGGACAGATATTGTACTTACCTGAGAAAATGTCTGAATTAATTACCAGTAATTGCATTACTCTGAGTCCTATTCCCTCGCCTGCAGCCATTATATGTGTGAGGCCCTCCTGCCTCCCGAATACACCAAACCCACGTAGTTAAACTCAATCAAAGGTCCACCCCACCACACCTCCTGTTTTTCCATGTCTCCTTACCAGTCCTTGCCAGCGGTGGTGTGTCCTCGCTGACCAATGTGGATCAGGAGGTCATTTTTGATGTTTTTTCAGAGCAGATATGCAATTTATCTACACAGGATAACTTACTTAAGAACACCCGGCTCTCAGCAAGATGAGGGCATGGAGTATGTCTTGGCAGGGGCTTTCATTATGGAGATCGCTGGTGTTGGAATACAGAGGAAGCCGCGCAGCATAGTGTGTTCTCTGGTGCACAGACAGAATATCGAGTTTTAAATATGGACATACACAAATATTGAGTTGGAAATATCGTGATACAGAAATATCGACAGCAAGAATATCGTGGTCGAGAATATCGACTTTGAGGTAAGAAATATAGTTTTTGAAAATATCGAAGGTAGTAATCTCGTTTGCAAAAATATAGTTTAAAATATCGATTTTTAAATTAGTGTTATGTATTTTAGTATGTATTCTAAAAGTATGTGATCTTTTTTTTGTATAAGTATTGCTTTTGTTTTTTAATATATGTGTTACATTTTTAGTAGTGATTAATTTTATGTTAATTAAATTTTGCGTTTTTTAGTTCTGTAGCGGGTTGTGGGTTTATAGGGGAATAGGGTGGGAAGTAATTTAATCATAATAAATTAATTCATATTTTTTATTTATTAGTATTTATTTAATTTAGATTTTATAGTGTTGATTGTGGGAATGAATTTACTATTAATTAATTATTAAATAGTTGTTAATTTTGATTAATTAATTAATTGGTAATTATGTTAATTGTGTTATTTTTTTTAGGAGCGGGGTGTGGGTTTATAGGGGAATAGGGTGGGATGTAATTTAATTATAATAAATTAATTAATATTTTGTATTTATTAGTATTTATTTAATTTATATTTTATAGTGTTAACTCTGGGAATTAATTTATTATTAACTAATTATTAATTGGTTGTTAATTATTATTTATTAATTGGTAATTATGTTAATTGTGTCATTTTTGTAGGAGTGGGTTGTGGGTTTATAGGGGAATAGGGTGGGAAGTAATTTAATTTTAATAAATGTAATAATAATTTTAATATATTCATATTTATTCAGTTTATAATTTATAGTGTTAATTGTGGGAATTCATTTATTAATAATTATTTATCAATTGTTTGTTAATTAATATTAATTAATTAATTAATCGGTAATTAATTATGTTAATTGTGTCATTTTTTAGGAATGGGTGGTGGGGTTTATAGGGGAATAGGGTGGGAAGTAATTTATTTAAAATTAATTAATAATTAATTGTTAATTAATGGTAATTAATTAATTAAAAATTTAATATGGCAATTGTGTAATTAATTTGAGATGTGAGTTGTGGGGATTATAGTGGTAAAGGGTGGGAAGTAAATATTTTTAAATGAATTAATAAGTTGTTGTTAATTGATAATAATTTAATAATGTAAAATTAGTTATGGAAATTGTGTAATGATTTTTAGGTGTGTGTTGTGCTGTTTATTGGGGTAGAGGGTGGAAAGTATTTTAGGTTTTATTAATTAATAATTAGTTGCTCATTATTATTAATTCATTAATTGATAAATATTTATGGTAATTGTTTACTTTTATTTTGTGTGTGGATTTTGGTTTTATAGGGGTAATGTTTGGTGAGTAAATAAATGTTTATCTGTTTTAATTTGCTTTTTAATTAATAATATTTGTTTATTTGATAATAAATTATGTTAATTATGAAGGTACACTTTTTAAGAAATGTAGATGTGTGTTGTGAATTGTGTGGTGTTATAGGGTAGGAAATAAAAAATATAAAGTTTATGTAACAATTAATGATTTTGAGAATATAATTAATTTCTATTAAATATAGTTATTTGCTTGTAAATTATGTTTTAAATTTTTATAAAATAATGTTTGTAGGTAATTTTTAGATTTTTTTAACATTATAATATGTTTCTATATTTTGTAATTTTTATTATTTTTATACATGTTTTCTTTTTTTGTTTTTAACATTTGTTGTATTGTAGTTGATATTTTGTTTGTTTTTAATTTTGAATTGACTTCAGTGAGAATATTATTTTTTACCCCTCTGCTATCCAACACTTTCCCTACTGTTGCACTCACTGGAGTGAGAATAGTAATTTGTACCCCTCCGCTATCCAACACTTTCCCTAGTGTTGCACTCACGTGAGTGGGAATAATAATTTTTTCCCCTCCGCTATCCAACACTTTCCCTACTGTTGCACCCACTGGAGTGGGAATAGTAATTTTTACCCCTCCGCTATCCAACACTTTCCCTACTGTTGCACGCACTGGAATGGGAATAGTAATTTTTTCCCCTCCGCTATCCAACAATTTCCCTACTTTTGTACTCACTGGAGTGGGAATAGTAATTTTTACCCCTCCGCTATCCAACACTTTCCCTACTGTTGCAGTAATTGGAGTGCGAATAGTAATTTTTACCCTTCTGCTATCCAACACTTTCCCTACTGTTGCACTCACTGGAGTGGGAATAGTAATTTTTACCCCTCCGCTATCCAACACTTTCCCTACTGTTGCACTCACTGGAATGGGAATAGTAATTTTTACCTCTCTGCTATCCAACACATTCCCTACTGTTGCACTCACTGGAGTGGGAGTAGTAATTGTTACCCCTCCGCTATCCAACACTTTCCCTTTTGTTGCACTAACTGGAGTGGGAATAGTAATTTTTACCCCTCCGCTATCCAACATTTTCTCTACTGTTGCACTCATTGGAGTGGGAATAGTAATTTTTACCGATCCGCTATCCAACACTTTCCCTACTGTTGCATTCACTGAAGTGGAAATAGTAATTTTTTCCCCTCCGCTAGCCAACACTTTCCCCACTGTTGCACTCACTGGAGTGGGAATAGTAATTTTTACCCCTATGCTATCCAACACTTTCCCTACTGTTGCACTCAATGGAGTGCAAAATGTAAGTTTAAAAATTATTAAATATTTTAATGTTTTAATTTATAATATAATGTTTTTTATTAAATTTTATGTTATAGGTGTATGTATATTATATATATTTATTTGTAAATTTTTATACATTCATAACATTTTAAAATAAATTAAAATGATTAGTTTATTAATTGTTTTAAAGTAAATATACATTTATATATTACATTTTATATATTTATGTTTAAATGTTTTAAATTACATTTATTTATTATTCGTTAAAATGTACATTACGTCTAAATAATTTTTTTAAAGTAAATTATTTTTATATAGAAAAAACCCGATATTTTGTACATCGATATTTTTTACATCAATATTATTTTTTCAATATTTTTATACTTTACATTGTAAAGATAGGATTTCGATATTTTTGACATCGATATTTATGTGTCGATATTTGTGTATGGGGATATTTTGGTAATCGATATTATGTCAGTGATCCGTGTTCTCTGCTGCGGGGCATCGGAGATTCGCAGCAGCGTGGGACTCCTAGACAGAGTTAGGCAGTCCCATTGCGGCTGGGGCACTGCTTCTGTGTGGGCGTAGTGACGGGGCTCGCTCGAGTGGAGTAGTGGCATGGAGGACGGCATAGGGGAGTGGAGCTTCCCAAACAAAGCTGGTATGGTCCCGTTTGGGACAATTTTAATGTGGATTACCCATATTTGGGCTGCAATTTAATTGGGTAACCATTTGGAACTTTTTATTGGTGTATTAGGTTGTTGTGATCGCATTGGAGGAATGCTGGGCACAGTGGGTACTTACAGGATTCTGCTGATGAGTGTTTATTTCTGACTATATTTCATGAAAGAAGGATGTCAGGAAAGCTTGCTGCTAAGCGGAAGCATGTCATTTATTCCTCATCTTCCTCTGAGAAGGAAGACCAGATTCCAGCTTAGGTTCCTCCTGGTAGCAGTGCTACTGCGGAGCCTTTGTCACCTTTGTTATCTCAGTCAGAGGTGCAGGATATGATTGAAGTTGCAGCTGCCAAGGCTTTGGCCACTTCTAATCAGAAGAAAAAGGGAAACAGATCATCTTGCACTCATGAGTCTAGGGAATCATCTTCAACCGACTCAGATCAGTCATCTATATCTTCAGGCAAATACCTGCGGAGGGAAGAGATGTGGGACACTTTGTCTCATGTTCATCGGAATCTGCAGTTTCCTCCTTTTTGTGTGGATAATGAGGAGGAAGCTTTGTTTCCACAATATTCTAAGCCTTGTGCCATGGCAATGCCTTTTCATGGCTCAATCAAGGACATGGTGATGTCAGAATGGAAGGAGGTAGATAAAGTTTCAGTTCCATGGTTCTTGCAGAAACTTTACATGCTGGAGCCAGGTGACGTCCTTCCTCATAATGTTAAAGTTGACTCTATTTTGACTATGCTGATTGGCAAGACTTCCATTAATCCAGAAGATTGTACTCCGACTGACCCCTCAGATAAAAAGATTGATGTTGGATTAAATAAGGCTTTTGTGGCAGAGAATCTGTCTTTGAAGATTTGCCTGTAAGCAGCATATACAGCACAGTCTGTGATTAATTACTTTGATCAACTGTCGGTTGCTATTTAGGAGGGTCATGAGTGTTTGGAGCTGTTATCTGGCATAGAGCAGCAGTCCAGTATATTGTCTGATATCTAGTCATATATAGTCAAAGCTACAATGAAGTCTTAAGGAGCTTTGGTGGCAGCCAGGCGACACCTCTGGATGTCTGGATGAGAGATTGGAAGACTGAAGCAGTGGAGAAGTCTGCTTTAATGAAAATCCCATTTCAGGAGACTATGTTGTTTGGCGAGCATATTGATTTGATGATTTCTAAGGCCTTTGAGGACAGAAAGCATACCCTTCCATATAAGGGTATGGCAGACTATAAAAGGTTCTAAGATAAGAGATCCAGTTCTTCTCCTAGGAAGGAGTTTAAGGGTCTTCTACCCACAAACAGAAATATCAGCCAAAACGTTTTTCCCCTAAAAAGGATTTCAAAATGAAAGGTCCAGTGCAGAAGCGCTCCTGACAACTACGGCGAATTCCTGGTGGGAGGAACACTGCTTCATTTTGTGGATGAGTTGCATCGAAATATCAGGGAAAAGTGGGTTTTCAGCGTGGTCAGCTCTGGCTATGCAGTGGAGTTTGTAAGGCCTCCTCCATCTACGGGTTTAGAGTGACTCATCTGCTGACTCGGTGTCCAAAGAGGTTGGCCCTGCTCTAGGGGGTGGAACAGTTGCTGAGGAAAAAAACAATTGTTCTGGTTCTTCCAGAGGAAAGAGGCATGGGTGCCTATTCCATTCTTTTTCTGGCTCAGAAAATCTCAGGACCATAAAGGCCAGTGCTGGATTTAAATTGGATCAATTCTTGGATCCAGACTCTTCACTTTTGGATGGTGATGCTGCAGTCAATTATTCCTCTGTTAAGGACAGGGGATTGATTGGCTTCTATAGATTTGGAAGATGCTTATCTCTGTGTGCCTGTCAAGCCCTCCCATCAAAAGTTTTTGCGGTTTGCCCTGGAGAACAAGCACTATCAGTTTTGGGTCCTTCCATTTAGGCTCAGGTCATCCTAAGGGTGTTCACCAAAGTTCTAACTCCTTTGGTGGCACTTCGAAATTCAGACGACATCTTTCTGCACCTATATCTAGATGACTTTTTGGTGTAGGCTCTCTCGGCCGTGTTATTGTCCCAAACAGAAAGGGTGCTACAAGTTCTGCGTTCTCATGGGTTCCTGATCAACTGAGAAAAGTCTTCCTTAAGCCCATCCCAAGACTTAGTCTTCATTGGGCACAGTTTCATACTCAGCAGGGTCGGGTCTGCTTGCCAGAATGGAGAGTAGCTGAACATCAGGGTCATATCAGAAGTTTGCTAGCTCACAACATTCCAAAGGTCGAAGCTTGGCTTAGGGTCCTGGGAGATATAGCATCTACAATCTGCCTGATTACGTGGATTCTGGGCAATTGGGATCCAAGTTCTCAAGATCTGGCAAGCTCAATTCCTCTATCCCGACGAGTGAAGGGGAATCTAGCATGGTGGCTAGACTCAACAATCCTGCTGCACGGGGTGCAGCTAGATCCTCCAGATCCTGTGATTCTTACCACAGACACCAGTTTGTCAGGATGGAGGGCATGGGGAGACAACTTGCAGCCACAAGGTTTTTGACTCATACCGAAGCAGGCCATACCTCGAATTGGAGGGAACTCGAAGACATAAGGAGGGCTCTTCTGGTGTTCTTTTCCCAGATACAAGGGAGGGCGATCCTGGTAAGAACGGAAAATGTGACTGCTAAGGCCTATGTGAACAGACAGGGAGGAAGTCGCTCCAGCAGCCTGAACAAGATTTATCTCAAAATGTTTTCAAGGGTCAGGAGTCTCTGTTTTCTCTGGGAGCTATTCACATTCAGGGGTCATTAAATGTGACGGCGATGTGCTCAGCGGGGTCATCTCATCTTCGAGGGAGTTTTCTCTAGCTCAGAGGGTGTTTTATCTCCTGACTCACCAGTGGGTCCTTCCTGTGGTAGATATCTTTGCTTCATGGAGGTATGCCAAGCTTCCGAGATTCTGTGCCAAGGAGAGGGAGATTTAGGCTTGGGCGATAGATGCTCTGTTATGTCAATGGCCGGAGGGCCTGGTTTATGTCTTACCTCCGTTTCCTCTTCTCTAGTCCTTTCTGGTGAGGGTGTGGAAGTTGAGAGCCAAGGTGGTTCTAGTGGTTCCCCAGTTGCCGTGTGCCAATTGGTTTCCCCTGTTGTTGAGGATGCAGTTGGCCTCCAAGGGGCTACTCCCAATAGCCCCATCCTCCTAGGAATTCCCCATTTTGAGGGTGGAGAGTCTATGGAAACTCAGTTTGATGGCCTGGAGGTTGAAAGGAGGGGATTGAGAGGTCATGGTGTTTCAGGGGCATTGTTGTCTATGTTACAGGCTTCTAGAAAGTGTTCGACCCGAACACTTATAACTGGCATTGGAGATCTTTTTCTAAATGAAATGGTGTGAGGTCAGAGGCATTGATCATACAAATGTGAGTCTACTGATGGTGATGGAATTCCTTCAGGATGGTTTCAAATTCTGGATAGCGAATTTTGTGCAGCATTAAGATTCCTGACACCTCGATATTCATTAAATGAGTGCTGTCGAAAATACTGCGTTGGAGAACTTTTAGTGCATTCTCTTATGTATTGATCGGACATGTACACAATGCACAGTAATCTTGGACATCGTTTTTAAATATTTTCCCTGGAGGTTGATTTGCAATGCCTCATGCTTAAAATCCTCTTTTTGGTGGCTATTATGCCAGCCAGAATGTTAGGGGAGTTGGGTGCTTTGTCTTCTAAGGTTCAATTTTGCTGGGCATTTCTAGATCAGGTAGTGTTGCTTCCAGTTCCAGCTTTCGCCCCTAAGGTTAAATTTCCTTTCATAGGTAGCAGCAAGTCGTTCTTCCAGAGTTTACATTTCTCCAGGTTCATTGGAGGAAGAAAGGTTGCGTTGCCTGGATGTCAGGTGGGCGATTCCGGTTTATTTGCAGAAGGTTTAGCCCTTTCGCAAGGTGGAATCTTTGTGACATTTGGCCCTGCTAGGAAAGGGAAAAAAACAGCTATAGCTACATTGAGCAGATGGACAAGGTTGTTGGTGTCCAAGGCTTATGAGATTCAGGGCCTGGTTCTACCTTTCTCAGTTCAGGGTAGTTCTACAAGCGAGGGAATGGACAAGGAGGCAATGTGGATTTCCATTTTTCTCATCATAGCTTAGCGACATTCGGACCCATGTGATCAAAAGTCTTTTGAGCGTCTACGAATACTTGTTTGTTCGTTGGCTTGTTTGGTACAGGGTAAAGATAATGCTCATCATTAATAGGCTGGAGCCAACTCATACTAACTGTCACATATTTTTGGGCTCTTTGTCACCTAGTATGCCTTAGTCTGTAAAGAACACATTGTCATTACAGTTTGCAGTTGCACAAGCGTGTACTGAAGGCACTGAAGTGGGAAATGAATGCTGGACGAATCTCCACATATTACAAGTATGAAACATATTTTGCCATGTTAGTTTCTATACTGATCCAGGAGATAAAGTTTACATTGATGTAGCAGTGCTCATGAAACTCAAGATGCCATGTCTTTATTTATATTACCCCATTATCTAATGCACAAGCTGGAATTCTTCTTTTCACATAAGCAAAGCATGAACAAGTGTGTACAATTCATATTGTAATCCCACCTTTTACATTGCTCAATGTGGGAGGCACAGATTTCTATGACAGTTCTCAAATTGAGCTAGTATTTGAAGCAAACATTGCCATGTTGGTGTTCACATAGCTCAGATTTGCAAAACAATTATGACAATACCATTTTGTGCATTGCCACTGTATATAAAGGGCAATTTTCCATGTCAATCACTATAATGGCACAAGCCATAAACACACACATACATTTTCCACAAGTTCCACCACAGGAACAAACTCACAAAGGTACCCAGTCCTGATTAGGGGCAAAAAAAGGAACGCATACGCCTATTTGTATAAAGATGTTGGAAAGTGGATTATTAGTAGCGATAAATATATATCTACCACTGGGAATAAGGCCACTAACACTGTCTAGGGCTCAGAATAGGTCTCAGAAAATAATTCCCATGCTCAACCCTTGGTATCTTGGCTGCAAGCAGCCAGGCTTAACTTCAGAGTCAGGTATGTAAAGCATTTAAAAACACCAGTTCAGTAAATAATTAAGACACAACACACAATAAAAACCCAACACCAATTTATATAAAAGGGAAATATTTCTATCTTTAAAGTGACACTAAAACGAAAACAATCCAATGTAGAGAACCTGAGATATGATTTTTAAAGATTTAACACTATATACCACATAGAAATCTATATCACCTATTGGGACATCTGGTCACGCTAGACTGGGACAAAGTCAGTTTCAGACCAACCACGATGGAGCCCTGTTTGGCTACCCCTCGCGGTAGGGCTCGGTCAAAGTTTTACCTTCCGACTTACAAACTTTTATGGAGCTTTTTCTGCTGGGGTCCTTTGATGCTATTCTCCACTCTTGGTTTGGTGAGTGTTCCCCAGCTTGCTTTCCAGGGAGAATCCCGGTCAAACTCGGGAAGTAGGACCTCTGGAGCTTTTCAGTGGGTGAACCAGCAGGGCAGGCCGGCTCACGATTGAAGGTCGCCACCTTGACTCTCGCGGTTGAGTCAGTCCCCCTCTGGAGATTTTTTCAAAGTTGCTCCAAATTTTGGGAACTTCTTCCTAAAGATCCTCTGGGGGTCGCAAAGTGTCCAAAACACAATCTGGAATCTCCAAGATGCTCCTTGAAAGTTTTGGACTTCAGGTCCCACAATCCACTTGGACAAAACCCTTACAAATCCACTGGAAGCACTCCAGGCTGGGGATTCTTGGCGGTGATGGTCCAGGGGAGCTCTGTTTAACCTGTAGCTTTCAGGCAGTCCACTCTTTATTTCTCTTGAAGCAAGTTAGGTCCAGAGGGATGTAGTTCCAGATTGTACAGCAGGCACAGTCAGTCAGAGTGCAGGTCCTGGTTGGTGCAAATCAATCTTCCAGCATGGACCCTTCTTCTTCTCTTAGTTTCAAGCAGCAGATCTGAGAGGCTCTGTCCCTGTCAGATACTTATTTCGTGTTCTCTGGGGTCAAGAAGGAGGGCACTCCTGTGCAGGGAGGTGCAGGGCAACACCCCAAAGCATGACCACGTTCTCCAAAGAGTGACACAATGGTCTCTCAGAAAGCACTATTGCTTCAAAATCCAATATGGCTGAAGTCTCAGCAGAGGAGCGAGAACTAGTTAAACCTACCTCCAGTATGGCTCATTTCCATAGCTCTCCTTCACCTGACATCTGCACATTCCATCCTTAAGCCTGCCATCTGGCTGGGTTCAGAGGGAATGAGGGTAGATAGACCAGGCCTTCTCTGCTTGCCCTAGTCTTCCTTTGAAGCTCATGCTTTATGACCACTACCACCTACTCTGGCATTCCTGTGTAGCAAAGCCCTCTCCTACCAGATAGCCTCTTCCCCGGGTGCCACTTATCACTTCATCAAAGCAGCCTGGCCAAACTTGTTAACCCTGACCAATCAGGGAAGAGGGCAGGAAGGCTGAATTTTAGCTTACAGACAAGAAAGTCTTATAACTTATTTTCAGTATATGTTAGGATAAATTCAACAATAGCATATTGTTGGATGTATCAATACCATTCTCCTAAGTCCTTGAATGATATTTTTAGTAACCCCTAGCAATAGTTATGAATTCATAAACTATTGCAATGTTAACCTATGTGGCTGGGGATCCACAATGGGTAAAATGAAATGTCGAATTTCTCCAACACCAGGGCCTATAAAACATCTTTTATAAGGGCCCTGGTTATAGTTTCATGACTCCCCACCCCTGGGAAACCTAGGGGAGACTTTAGTGGTCCTGAATATGCAAACATAATGTAGGTCCTTACTCCACGGTGCTCCTAGCACAAAAGTCGATTTTGGGAAGCACTTTACTAGAAATGGGGGGAAGTGAAATGTGCAATTTCTCTATCCCAAGGGCATATCAAACCTCTTTTATAAGGGTCCTCCTTATAGTTACATGACCCGCACCCCTGGGACACCTAGGGGAGACCCTGCTGGAGGTACCTAATATGCCAAAATATTATAGTTTATCACTTTTTAAGTGCACACATGCAAGTGCAAAATGGACTGCTGGCCTCTAAACTGCCATGCCCTTTTATATACTAGGGACTTTAAGGTAGTCTTAATCCCCCTGCCCTATTATATACTAGGGACTTATATGGTAGGTAAATCCAATAATAGGGGTACCCTAACACATAGTGTACCCTAAGTTGTCTGTATGTTTTCACTGTGTTTTCACACTTTTTTCACCATTGCACTGGCCATGGGCCTGGTTAAGCAGAGCCCAGGGACAGTCAAAGTCAGTTACCACCAGTACAAGTCACGAAAACAAATAGGGGGGCACAGGGCACAGGGCGACTTTGCAACATTAGACAAATGTACAAATGCACTGGGACGCACACAATCACTAACAAAAGCCCTAGATGGAATAAACGTATCCAGACAAACAGAGATACAGACACACACACACACACTCACCTCCACACACATACCCACACACACAGAAGTTCATCTAAAGGCATTGGCTTGCTTGCATGCACACAAACACACACACACACACACACACACACTCACACATGCACACACAAATAATGTAGCCTCATCTTCCCTTCATCTTCCACACCCTCATGCACACATGGAGTTGATGAAGCTCTGCCATGTCTTTGCCAATAAATGAAAGTAATCATTCTATTCTACTTGCCAGCAGCCTCTGGAGAGGAGAGTAAAGATTAACGTTAGTGTAACAGGGCAGATTTACCATCTCACAAGTTGGTGCTTCAGTTACATTTTTGCAACACTAGTAGCTGGTTACAAGCATGCCTGTTTACTACTTATTCACTAAACTCATGAAGCAGGTAACTAGTACTAGCATTGTATGCCTTTTCTTCCCTCCTCAGTTGGACAATAAATATGTAGCTCAAAAGTTACCTGTATTGTCAATTACTGGACTGGCTATTGCAATGAGAGTCAATCAATAAACAGTGCAGAATGTTGTGTGCTTTCCAGCCTTAACATTCTTCTCTCCACTGTGCACACATAATTAGCCCACACAGTCTCTGCAGGACCCCTCTGAATTCTGAGATCTATTGAGATCTCCCCAGTTGCAACTTCCTCAAGAATCTGCTTTGCTTACAACACACTATTTCCACCTCACTTTTGTTCTCAAAGCCTCAGTCTCATTCCATGGCTGCCTTCCTCCTAGCCCTAAACATTCAAACATTCATCTTGCCTTTGCCACTGATTCTTTAAACTTCATCCCAATCTCTTCTCGCTCATATCTATCTCTATATTTGCCTCTACACATTTATCTTTTTCAAACTCTTTTGCCTCCCTCTCTACCTCTCTTTCTGCTAGCCATTCTCTGATAAAGTATGGCTCTCGTGCTCATTTCTTCTTTTTTGACACTCCATCCATTATCTTTCCCAACTTTCATTATTCTTTACATTTTCCTACTCCGTTTTTCTCTTCCATCTTACTAGTACGTCTGTGCCACCCAGTAGTCCTCTCACCAATTCTGCCTCTTATTTTTTTGCAGATTTATATAGCGCGAACTCGATCCGAAAGTATTGGAGCGCTTTACATGAGCACCAGTTACGTTACACAAGGACACATTCATTTTTTTGGTAGGCACGGGGAGATTAAGTGATTTGCCCAGAATCACAGGATGTGGAGTCGACCCAAGGCTCGAACCTTGGTTTCCCAGCTCCAAAGTCGGCAGTCTAGCCGTAAGACCACATCCTCTCCCCATTATTCTCTGACCCTATCTAATTTTGCTTTCACTTAGCTCTCCCATTGCTTCATTGATACTTCTGCCTTTCTTAAACTCAAATCATCACTCCATGTTGCTCTCTCACCTTAATATTTCTCAGTATTCTTGTGATCCTCATGACTCCCATTGTTATTCCTCATCTCTACATCTCATTTTCCTACCTCTGTCTTTTCATTTCTCTCTAGCTTCACATCTTTACTTTCCTAACATACGCTATTACCAGCTCATGTTGTCTCTCACTCTCCCATTTCATTCATATCTCTACTTTGATTACACATAATATACCAGGCTCACGTAACCTCATTTTCTTCTTCAGTCCGTTTTCCTCTACCTCTTTTATTCTGCCAATTTATGTACCAGTATCACCTTTTCTGTCTTTACCTCACAGCACAATATGCCTATATCCTGCCTTCAAGTCCCAAAATATGTCTGCAATTTTCTCGCTCTCACTCCATGCATCTGGAATCCAGAGGAAGGGTTAAAGACACTGGGGCATATTCACAAGGACTTATCGCTGAGTTATCGGCACTTTAGCGCATCAAAAAAGGAGATAGATTTATCGCCCCATTCACAAGCGGGTGCAAACTGCAGACATCGCCAGTATTCCCGCGATAACTGCCGCAAAATTTATCTCCACGGGTGACACCACCAACTAACCCTAATGCGATGCAGAGTAGGTGTTCCGGTGCAAAAACTCACGAAAACACCACTACACCACTTTCACAACGAACTGCCAGATCTGCGATGCGAACCAAAAACAGGCGATAAGCCGCGGTAGCAGCAGGGAGTTAACACCTGGCTTTTGCTGGTGTTAAGCAGGACGACTACCTGCAGCATGAAAGGGAGCCCAGCCCAGAGCCACATCTGAAGACCCACAGATGCCATGGAGACAATGATCATGCAGCTCGGAGACCCATGAGGGCCACAACACCCACCGCCACCACCCCCAGGCCCGCCACCAACCCCAGGACCCACCCCTCCCCCCCCGGACCACCACAGAGGCATCGTAGACAAAGACAGCGGACACACCATAAACGCACCAGCGGCACAGACCTAACGCCAGAGGAGGGCATTGCCCACAACAGGTACAAAAGGACAACCATCCTCCGCATCCTGACCAACATCGCCCACAGGCAGACGGTATCTACACAGGGGACAACCAACATCCCTCTGCAGACAAAGCTGCTGGCTGTGCTGCACATGTTGGCCTCTGGTACCTTCCAACGCACAACTGCCAGAGTCGCAGGAGACTCACAGCCAGCCCTATCCAAGTTCATCACACCTGTCCTGGATGCCATCATCAGCCTGCTACCCCAGCACCTCCACTTCACCCACACTGTGCCGGAGCAGCTGGAGACCAAGCAAGGCTTCTACGCCATAGCTGGATTCCCTCATGTGTTGGGGGCAATCAACTGCACACATGTACTCCTTGTGCCCCCTGCCGGCACTGCACACAACTACCGCAACAGAAAGCACACGCATTCCATCAATGTCCAAGCAATAGTGGACCACCCGGGACTCCTCACCAATGTTGTGGCCAACTACCCAGGCAGGGTGCATAAATCATACATCTTCTGACAGTCTATCATCAACCAGCGCTTCCAGGATGGCACCTATGGAAATGCATTGCTCGTTGGTAAGTACCAAATGAACACACCACACACCTCAACTCCACAGCCATGCAACTCACGACACTGGCAATGGGCACGCAGCAAAACCACATGCAACATGCCACACAACAGCAGAATGTGAGGAGAGGCTTGGAGCAGGCATGTGCGAGAGAGGCAAGTGACTAATGAATGAGAACCTACCCAATGCCAAGTGTGGTGTGGCTGTGCCGGACAGACTTCAGTGTGCAAACCACGGAAATGGCCATGTGGACATCAACTGCTGGTGCATGGAGTGTAGTGGCCATTGGATGCTACCATGTCACCACAGGCTGTGGGGCAGAACGCGGAAATGTCGCATGTTACGTCCCCCCTGTAGGCACGGGCGCAGTGGGTTGGCCCTGTGTATGCCAGGCCTGCGTAGGGGTGTGAATAAAAACCCAGTCGCACTGGGTGTGGTTTTCTCTCAGAATGGCCAATGTGTCTGCCAGGGCGGCGCCTCTCAGCCCGCCACGAGACCGACGCCATGAGCGGCGGGGCCTGCGACCCCGTGCGTCTGCTGCACACCAGGCCACTGGTCCCCAGACCCGTCTCACCTGCCCCAGCTCACCAAGGAGGCTCCGCTCACCTGCCGACACCGGCGTGTGTCAAAGAGGGCCCACCACGGGCCGGTGCAAGCTCCAAGCCCCTGTCCCGCGACCTTTGCAGCCTCCGCAGACCATCGCTGGCCTCCACGACGCTGGCCCACAGTACTCCTTTCTTGTTGACATACCCCACCGGCGTACTCTTCGGCCCAGTTGTTGGCACATGTTGTACTGAGTCATGAGTTAAGAATGGCAGTGACCAAAAGTCTGTGGCAGCGTCCACATCACTATACTCCCTCCGATCAGTGTAGCCAAAGTCTGCATCGCAAGCACACGACACGTGGTGTCACTAACCCTGTTCAACGCAAGCCGGCGACACGTGGTGCCACTAACCCTGTTCAACGCAAGCCGGCGACACGTGGTGCCACTAACCCTGTTCAACGCAAGCCGGCAACACGTGGTGCCACCAACCCTGTTCAACGCAAGCCGGTGACACTTGGATGAGGGCTCAGGCCTACACTGCGGTCCAGTAGGTCCCACATATGGAACTGTGTTCTGAGTTTAGAATGGCAGTGACCAAATGTTAATTGCAGCGTTTATATCACTGAACTCCCTTCGATCAGTGTCCCAAACTCTGCATCGCAAGCACACGACACGTGTCTGTGGGCCCCTGCTGACCGCTGCCCCCGGCCTTCACTGCGGTCCAGTAGGTCCCACATCCAGCACTTAGTCGTGATTCATGAATGGCAGAGTCCATACCAGTGAACGCACGGAGAGGAGTAAGAGGAAGATGCGGTTCAGTCCGGATGAAAGCCGGATCCTCGTCACGGAGGTGACCGAACACTAGCAACAACTGACCTGGTGCCACTAACCCTGTTCAACGCAAGTCCGCGTCCGGTGGTGCCACCGAACCTGAACTACGCAGGCCGGTGGGACCATCCAACGTAAGCGGGCAACACTTGGATGAGGGCCCCTGCCGACCGCTGCCTCAGGCCTACACTGCGGTCCAGTAGGTCCCACATGTGGAACTGAGTCTTGGGTAACTTATGGAGGAGTTCACACCATTGGACACGCCTCATCGCAGGCGGCATCCCCTATCAGCACCGGTGCCACTAACTCTGTGCACAATGAGTCATGGGCACTCTCTGGTTGAACTTTGGTGGCGTCTGAGTCCATGGCCTGGGGGTTGTCTGCATCATCACCTGGCTGGGACGGACTTGGTGTTCGACATGTGTCTGTTCCATTCATCTCCACCATAGTGACTGTTTCTGCGTGGTTCTGCCCTCTGCATCATGCCCTGGGGGTACACCTTCCACTGTTCACTGAGACACTCCGCGACAACACCCTTTGACATCTACGAGAACCTGCTCTGCTCTTTTGACCCTGCCCCAGTGCACCGCAAGTCAGCGGCCCGTGGCAGTAGGCCCATGCAGGACGCTGTGCATCCGGGGCCACTAACTCTGTGCAGCTCAAGTCATGGAGCCTTTATGGTTGAATGGTTGTGTCCTTTAAGATGTACACTGTTGTCGTTTTTTACTGCACCAGGCACTCCATGACGGCTTGTGTACACACACCCCACACAAATCCAACACAGGTGTCACTCGACATGTGAGCCTGCTAATAAAAGTGGCCGGGCGCACGTGCCCGTAGCCATTCACACCATCTAAGCAAGTGTGTCCGTGTGGTCATTATGTCAGCATGATGGGCCCGAGCCCTGCAACATCACAGTGTGCTGTGTTCAGCAGACGATACCATGTCACCTCAGCAGTGTCTAAGACCTTGGACATGTAGCTTTGTCCGCCCCCTCCTGCACGCACAAGCGGCGTGTGCTGGTCCGGCGTACGTCAGGTCAGCGCCGGGGTGTGCTGATTCGGCAGCAGGATCAGGGCGTGGCTCTGGTCTGGCCTTGAGCAGGAAATGCGGTAAGCGTGTCTCTGTGTTGGAGTGTTGTCGCCACCAGGGCCACAGTAGTCAATGTTGCAATGTAGCATGCACCCGGAGTGCGGGCCCGCACGTACGGGGAAATGTAGGGGCGCAAGACCGCTCGGGGTCTTGGCTCATACATGCCAAGTGTTGTGTGTATCAGTTCTGCGGCTGCATGAGTCAGATGCCTAGCCTCAATCGCAGCGCGATCACAGCCAGCCATGGACTGTACACCTGTGTCCGCCCTGTCCAGACCATTGGCCTACACTCACGTGGCCGCACACCCTCAACGGCCAGCATCACGGTGTTGTTGGCATGCTGCTGGACATGCGCAGACAGGCATGACAATGGTGTGCCGTAGGAGTGCAAAAGAACAACTAGAGAGTAAGGAAATGGAACAGGAACTTCTCCCTTTCCCAGAGTAATATACAAAAACAACTTGGACAAGTCCTTAATAGGTTGAGGTCATAATTGTCGACCTTCACCTTGATAGAGGAACGCAGACAAACAGTGGTTGTCTTAGGAAACCCCTCACCCACCTACCTAGTAGGTGGCATGCTTCAACATCGGGGTCCAGCTGGATTGCAGAGTGCAATCCAGCTGTGCTTCAACGCCTGATTTACAGCGGAGCAGGTTATTTTGTGAGAAAGAGGAAGTGCTATGTGAACTGTGATTAAGTGCTAAAAATGTCTCTAGGAAAACCCCTTATAAAAGTTTTAATAGAAGGGTCCTAGGACATGAGTAAAAACATGGTTGGGATATACATGAGGTAACAATGTGCCTCAATATCCCTAAAAAGTGTAGGTCTACTAGTTTCAGCCTTCTATGATATTCTTGAGGCTTTCTTCAGGACCAATGGAGTGAGCGTGGCCAAAAAGAATTGGTGGCCACTGTGGTGTATGTATCCATATATCAGCGCACACCCTAAAGTGCGCTGTGAGTGTTGTGGGATCTTGTTACTTACAGATCCTGCGCGATGAGTATAATAACTCCGCGTGTGTACAGTTTCATGGATCCTGTCAAACAGTGGAACTTCCTGTTATGGGGACCATTTGTCTCAGGATTGAAACCGCTGCAACCTATGGTGTGGACCGGATCCCGCCGGATCTTGTGCCGTCGGAGTGCACATGATGCAACCGCGCAGCGCACACAAGTGTGAAGGCTCGGGGGAGGGAGGAGCAGCTGTGAGGCAACGTAACATACAGTGAGGCCGCTCATGTGCCACGTGCTCGGCATCTCATCCATGATTCCCTGGGTCACAGACATCACACCCCACCCACGACAGGCCTCTGCACATCTCCTGTATGCAAGCAGATGGTAAACTGACTGTGGGGATGAAAGGTCCTTTGTCTGGACTATCAGGTGGAAGCACATCTGCAGCTCCGAGCTGGGACCTGCATGTGCCCAGCCCCCCCTGACAGATACGATAGCATTTGCTGATGACTCCCACACTACGCACTGCCAGACGTGAGACCAACATGTACACATCCCACACACAGAAGTCCTTGGTCGTAGTTAGCGTGCCTGAAATGGCCTTCACACGTACTCCCACCCCATCCCAGGCCTGCACCCGTTGCACACAGACACTGCTCATTGATCCGAGCTGCGGCATTTCATCCACAAGACTGGTGCAGGTCAGCACAGTGCTGCTTCAAGAAGAGCCACTGACGCAATGGCAGACCATCCCGGACACATGCACAACCCCAGTCACGTGGACCGGTACCGTGCACGTCTGCTGCATGTACTGGGGGCACTGCCATTAGCAGTGCTGCGGATCAGTTACCGGCTAAGCTTCCGCCTTGCCAACGTCACCTGCGTTCAGCCTGTGTTGCATTGTCGCTCGTGCATAATCGAGTGGACCATGGATGTCTGCCTCTCCAACGTAACGGTAGCTAAACTGGATTTCGACGTGTGTGTGCGCCCCCTGTTGGCCCACGACCAGGAGTGTCACCGAGATGCCTGTTTATGGCATGCCTGGATGATGTACGTGTAAAATTGTTTCACAAATGTGTATCCAGCTGTGCAACTCTTTTGGGACACGAATTTCGCGTGTCTCAACTTTGTGATGAATTCTTACCCATTGCGCATTTGGAACGGAGCGCATAACAGAGTGAATGCACGCTAAACATGACAAATGGATTATAAATTAGAACTTTGGCAAACCAAGGTGTGCTTCAGACTTTTTTCAGATGCCTGGATGATTGGCATGCATGCTGGCAACTGGACCTGGGAGATTGCACGACTCGTCGTGTGCGGTGACCACATTGAGCCGCTCCCCTATTGGGCTTTGGTGCCAATTGGGGCCAGGGGTTGGAGTCAGCACATCTGTCCGGGACAGCTGATGGGTTACGTCGCCGACATGTTAGATGTAGTCGACAACGAGCTCATATTGTAAATGTTGGCCTACGCTGCTGCACTCGCGTTCATGGACGAGTGACAACGTACCTGCAGCCACAACTGAATGTGACCCATTGCACGTGTCCTGATGCCTGGTTGCTTGTTGGGGATCTGGTCACATGTTCCAAGACGACAGTGGACATGGCTGCATTGGCCTGGACTCCGGATACATGCGCAGACAACCAACGTGGGTTGGCACTCACTTGTGTGGGTGATGGACTCCCCCGGGGTGGACGTGGGCGCTTTCCAACGTTCCTCATTCAGACAAGCTGCTGCATTGGTCTGCATGTTGTGGCACTTCTCTTGGCCGTACTGACACGCAATTGTTGATGAGGTTTCCGCACCTTCACTTTTCTCCAACTGTGATGAGTGTTCATTTGTATGCCAATGTGAGTGTCACGCCCTATCTGGGTCCCTGCCATACATGCATTGCTACCCCATCAGGGCTGTGGGTTTGTACTTGTGCATTATCATGTCCCTGTTTCGTGCTTTGCCAGATGCGTATGGCCATTTACCGGCCACAAGCGGGTGCACTTGTGTCCTGTGTTCGGTTGTGCAAATGTTGCTGTTTGTACCACATTGTGTCCGATGTTGGGGTACTCTGCTTCCTATGTGTGTGTGCTGCATTGTGTGTGAGTTGGCCCTTCAGCTCGGATTTGGCTCACCCTTCTCCCTTTCAGGCTGTGTGGTTTTCACTTCTGTGCTTGTTCAGTGGTGTGATATTGCCGACTGGTGTGACTTGTGCTCTTGGTTGGTGTTGTTACTCTTGGGCATGGTTTGTCTGCAATTGTGCTGTGCTTAATTGTGCATGTGTGCCATTGTGCCTATCTCCCCCCGTCCCCCCAGTCCCTGGTCGTTCCTCTCCCTGTTGCTGTTGTGTCTGTTGATTTTGCGCAGTTTCCGGTCCCCGACTCCTGCCACCATCTCCAGACTGACGTGGTGGACACCATTTCCTCCATGTCATCCAGCTCCTGGTGTGGCGCTGGACTCCCACCTCCGGTGTGCATTGCTGCCTTCTGGTTGTTGGCATGTTTCTGCTTGTTTTAGCGTTTCGCATCGTTCCAGCTGTTCTGGTTGTCTTCCATTGTCCTCCTCTGCACTCCGGCTGCATTCACCTTGTCCAGGATGGACTGCCATGTACAATGTTTTGTTGCCAATGGTGCTTGTGGGGTTGTGTACTAGCTCCGACTGTCTCCATTGTGCTTCGCTGTTGTTTTCTGTTTGGTTTGTCTTTCTTTTTCCTGCTTTTGTTGTGCTTATTCCCGCCTGCCGTGTGTGTGTCGCGGGACACAACCATCTTCTGTTAGTAATTTTGGCATTATATATTTTTCAGCCGCATTTAGTATAGGTATGTTTTACGATTATGATTTTTTTAATCTTCACAGTCACTCCCTGTATTGATTTGTGTTGCTTCGTTGCATCTAGGCGTTGAAGTAGTAAAACTCTTTATAACATTGTACTTTGTGAGCAGATGGCAAAAATAGGATGTCAAGACATGCAACTTTCTGGAGTTTCCTTTACCAATGCTGTTCTTTCAGCCAGTTTCTTACATCCAGGATTATATATGTATATGGAAATGTTTTTTCAAGTGAGCTATTTTGTCCCAAATAAATGCTGTCTAAAACCAATCTTTCACAATAGATTTCAGCTTAAAGTGATTCTGCCATTCCTTGCTCAGAAAATTGCTCTCTTTCTTGCTGACCTCTATTACTGCAATAGTCTCAGTACTGGTCTCCCAAACTATTACTCTCAACACTCAAATGAGTCCAGAGCTAGGCTGACAATTCTTTTTTGTCTTCAAACAACCTGACCTCATTACACTAGCACTGAAGGCTCTCCCCCTCTTCAAACTGGTGCATGGTTATATCAGGCCCATATGCTAAGTCAAAAATCATCCTCCATAGTTTGATCCTACTGTCACACTGATCAGATGTCTTACATCAGCTACTACTCATCATTCCAGAATTCCCAACACTTTTGCTAGTTCTTTTCCAAGACCATGTCAACATATTGTGCCATACTTGGATGACAGACTTCCGCAGAAGACCTACACTTCAGCTGATTGACTGATTAAAAATTCTAAGACCTGATTTATTGCTATTCTCCCTTTTTATATGAACACTATCTGAAGTAAAATCAATCTATGGTGAGCACTGCATTGTGGTCTGCACCATTTGTTAGTGATTTGCCAGAATAGGCAATGGCACACAAAAGCCCACACTATTGAACAAGCCTTATAACATTAAGCATTGATGCTCCCAGACACGTTCAATACATGAGCTAAGCTCACAGTCATCAAGTCATCAAGCAAGCACTGGTTTTGATCAGCAGTGTTTTGTGAGACAGAAAGAATGTCGTCTGAGGGTGAGGAGGAGAGCTGCTGATGCTGTCAGTAGTCACTGAAATAAACAACAGAAGCAGGTACTTTTACAATTCATGGAGTTTGCATATAATTCAGGTGAATCCTCTATGATGCAGTGGATTTAAAAAAGGAAAGCCTTAGGCTTATTTTCCTAAGTAAATGGCACACACATTACATTGACAAATGTGTGCTAGATGTAATTTGTCGTTTGATCTTATGTGTTATATAATGTCGAGTCATTTAGATCTTTTTCATTGACGTGACAAAAAAAGGGTTAAATGTATTATGCAGCTCTGAGGTTGCTTATATAGTTAAATGGAGGTTTGGCATGCTACGTAGCTTGAGCTTCGACTGATCAACAGCAGTTAATTGTTCAATTTTCACCTACTAATTGCTGCTTTGAAACAATATACATTTAAGGTTCCATCTCCAACAACGTAGCCATGGACCTAGAAGATGTGTGCCCGTTTATAGGCGAGAAAAAACTGAGTTAATAACTTATAGAAGGAGGGAGGTTTTTTAGGGAAACACCATTAGGATACAAAGATGTATGTGTGGCTAAAGAGAAGGGGGCATATTAGCAAGACCGGCGATAAAATTATCGCCGTTTTAGCGGCAGGAAACTGCCGCTAAAACGGCGATAATGGACTTGCTAATATGCGTTATAGAATTCCAATAGAAGCCCAGGTTAGATGTGCAGGACATCTAACCTGGGCTTCTATTGAATTCTATAACGCTTATTAGCAAGCCCATTATCGCCGTTTTAGCTGCAGTTTCCTGCCGCTAAAACGGCGATAATTTTATCTCCGGTCTTGCTAATATGCCCCAAGGTTTCATTGTATTATGCAGCTCTGAGGTTGCGTAGACTGTTAAATGGAGATTTGGCATGTAACTTAACTTGTTCTTCAACTGCTCAGCCAGTGGCGTAGCAAGGGAGGTGGTGGGGTGGTCCGCCCGGGCGGCACGAGCTTTCGTGGCCGCGGCCCCCAAGCCCCTCTTACCTGCGGCCGTAGTGGGGCGGCCGTCACGGGAATCGCCAGCACCCCCATCCCCCGGGCAGCAAATGCAGGCGCCGCCACGGGCAGCACAAGGCCTAGCTATGCCACTGTGCTCAACAGCAGTTATTTGTTCACTATTCACCTGCTGATTGTTGCTTTGAAACAATGTACATTTAAGGTTCCATCTCCAGCAACTGAGCCAAAGCCCTCAGAGATGTGTGCCAGTTTACAGGCGAGAAATCACCGACTTAATAACTTATGGTAGGAGGGTGTTTTTGTAGCACTTTTTTCAGTAAACCACCATTAGGATACAAAGATGTCTGTCTTTGTTTGAAAATGTATTTCTTCATTTATTTATCTATCTATCTATTTATTTAATTATTCATATTTATTTTATTTAAGAGATAATGACTCAGTCTTTTATAAAATCTCAGCAGTGTTTTAAAGACATGATTTAAGAAATAAAGTAAAACAAATTATGAGATGTATATTTACGAACATTTATTTTGTCATTTTATTCAACAGCCTATGGAACTCATTCACTGCATGGCATTAGGGCGCTTTACGTGTGGCTCTCCTTCACAACACATTAAACTATATCTGAGAATAAATGAACCAGTGTGAAGGACCAAGGGTAAAGGAAATTGCATTAAATCATATTGAAACATTTTGAAACAGAATAAAACACTATAGGTAAAAATAAATAGCAGGACAATTATTTAAAACATATCCAAGATTATTGTGCATTGTGTACATGTCCAAACAACACATACAACAATGCACTAAAAGGTATCCAACGTAGTATTTTCTACAGCACTCATTTAAAGATGTCAAGGAATCTAAAAGCTGCACATAATTCGCTTTCCATGGTGTACATTTAGCTACGCTATCAAACCTTTTAGTGCTTTTCTGTAGAGACTGGCTAAATCGAAAAGCAGAGACATGAAATGACTTGAATATTTGAGAACTTCCCATAATGTGACTGACACGAGCCACATAGAGGCACCAGCCTGTCTCCTAATATCATGATTTCCCTACTATCGATTTGGCCTCTTTAGAAATAACGATTCTGCATTAACAAATACTAATTTGTTTAAGCTGCCTAAAATTATATTATCATTCAAAAGAAATACATTTATGCAAAACAGCAGCGGATGCGTGTCAGAAAATGCAAACAGAGCACAGCAGGGGCCATATTATGGATGCAGAGCATTTTCCTGGATTGCGATGGGTGCACTTTTCAAAAGGTGCAACCAACGCAATCCAGGAAAATGCACCGCATTATGGTGAATGCGCTGCCGCCAGGGCAGCCGTGAACTTGCGCTGACCTGAGGGAGTGCATTCATTTGAAAAACGGAGTGGCTGCTTTAAAACTGCTCTGTGTTTCACAGTGCAGGTGGCACCCATCTGCACTTTTAAAGGGGATTAGAGATCCCCTTGCAGGCGGGTGCAGTCATTGACTGCACCCGTCTGCAAGGGAATGTCTGGGTGAATCATGGGATCCCTTGCCCCCTACCAGAGTGCTGCAATCAGGGGGCGCACTGATAATGTGCCAACTTTTAGGTGGTGCACTCTCAGTGTACCACCTGAGAGCTTCTTTGCCTCTGCGCCCGCGACTGTAATACCACGTGGCAAGGGAGCAAAGGGATTCCCTCGTTTGAATGGGGCCATGCCCTCATGCAAATGAGGGAAAGCCCTCTTGAGGAAGCGCTGGCGCTGTATGTGCGCCAGCGCTTTTAGTATTACAGAAGGGGACGCACAAGCATCTGCGGCCCTTCTGTAATACTAAAGTGCCCTAGGAGCATGCAAAGCGTGCGCAAATGCCTGTACCTCGCCCAGGGCACTTCAATAATATGGCCCCAGGGACAATATTATGGATGCAACGCATTTTCCTGGATTGCGCTGGGGCACCTTTCGAAAGGTGCACCAAGTACAATCCAGGAAATTGCGCCGCATTATGGTGAATGCGAACTCGCGCTGCCCCCAGGACAGTGCATTCATGTGAAGAACGGAGCGGCTGCTTTACAGCTGCTGCGTGTTTCTACAGTACAGGTGGCAACTCGGTTGCACTTTTGAAGGGGATTAGAGATCCCATTGCCAGCGGGTGCAGTCAGTGACTGCATCCGCCTGCAGTGGGATGTCTGGGGGGTCCATGGGACTCCTTTTTCCCTTGCCAGAGGGCTGCAATCAGGGGGCGCACTGATTGTGCGCCACCTTTTAGGTGGCGCACTGTCAGTGCACCTCCTGACAGCTTCTTTGCTTGTGCACCCACGTCTGTAATACAGCGCAGATGCAGAGGCAAAGGGATTCCCTCATTTGCATGGGGCCACGACCCCATGCATATGAGGGAACGTCCTCTCGAGGAAGCGCCAGCGCTGTATGTGCATCAGTGCTTTCGATATTACAGAAGGGGATTGTTAGACTTGGCATCTTTTGGCGTGTTTCCCCTGACTTTTTGCTTTCTGACCTCCCGGTTTTGACTCTGTTTTTGCTGGTGTAATGATTCTGCGCACTTTCCTCACTGCGGTCCAGTGGGAAAGTGCAAGTGCTCCTGTATAAAATGTGTTATGGATTGGTGTTTCCATGATTGGCCTATTTGGTTTATGTGTCAGTCCCTTGTAAAGTGCACTGCGAGTGCCAGGGCCTATAGACCAAATGCTGTTGGTGGGCTGCAGCACTGGATTGTGCCACCCACGCAAACAGCCCGTAAAGTGTAACTCGGGCCTGCCATCGCAGAGCCTGTGCGCAGCCTGAGGCTGCCATGTCGACTTGGCAAGTGCACACACTTGCAAGTCCCTAAACCTTCCCTTTGCTACATGTTAGTCACCCCTAAGGTAGGCCCAAGGTACCCCTGTGGGCAGGGTGCGTTGTACGCGAAAGGTAGGACATGCCCGGGTGTGTGCGGCATGTCCTGATAGTGAATTACAGCCTAGTTCGTTTTTCACTATTGCAAGGCTACCTGTTCCCCCTAGGCCAGAACGGGCAGTTTTGATTATTACAGCTTATAATCCTAACTGACCCCGGGAACATGGTAGAAATTCGAGTTTAGTATGCCTGGACTCAGAATGATAAAATGCAGCTTTTAGTAAGGTTGGTTTTAACATTCTGTGTTTGAAAATACCACTTTTAGAAAGTAGGTATTTTCTTGTCTAACCATCCAAGCCTGCCTCTGCGAGGTTGTGTATTCCGTGTCTGGAATGTGAGTGACAGGGGCTGGGGGATGCCAGGAGACAGGGTGAGTCAGCGCAGGGCTGAATAGCCAGATCGACCTGTAGATGGGTGGGAGGGGTCGCACCTGGGCCCTGAATAGGACAGTGCCTTCCCTCCACAATGCTGGCTCCACTTCCTGTGGTGCGTCTGATGTCCCTGGCCTACTCACTGAAAGAAGGGACGGAGACTTGTCAACAAAGTGCTCCAGAACTGGTTTGGACTAGGCGAAGGCCTCTCTGCCTTCAGAGAACAAAGGAATTTGGGATATAAATATTGGGGCCCTGACCCCATGAATTTAGATCTCGCTGGAATCAAGGAACCTGCCAAGACGAAGAGCTGGAAGAGCTGCCAGGAGGAGTACTGCCCCTTTGCTGTGTTGTTGCTTTGTTGGGTTGGCCTGCAGTTGCTGCTTCTGTCTTGGGCAGTGAAAGGACTGGACTGAACTTTCTACGAACTTGTGCTGAGTATCTCCAAGGGCCAGGAACCGAGCTGGCCTCCTGTTAAGAAGTCTCAGGGACTACAAAGACTTCACAAGCCTCTGGGTACCGCTTCTGGAACGCTGTTTCAGTTGCCACAGAGGAAGGGAACCGCAACCGACTCCGTCAACCGAATCCATCCCTGGCCGGTGACCTGTTTGCACCGCAGACCGCATCGCCCCGCTTCGCATCGCAACCCTGGTCTCACCGTGGGCGACGTCCGGCGCCGCCAACATCGAGCCGCTGCTTGCACCGTGACCTGTGGGCACCGCAGTTCGCATCGCATCGCTTCACTGGGCCAGCCGGACCAGACCGACACTGTCGCTGCAACTGGCTCAAGAGTCGAGACCGCACCGCATTTGGGGCACCGCTCGCACGTCTGCGACGCACCGCTCCGACTCGCACCGCTGTCCGACGCCAGCTCCCGCACTCCGGCTAGGTCGCCTGCATCGCAACCTGTCAGCACCGCATCGAGCATCGTCTCGCCCTGCATCGCACGCCTTGGACTCACCGACTCCGTCTGCACGACGCTCATCGAGCCGCTGCCTGCACCGCATCGAGGGACACCGCACCTTGCATCGCTCCGTCTTGCACCGCAACCGCGACGAACGCCGACCGGCTCGTACACTCCGTACCAGCCACAACGAGAAAAGGTACTGTGACCGAGTCTGTTCACGACTCTGCTGGCCCGTATCGACGCGGTCGGCTGGAACTGTTAGACTCTGTGGTTCTCAGCATCACGGTAGGCTCGGACGGAGCTACCGACTCGTACGAACTTTGCTTTTGTGCTATTCCTGCAAAGAAGAAGTTAACGTATCAAGTATTCATTCAGTAAAGTATAGTATTGTGGATTTTTGTCGTAATTGGTCTTGTCTTGAGTATATAAAATATTGGTTATTTTTCTAAACTGGTGTGGTGTCCGTTTGTAGTGCTTACACTGTATTACTGTTGGTTATGTGCAAATGCTTTACACACTGCCTCTGAATTAAGCCTGACTGCTCGTGCCAAGCTACCACGAGGGTGAGCAGGGGTTACTTCACGAGTGTAACAACCCTTACCCTGACTAGGAAGAAGGGTCCCTACCTGGACAAAGGTGCAAGCCCTTGCCAACTAGAGATCCCATTTCTAACATTGGTTGTCAGCGGTGAGGATAGGACTTGTGTTTGCACTTGACTTACAGTGATTGGTGTGCACTACTACCATATCGCAGACCATTACGTACCACATACTGGTTCTTTTTCTTTTGGCCTATTTTTGATCTTGCCAGTTTCAACTCACGACTTTTGTCATGCCTGAATCAATTGCATCATCCGTTGCATCTCTGGAAGTTATCTTTGAGGAGGACAGGTTGGAGTCCTACGCCGTAAAGGAGTTACGAGCGATTTGTAAAAACCTGAAAGTCCAAATTAAAGGCCTCACAAGGAAGGAGGAGCTACAGAAGGCGCTGAGGGCCTGGGTAGCAGCCAGACATGCCAATGGGCAGCCTGGTGATCTCAGTGAGGAGGCGGAGGAGCCTATTTCCAGGGTGGATGTGCTTTTGGGTAGGGGGAACCCGCCAGGTCGGGCAGCAGCAGTCTGTCCCCAGAGGAGCTGGAGGACAGGCGGGAGGCAAGGCAGTTCGAGCTGCAGAAGCTCAGGCTGGAGAGTGAGCGGGAGGAGAAGAGATTGGCCATAGAGGAGAGGAAGATGCTCTTAGAGCATGAGAGAGAACTGAAGGAGCTAGAACTTAGGAGTAAGTCAGGCTCAGATGGTGGCAGCAATTCGTCCAGAAAGGCAGACAGGATTGTGCACATTCCCAAGAACGTAGGCAAGGAGTTCAAGAAGGGGGATGACATACAAAGGTGGTTCCAGGGTTATGAGGCAGCCATACACATGAATGGGGTCCCTGAGGAGAATTGGGGAGCAGGATTGTGGCCACTTTTCCCGGAAGAAGCAAGGGATGCTCTGATAGCTTTGGGTAAGGGGTATCACCTCACCTATGCTGACATGAAGGATGCCCTTCTCACGAAGTATGGTCTTACTCCTGAAAAGTACAGGGATCAGTTCAGGTCCAGTAAGAAGTCTGATGTCAACACTTGGTTGGAATGTGTGGATGTGTTCTGCAGGTCTCTGGATGGTTGGGTGAAGGGCAGTAGTGTAACAGATTTTCAGGGGCTCTACAACTTGATTGCATGGGAGCACTTGTCTAGTCTATGTTTTGCAGATCTGCGCCAGCACCTAGTTGATAGTAAGCTAACTGACCCCAGGAAGCTTGCTATGGAAGCGGACCGCTGGGTGAGTACCAGGGTCCACAAGAAAGCGTTTGGGGGAGACTCAGCCAAAGGTGGGCAGGGTCCCCAGCAGAAAGGTGGGGGGACAAGGGTAAAGCACAGGAGTTCTCTAAAGGGCCCCAAACTAGTACCCAGGGTAAAGGTTCCCAGCCCCCGGTGATAAGAAGAAAGGGGTCTCTACAGGGAAGCCTGTTGAGACCGGCCCCGCAAGTGTTATGCATGTGACCAGGTAGGTCACTTTAAGGGGACCCCAAGTGCCCGAAGGGGACACAGCCACCCACCGGTGGACAGTCCAAAGTGTTGGCTAGTGTAGCGCTTGGGGAGGAGGGGTGCCCACAGGAGGGTGGGGATCCCGCAGAAATGACCCTTGTCTCACTCGGGGACAGTGAGATGGTCCCAGGAAACCAGGTGCCCCCTAACACAAAGAAATATAGCACCTGGGTGACCATTAATGGGAACAGGGTAGAGGCTCTCAGAGATACTGGAGCCAGTGTGACCTCAGTCCGGTGTCACCTGGTGTCTGAGAAGCAAGTAGTCCCAGGAGCATTCCACCAAGTAGTTGCTGTCGACAACTCAGAGCGCCAATGTATGGTGGCGCAGGTTCCCTTTGAATGGGGGGGGTCTCAGGTCCCTTAAGGGTGGTTGTGAGCCCTACCATGCCTGTAGATTGTCTGCTAGGAAACGACCTGGAGCAGTCCTCATGGAAGGAGGTTGAGCTCAGGTCCCACTTGGAGATGCTTGGGTTGCCAGAGTGGGCATGCGTGTCTACTCGGTCAATGGCAGCCAGAGAGGGTGATCAAAAGGACTTGGAGCCTGAAACAGTGGCCGAAGTCCCTGCCAAGAGGAAGGGCAGGGGCGCGGGAAACCGGCCCCCGAAGTTCCCACGGACCGGGAGGAGGCGGACCTCGAGGGGACGCCCCGGTGCCTACAGGGGAGCAAGTAGCCGAACTGGGAGACATCTCTGAGCTGACCCATTGGCAGCAAGAAGGGGGTCCCACCAGGGAGGAGTTCTGCAGGGAGCAGAGCGAGTGCCCTACTCTGGAGGGTCTGCGGCGGCAGGCTGCAGACCAGGCAGCTGGTAATCAGTCCGGGTCACATCTGATCTACTGGGAGAGTGGTCTCCTATACAGTGAGCCTAAGGTTGCTGAGCCTGGGTCAGCCCGTGTGCTGGTGGTACCCCAGCGCTTCAGGACCTTCCTACTGGGTCTGGCTCATGACGTACCTTTGGCAGGACATTTGGGGCAGGACAAGACCTTTGACAGGCTTGTCACCCACTTCTTTTGGCCCCAAATGCGAAGGCAGTCAGATGCACACTGCAGGTCTTGCCAAACTTGCCAGGCAAGTGGTAAGAGTGGGAGGAAGGTCAAAGCTCCTCTCCAACCTTTTCCGGTTGTTGGAACACCCTTTGAAAGGGTAGGGATGGATATTGTGGGGCCACTGGATCCCAAGACAGCCATGGGCAACAGGTACATCCTGGTCTTGGTGGACCATGCCACCCGGTACCCGGAGGCAATCCCTCTCAGGACAACGACGGCGCCAGTGGTGGGCCGGGCGTTAATGGGGATCTTTTCCCGTGTGGGATTCCCCAGAGAGGTGGTTTCTGATAGGGGGACCAATTTCATATCGAAGTATATGACATCCCTGTGGAAGGAGTGTGGGGTAACCTACAAGTTCACCACTCCTTACCACCCACAAGGAAACGGTCTGGTGGAGAGATTCAACCAGACCTTGAAAGGCATGATCAAGGGTCTAACAGAACCCATGAGGCGTAAGTGGGACGTCCTCTTGCCATGCCTACTCTTTGCATACAGGGAGGTGCCTCAGAAGTCTCTTGGGTACAGCCCCTTTGAGCTCCTGTATGGCCACCCTGTCAGAGGACCTCTGAGTTTGGTTAAGGAAGGCTGGGAGGCAGCTCCCAGGAAAACTCCCCAGGATGTATTTAGCTACATGCTGGCCTTTAGAAACCAAACTGCCCGCTTCAGGAAACTCGCTCAGGCGAACCTAGAAGCAAGCCAGGAAGAAATGAAGAGATGGTATGACCAGAACGCCACTCTGGTCGAATTTCAACCTGGACAAAAAGTGTGGGTCATGGCCCCAGTAGCACCTTGTGCCTTGCAGGACAAGTGGACTGGGCCATATGAGGTAAAGGAGCGCAAAAGTGACGTCACCTACCTGGTGGATTTGCAGGCTCCAAGGAACCCTTTGAGGGTCCTTCACGTGAACCGCCTCAAGCCAAACTTCGAGAGGTCCGAAGTGAGTATGCTCTTGGCGACAGATGATGGGGTGGAAGAGGAGAGCGAGCCTCTCCCTGACCTCCTGTCTACCAAGGAGCATGATGGGTCAGTAGAGGGTGTGATCCTCTCCCCTACTCTGACTCAGGAGCAGCAGGGGGCTGTCGCCAGTTGTTGGGACAGTTCGCCCCGCTGTTCTCTCTGACCCCCGGTGTTACTCACTGGTGTACCCATGACGTGGACACCGGTGACAGCCATCCTGTGAAGCACAAGATTTACAGGTTGACTGACCGGGTCAGAGCCAGCATCAAGGAGGAGGTCTCTAAGATGTTGGCGTTAGGGGTGATTGAGCCCTCCCACAGTCCTTGGGCCAGCCCAGTGGTATTGGTCCCAAAGGCTGCGGCGCCCGGTGCCACTCCAGAACTCCGGTTTTGTGTGGACTACCGTGGGCTCAATGCCGTCACCAGGACTGACGCGCACCCCATCCCCAGAGCTGATGAGCTCATTGATCGGTTGGGAGCTGCCCGGTTCCTCAGCACGTTTGATTTAACGTCTGGGTACTGGCAGATTGCCTTAACCGATGGGGCCAAGGAGAGATCAGCATTCTCAACCCCAGAAGGTCATTACCAATTCCGGGTGATGCCCTTTGGGTTGAAGAATGCCCCTGCCACCTTTCAGAGGTTGGTCAATCAGGTGTTGGCCGGGCTGGAGGATTTCAGTGCCGCCTACCTGGATGACATTGCTGTGTTCAGTTCCAGCTGGGAAGAACATTTACAGCACCTTGAGAAAGTGTTGAGGGCTCTGCAAGGTGCAGGCCTCACGATCAAGGCCAGTAAGTGCCAGATCGGGCAGGGTTCTGTGGTGTACTTGGGACACCAGGTAGGAAGCGGCCAGGTGGCGCCCCTACAACCCAAGATTGACACCATTCTGGCTTGGGAACCCCCAAGACCCAGACAGAGGTGAGAGCCTTCTTAGGTCTCACCGGTTACTATAGGAGATTTGTTAAGGGCTATGGCACGATCGTTGCCCCCTTAACAGAGCTGACCTCTAAGAGGCAGCCCAGGAAAGTGATCTGGACTGAGTCCTGCCAGAAAGCTTTTGATGCCCTGAAGGCAGCCATGTGCACGGCGCCCGTGCTCAAGGCACCTGACTTCTCCAAGGAATTTGTCGTGCAGACTGACGCTTCAGAGCATGGTGTGGGAGCGGTGCTCTCACAACTGAACGAAGAGGGCCTGGATCAGCCTGTAGTCTTCCTTAGCAGGAGACTACTTCCCAGGGAACAGAGGTGGAGTGCCATAGAAAGGGAAGCTTTTGCTGTGGTCTGGGCGCTGAAGAAGTTGAGACCATACCTGTTTGGGACTCACTTCCGGGTTCAGACAGACCACAGGCCCCTCAGATGGTTGATGCAAATGAGGGCGAGAATCCAAAACTGCTGAGGTGGTCCATCTCCCTACAGGGAATGGACTTTACGGTGGAACACCGTCCTGGTACAGAACACGCCAACGCAGATGGTCTGTCCAGGTTCTTCCGCCTTAGTGAAGAGAACTCCAATGGGGTTGGGTAGTTCTCCCTACTTTCAGCTGGAGGGGACATGTGTTAGACTTGGCATCTTTTGGCGTGTTTCCCCTGACTTTTTGCTTTCTGACCTCCCGGTTTTGACTCTGTTTTTGCTGGTGTAATGATTCTGCGCACTTTCCTCACTGCGGTCCAGTGGGAAAGTGCAAGTGCTCCTGTATAAAATGTGTTATGGATTGGTGTTTCCATGATTGGCCTATTTGGTTTATGTGTCAGTCCCTTGTAAAGTGCACTGCGAGTGCCAGGGCCTATAGACCAAATGCTGTTGGTGGGCTGCAGCACTGGATTGTGCCACCCACGCAAACAGCCCGTAAAGTGTAACTCGGGCCTGCCATCGCAGAGCCTGTGCGCAGCCTGAGGCTGCCATGTCGACTTGGCAAGTGCACACACTTGCAAGTCCCTAAACCTTCCCTTTGCTACATGTTAGTCACCCCTAAGGTAGGCCCAAGGTACCCCTGTGGGCAGGGTGCGTTGTACGCGAAAGGTAGGACATGCCCGGGTGTGTGCGGCATGTCCTGATAGTGAATTACAGCCTAGTTCGTTTTTCACTATTGCAAGGCTACCTGTTCCCCTAGGCCAGAACGGGCAGTTTTGATTATTACAGCTTATAATCCTAACTGACCCCGGGAACATGGTAGAAATTCGAGTTTAGTATGCCTGGACTCAGAATGATAAAATGCAGCTTTTAGTAAGGTTGGTTTTAACATTCTGTGTTTGAAAATACCACTTTTAGAAAGTAGGTATTTTCTTGTCTAACCATCCAAGCCTGCCTCTGCGAGATTGTGTATTCCGTGTCTGGAATGTGAGTGACAGGGGCTGGGGGATGCCAGGAGACAGGGTGAGTCAGCGCAGGGCTGAATAGCCAGATCGACCTGTAGATGGGTGGGAGGGGTCGCACCTGGGCCCTGAATAGGACAGTGCCTTCCCTCCACAATGCTGGCTCCACTTCCTGTGGTGCGTCTGATGTCCCTGGCCTACTCACTGAAAGAAGGGACGGAGACTTGTCAACAAAGTGCTCCAGAACTGGTTTGGACTAGGCGAAGGCCTCTCTGCCTTCAGAGAACAAAGGAATTTGGGATATAAATATTGGGGCCCTGACCCCATGAATTTAGATCTCGCTGGAATCAAGGAACCTGCCAAGACGAAGAGCTGGAAGAGCTGCCAGGAGGAGTACTGCCCCTTTGCTGTGTTGTTGCTTTGTTGGGTTGGCCTGCAGTTGCTGCTTCTGTCTTGGGCAGTGAAAGGACTGGACTGAACTTTCTACGAACTTGTGCTGAGTATCTCCAAGGGCCAGGAACCGAGCTGGCCTCCTGTTAAGAAGTCTCAGGGACTACAAAGACTTCACAAGCCTCTGGGTACCGCTTCTGGAACGCTGTTTCAGTTGCCACAGAGGAAGGGAACCGCAACCGACTCCGTCAACCGAATCCATCCCTGGCCGGTGACCTGTTTGCACCGCAGACCGCATCGCCCCGCTTCGCATCGCAACCCTGGTCTCACCGTGGGCGACGTCCGACGCCGCCAACATCGAGCCGCTGCTTGCACCGTGACCTGTGGGCACCGCAGTTCGCATCGCATCGCTTCACTGGGCCAGCCGGACCAGACCGACACTGTCGCTGCAACTGGCTCAAGAGTCGAGACCGCACCGCATTTGGGGCACCGCTCGCACGTCTGCGACGCACCGCTCCGACTCGCACCGCTGTCCGACGCCAGCTCCCGCACTCCGGCTAGGTCGCCTGCATCGCAACCTGTCAGCACCGCATCGAGCATCGTCTCGCCCTGCATCGCACGCCTTGGACTCACCGACTCCGTCTGCACGACGCTCATCGAGCCGCTGCCTGCACCGCATCGAGGGACACCGCACCTTGCATCGCTCCGTCTTGCACCGCAACCGCGACGAACGCCGACCGGCTCGTACACTCCGTACCAGCCACAACGAGAAAAGGTACTGTGACCGAGTCTGTTCACGACTCTGCTGGCCCGTATCGACGCGGTCGGCTGGAACTGTTAGACTCTGTGGTTCTCAGCATCACGGTAGGCTCGGACGGAGCTACCGACTCGTACTGAACTTTGCTTTTGTGCTATTCCTGCAAAGAAGAAGTTAACGTATCAAGTATTCATTCGTAAAGTATAGTATTGTGGATTTTTGTCGTAATTGGTCTTGTCTTGAGTATATAAAATATTGGTTATTTTTCTAAACTGGTGTGGTGTCCGTTTGTAGTGCTTACACTGTATTACTGTTGGTTATGTGCAAATGCTTTACACACTGCCTCTGAATTAAGCCTGACTGCTCGTGCCAAGCTACCACGAGGGTGAGCAGGGGTTACTTCACGAGTGTAACAACCCTTACCCTGACTAGGAAGAAGGGTCCCTACCTGGACAAAGGTGCAAGCCCTTGCCAACTAGAGATCCCATTTCTAACAGGGATGCACAAGCATCTGCAGCCCCTTCAGTAATACCAAAGTGCCCCGGGGGAGTGCAAAGTGGGCGCAAACTCCCATTGCCCCCCGGAAGCCCATCTGTAATACGGCCCCAGGTGTTTTGCCTGTTTTTGTTCTCCCAGTGCAATATCGTTTCAAAGATTGCACCACAGATTTTAGGTTGGCCCCTTAAAGTAGTGAATATTGTAGCAGTTCAAAGTTATGTCCTGCACAACGGAAAAGGGGTGTTCTCTGATTTTTATTAATGTGAGGTACCAGTTAAATTAGTAAATTCCTTGGCCTGTGCAATTGGGCCTGCAGCTACAAAAAGAAACGGATACAATCACACAAAAATGTCTTAGTGGAATATGCCAAGTGTCTATCAAGCTGGGGGTGGCTCACTTTTAGCACCCTCCATGGGATAATATAGAAGAGGGCATAGACACACCATAGGGGCTGCTGACAAAGTCTGCTTAACCTCCGCTGGAAGGGCCAGTGGCTCCTTCTAAAGTATGTCTGGGGTGCCCTTGTGCAGACAAAGACAGTGTTTACGTGCTGATCTGTCAGTATTTGTAAACGAGTACCATAGACCTCATCCCCTAATTAGGGATCCCAAAAGTCACTCTGTAACCACACCCATCCTCATTGGCCTCTTAATGCCTTCTCCAAGGAAATATGCGCTCACAAACATTTTCTCAGGGACCAAATTTTAGCAGTGCTTAATTTGTGGTGGTGGTTTTTGGTGCTTAGCACCGGCACTTATTTCTCAGGGCCTGGTCTACACTCCATATAGACTCAGGTAAGTTCTCATGGGTCTTCCCAGTGAACACCGTAAAGTATTTCAAATTGGTTGCGCATGCCTTATTATGTGGCGCATTCCGCCTCTCTGAGAAGAGGAGGTGGTGGGGGCAGGGACTGCTTGAGAGCGCACAGCGGAGCAGTGCCCTGGCTCCTGCCTAAGGCTGATGGCACATCATTCTCCCCAGCTCTAATCACGTCCCTACTGCTTGAAAAGCCACGCAGCACCGAGGGCAGACTCAGTCTTGTCGAACAGGCACCTCCCACTCTCTAACTTCCGCCCGTCTCTCCACTTCCTGCCCCTGCCATGGTCCTGAAGTCACTGTAAAGGCGGCAAAAGGCGGATATTTTCTTTTCTAGAGGGAGCAACATCTCCTGTAAGAACAACATTTGAAAATAAATAGTAAAGTGGCTCCTGGCTTGCTCCTCCTGAACCCTTTCTGCCACCAGTCTGTCCTTACATGCCCCGGGAGCAACCACAAGGAAAGGGATAAGTGCAAAGTGCAGCAGCCTCTACATCCCGTTTCCTGAACCAAGACTCGGCTGCGGCTCTCCTTCCACCGCACAGGGCTCCTGTGATCAGAGGATAGCGGGTTTGAGCAGTTGGCTGCTTCTCTGGGTGGCTGAGGGGCTCTTGGGCTCTGTGTGTCCCTGTCACTTAGAGCAGCATGGCCCTGCCACACAGCGCTCCACATCGCTGGCTTCCTCTGTAATTGCTCCCGCTGCTCCTCCTGGCACTGGCCTCCAAGCTGAACATCCCGAAGATGCTGCTTCCCTATGCCTGTGGTACAAGAATCAGCTTCAAACTGCAGGCCACGGAGGACTGCTACTGATGGTGAATGCAGGAGTTTCTGGGCAGGGAGGGCACGGCGAGGTGACAAGAAGAAGAACATGTCTGCACTATGCAGCAGGAGTGTAAAACCATCACAGGCCTGCACTGTGCGTGTGCCTGGCGCACAGCTCTGAGCTACAGTCGCTAAAACACATTATCATCTCCCACCCACGTGCACAGTGCTCTCAGGTATGTGCATATTCGTAGACCAGTGCACAGCAGCTTCATGCATTAAGCACATGCAGAGCTCCGAATCACGTGCTCTAAGGCTGCATCACCCTAGACACATGCTTCGGAAGGTGGTTTGCACTGTTTTGAATCCAGAGGCATAGCCACAAAGGTTTCCTGGATGTCTTTCAAAATGATGACCGAAGGACGCTGTGAAAGGGAGTGCCTCACAGAAGAGGGGAGGTAAGGGAGCTCAGGGCCTCCAAGCACGATGTTACTAAGTGCAATATCTATTTTTTAAAACTATAGACTGATAATAACACAAATAGTCAAATTAAACGGCATATGTATGCTTTGATTTACTCTCATTTGAATTTGGATTTGCACTGCTCTCATTCCTTTTTCTAATTTTCCACTTCCTTACTCCTCCATCTCTAGCGCATGGACGCACACTTTTTGGTAATAGAACACTTTAAAAATCTGTATTAATTCATTTTTTGTTTTTTCCTTCTCTTTCATTTTTCTTGCTCAAATAAGAAGCAATTGAGATGTGCGTGTTTATTTGATGAACCCTGCTCATGCTTGCAATTATAGACCGTGTGCCGCCCACATATCTGAGAACACCAATACCCCACTTGACTTCATTCAGCCAACTGCGACATACTGGACTTTCCACATCATATAGGACAAAAGACCAGCTGACTAGAATGGTCTTAAATTGAGGTGCAAACCCATTGGGAACCATAGCGTTTATTGAGTAGCGAGCCACTCAACGGAGATCCACATGAAATGCTGACATTCTGTGAAACAAAGAGATAGACCATTCAAGTGGGGATACCATGTAATCCTGACCTAAAAAAGTAAAAAGGCATCTCCTTTTCAACATTGGCTCTCTTACATTCCTTTGGGATAGAGACTGTAGAACACCCAGTACTTGCTACTGTCATACTGCTTCACTTTAGCCACCATCTTGCATGGAGGCTCCCATATTGCATCTGCCCAGGGTCCACTAAGTGAACATTTGCCACCATGTGCTAGTTTTCTGGTACTTGAGAGTCAGCAGTCCCAGTTGAGCATGTGGGTGGAGCAACTAGAGTAAGTGTGTGGAGCCAATGGTGTAAATGGGTGGAGCCGAGGAAAGTGGTTGTGGCCTCCTAAAAAAATTTGAGCACCCGCAATTAATATTTTACAAATTAAGCACTGGATGTGACTTAGGGCCACATTGATGCTGGTCAGGGATGGTGGGTAGAAAAAATATATATGGGGGTTTATATATGACAGAGTTATTGGGGGGGGGGCTATTTCACATGACCCTTTTTAAATTAGGGTTGGCAACATCACTTTATGAGCTAAAGATCTGACCAGGCATTGAGGTAATCAAGTGTGATGTGTGAATAATCATAGTGTCAATCCCTCAACCTCCTCCTGGACTCAGGCTTGAGGACTTGCTATCATTACCCTTGGTGAGTCAAGTGTCCAAAGGGAGTGCCTTAGTTATCCAAATGGAATTCAAATGGCATTTGTCACCAATATTAAATAACAATATCCATCACAAATGTTGCTCTTTAAAAAACCAACACCCCCAAAAATCCAGACAAAAGACATCATAACCTCTTTCTGTCAATTAAGGGCCAGATGTATGAAAATTGCATTTTGTGAGTCGCAAATTACGAAGTTTTTCGACTCGCAATTTGCGACTTCGCAAAATGGAATGTACAACAGTGTCTGAAACACTGTTTGTGATTCTCAAATGGGTCACATGGGACCTGCCTCATTAATATTCATGAGGCAGGTCGCAATTTACGTCCCTTTGGGAATGGCCTGCAAACACAGGGGTGGTGGCCTGCTGGGGACAGCAGACCCCCATGTCTGTCTGTGTTTGATTTTTCAATAAAGCAACTTTTTTTTTTCAAGTGCAGCCCATTTTCCTTAAAGGAAAACGGGATGCGTTTAAAAAAAAAATGAACATTTTTCTTTTCCTTTTTTAAGGGCAGGCAGTGGTCCCAAGGACCACTGCCTGCTCTTAAAAAATATTTTTGCACCCATTCACAAAAGGGAAGGCGTCCCCTGGGGACCCCTTCCTGTTTGCAATTGGCTTACCACCTACTTGAAGTAGGTGGTAAACTGCAAGTGTTTTGCGACCGCATTTGTGGTTGCAAAAAAATGGTGCATACCAATCTGACTCACTATCAGAAAGGGACACCCTTGGCATGCCCCTTCCTAATAGCGACTCGCAAACACTATTTTGCGAGTCACTGACTCGCAAACTAGCGTTTGTACATACCACCACCAAATTTTGCGGTCACAAACAGGCGATTTCCCGTTTGCGACTGCAAAAAAAGGTCGTACATCTGGCCCTTATTCTCTTATCTCCAAACATTGGTAGTGCTTCAAATCAATTAAGTTAGTGAGAGTTATAAAAGAAAATCTTGAAAGAACCTGCAACAAGGTGCGTAATGTTCCTCTCCGCTGCTGGATGCAGTCCAGTAGGTAAGTGTTACTCATGACTCTATAAGATGTGAAAGTTGTACACCTTTGTAAAAATGTGGTCCGTCGGCTAGACTGCCGACTTTGGTGCTGGAAACCAGGGTTCGAGCCTCGGGGTCGCGTCCACATCCTGTGATTCTGGGCAATTCACTTAATCTCCCCGTGCCTGAATGTGTAATGTAAATACGGTGCTCATGTAAAGCGCTCCAATACCTTCGGGTCGAGTTCGCGCTATATAAATATGCAAAAAAATAAATAAAAAATAGTAGTAAACACTGTATTAGACATTACGGCAGAGTCCCATACATAGTGCCATTTCCATGGGGTAAACTATCCCTGGTCATCTCCATAAGGGCCATGCTGCCCCCAGCTGTGATATTGTAAGCACGCTGGAAAACAGAACAACCAGAAGCTAGGGGTTTAATCCTGGCTTCCTCATGTGACCAGATCATGTAGTCTTGATCACTCACTTCTTCTTTCTACAAAGATTGTAAGCACTTAAAATTGGGGTAACTGCTGATAGTATGTGGATAAGAAAAATAGACTGGAACCCAGCACTCTTTGGATATTACCCCTGGAAGAAAGACAATCCAGTCTCATAGGCTACTCACTAAAATGTGCCATGAGGGAAAGTTACAGACTTCAAAATAAGGCATTCTGCATGTTATTCTTGATTCTCCTACTTGGCCAACTTGTTCACCGTGTTCCCCTTCTAGACCTTTATATGAGAACCTTGAAATAGGCTCTACATAGGAAATAAGCAGTAAGGACATTTTCCCATCACGCATAGGGGTCGATTCCGATTCGGGCCGGAAAAAGCACCGACCGACTCGGAGCCGGAATTTATTCCGACCGACACGTACCTGTGGCGCCCGACACGCCAAGTACGATGCAAAGCGTGCAAAATCCGACCGACACGTACTGAACCCAAGCCGAACGACCGAGCCGCACGGAAAACAGCAATCCGGCCGGAAAAACACGCGAATCGAACCGACCGACACGCACCTGGAACAAATCCGACCGAAACGTACACGCGAACTCCAAACCGCAAAGTACGATGCAAGGCGCGAAAACCACGACCGAGTCGGACGGAGGACAAGCCGTACGACCGACACGCATACAAAACCGAGCCGAAGTAACACAAAACACCGCGACCGACGCGTACGCAGTATAGAAAACTTCACAAACACAGCGTGAACGAAACGGAGAAGAACGTATGAGACAAATGCAGGTTCCGACTCGGTCACAAGAACGTTTCCAACATGCACAGACAGTACAAAGGAAAATTAACACAAAAAAAGGCCAAACAAGCAATTACAAAGCCAATAAATACTGGGGGGTGTGGGGACAGAGAACAAAGACACACCCACAACTCCACCCATATAAAGGACACAAATCCCAACCATGATCCTTTGCAAATGCCATTCCACTGCCAGCACCCAACAGACAGCAACCACACACCCACAGCTCATCCCTCACACAAGCCACACACCATCAGCACACCAACAAATACCTACCTCACATACACCCAGCAAAACACACACTCACACACCCTCACCTGCACACCAACACACACATCACTCACCATCACCACCCATCACCATGCCCCCCAAGAATAATCAAGAGTTCCTAGATTGTGAATTGGAAGTCCTGGTAGACGAGATCCTCAGGGTAGAGCCACAGCTGTTTGGCACACTGGTCCAACAGACCCCCATCTCCCAGAAAACCAAGATGTGGGAGAGGATCATCAACAGGGTGAACGCACAATCACCATGTCTGCGCACAAAGACCGACATCCAGAACAGGTGGTATGACGTGCGCAGGAGGGTCCGGGACCTGCTCAAGAAAGACTACCTCCTGAGCCAATACACCGGCAGTGGCCCTCCTGCCAAGCCAGTATACCTCAGGCCCTGGGAAGAGAAGGTGCGGGCCATCCTTCCGCCAGTGAGCGTATATGGACTAGAGAACATCCCAGAGCCTGGTGAGTACAAAACAAATGTACACAATATTCTGCCACAATACACACACACATCACTGTCAAGGGGAGAGTCAAACCATGCACTCATAGCAATTACACAGCAACCAGAACAGAATCATCCCAAAATGTGTATGTCAGTCAGATAAACACAACACATGCCATCTCAAAGTTACATTCAACCGTGCCATCACATGTACAAACACAACTACAACTACAGCTGGGCAGTGGCACAAATAGAACTAACAAACACATCCAGACATGTAGCCTCCACAACAACACCAACACACAGTGAAGACCACGGAAAGGAAGGAATTCTGTGTATGCTGGCCAAGTCAGTGTAGCCAATAGCATCATGGGAGTCGTAGTCACACATATTGCCCCCCCCACAACTGTCCCATCAACACCACCATGAACCATGCGCACATCACAGGGAGTGGAGAAGGACTCACAAGATGGTTGACACTGGCTACTGCTGTGGGGAGCACAAGGCCCTGCTGGCAACTGTGCACCAACAAACAGCAGGACACCACTGACTGACATCCTGAGAGACAACTTCCACTCCCTGCAATGGAAGCACGTTCCATGGTGGGATATCTGGCTGGCTGGGTGGGAAGGAGGACTCGCACCACTGACCATAGTCACAAGCACCTCCCCTCACACACACCCTCAACACATACTCCACATAACCCACCTGGGAGAATGCAATGCCACACATCCTAACTCAAGATCCCACAAAGAACCTCCAACCTGGGTTATGTCGTGTGAAGCACAGGGACACTCATGGGACTTTCAGCCAAACAACTGCCAGGACAACACTCCCAGCCATCCTGTCAGCACAGGCAGCCCACCCCACAGGGAAGCAGAGTCAAAAGGAAGGAAGCATGGGCATGCTGGGAAGGGGGTGGAGGCAATAGCATGATGGGAGTCGTAGTCACAGCTCTACATCCCCCACCACATGGCCCAGCAAGCTCACACTCACGCATGCACATCCCACAGAGAGTGGAAAGGCCCATCAAAGATGTCTGACACTGTTGCTGTGTCGTGGGGAGCACAAGGGCATGCTGGGAACTGCACACCAACCAACAGCAGGACACCACTGTCAGCCATCTTGCCATTGCTCTCACACCCACACACACTGAACTCCCCACAAAAGCAAGTAAGTATGGGAATGCTGGGAAGTGCGGTGGAGGCAATAGCATGATGGGAGTCACAGTCACAGACATAGCTCACCCCCACAACTGTCCCATCAACACCACCCTGAACCATGCTCACATCACAGGGAGTGGAGAAGGACTCACAAGATGGCTGACACTGGCTACTGCTGTGGGGAGCACAAGGCCCTGCTGGCAACTGTGCACCAACAAACAGCAGGACACCACTGACTGACATCCTGAGAGACAACTTCCACTCCCTGCAATGCAAGCACAGTCCATGGTGGGATAACTTACTGGCTGGGTGGGAAGGAGGGCCGGCTGTCAACCAAATACAACCAATGCAGACCATGTCCACACCCCAACAAATACATAGAAATGCCCAAATAATGCAGGACAATGTGCCACAACAATATCAACCCCTGACTGTGACGACTTAGGACAATGCAATGTACAGGCCCGCACCCAGAGGCACAGTCACAACTGTCAGGTGTGTCAACCATTGATGCCTGCAGAAACATAACATACATTGTGTGTGTCTCCCAAAAACAGGTGATGATGGGGACACAGCAGCAGACGCTGAGGAGTCCCAGTCCCAGGCTCAAGAGGATGCAGAGCTCACTGGTGTCGTACAGCCTCTGCCCTCCTCGGACGAAGAAGACCAACCTGGCACATCCGGTGCAAGTCTACATGCAGCACCAGCAGGATCACCAGCTGCAGCACCAGCAGGACCACCAGCTGCACCCCTGCACCCACCCCTCCAACGACTGTCACCACAAATACCATCCCTGCCGACATGGACAGAACAAGGAGCAACACCAGCACAGGGACCCTGGACCAACCTGGGGCCATGGACACCACCACCACCACCAACCCCCAAGGTGGACCAGGGTCATCTGTGCGTGCCACTGCACGCACTGCACATGTCAGTAGGGGTGGTGGGAGGGTGGGAGACAGAAGGTCGCTGCTTGCAGAGGTTGCTGGTGTGCATGATGACCCACAACTGGTACGCATAGCTGATGCGTACCAGTCCAGCACCGGAGATCTCAGCCAGGCAGTGGGGCTCCTCAGAGACATGAAACAGCAGCAGGCTGCCCATCATGCCCGCTTGGACTCTCACATGTCCCACGTGGAGTCACACATGTCCCGCGTGGACTCACACATGTCCCGCGTGGAGTCCAAGTGGGATACACTGCATGAGATGACGGCGGTGCACAGGGACATTTTACAATGCCTCCGCCAGATGAACAGCAACCAGTCCACACCTCCCTGTGTGCCAACAACATCTGGTGCTGAACAAACTGCAACTGCCACAGGGAGGGAGGATGACTCTGGCGGAGAGTCCCCTGCACCGCAGCAGCCTGTACTTGAGGGGCCCCCCCAAAGAAGAGGGGTCGTCCGAGGAGGGGCAAGTGAGAGGCCGATGGCCAAGCGCAACTCCCAGGAAGCCTGAACCTGTTCTGGATGTTCACCTTTGTGCACAGACTGTTCACCCTGTTGACGGCAACACTACTCCCACACATTGCATGGGGAGTACAAGTTGGACCAATGTCTCAGACAACTGTGGCCCCGATACTGGGGATTTTGTCTACCAGGACTTTCAATTCACCTAGGAACTTCTGATTGCAAGATTTATGTACAGCACTACCCATCCTATGCACTATTCACACAAATGTATCACAATAAACACACTAATACACCATACTTGCCTCTGTTGTGATTCCAACGTGGGTGCTGTTATGGGGATTATGAACTGCAAAATTACACTGTGTATGCGAACTGCAACAGCAAGTACAACACAGGCATGTGAGTAAAGGCAACATGACACATATGAGGGAGACACACCACCAGGGCTACACAACACATACACACCTAGGCCATCTGACTCATTGCCTACACTGATGTTGCCAGGGAAGACGGTGCAATGCACAGACACCACACCCATTCCCAGTTGTAGTCAAGTAGCCCACAGGTGCAGTAAGCAAATGGCAGTCAAATGTGTGACCACAGACAACGCACATCACAAAGTGAAGCACAGGTTTATTACACAGTTGCAAGATGTCGTAACCACTACAGATGCAAGGTAATCCCACCTGGCAGCGGGCACACAGTCAACAACTGTAGACGGAAGGAAGTCCATGGGTGTGGCGCACATCACCTGTAGGGACACAACAGCTACCACCCTGGAAGTGCAATCACGTCGTCGGTGGACACAGTTGACCAAACGAATCTGAAAGTACCCTGTGAAGGACAGAAATGACACACAGTCAAAAGCAATGGAGAACAGGACAGAACAGCAAAACTCATGCACAATACATGTTACAAGATACCCACCCAGAACCAAGTTAGCATGTCAACACTGTTGGGGAGTACAGACCACCTGTAAGCACACATCGCTACACACATCCAGTCAAGTAGCCCATGGACACACTCCAACAGCACCAGAGCACCACCTACACATATCATGCCAACTCACATCATTGACATGACACCTCAGGATACTCACATTCAGCTAAAGAAGTTGGTGATGAGCTGTGTGCGGACATCACCCTCATCATCATCATCATCATCACTGGCATCGTGGTCCAGGCCAGGATCCTCCACAGGTGGCGGATGTTGGTCATTGTCATCCTGGATGAGAGGCAACTCCTTCCGCACTGCCAGGTTGTGGAGCATGCAGCAGACAATGATCATCTTGCACACTTTCGCAGGGGCATATGGGAGGGACCCTCCGGTCTTGTCCAGGCAGCAGAAGCGGCTCTTCAGGAGACCAAATGTCCGCTCAATCACTCTCCTGGTCTGACCATGTGCCTCATTGTAGCGCATCTGGGCTGGTGTCACAGGGTTCCTGAGGGGTGTCAGCAACCACGGCATGTTGGGGTATCCCGAGTCACCTACGGACAGACAAGTGCACATTAGCTGACTTGGAAAAGTGTGCGGAATACTACAGATCAGATCACACACAATGGCACAAAGTCAGTACACACCGACAAGCCAGGCACGCTGGTTCTGCATCTGTGCCATCATCCTGGGGATGCGACTACTCCTCATCACAAAGGCATCGTGTGCTGAACCAGGGAAACGGGCACACACGTGTGTGATGGTCATATCTGCAAGACACACCACCAGTGCATTGACCGAGTGGTAGTGCTTGCGGTTCCTGTAGGCCTGCTCCTGGGCCTGTGGTGGTACCAAAGCCACATGTGTCCCATCAATGGAGCCAATGACATGCGGCATCCTCCCCAGGGCATAGAAGTCACTCTTCACGTCAGTGAGTCATCGCAGTCTAGGGAAATAGATGTACCGGTTCAGGAATAGCAACATTGCCACCAAAACATCGCGGAGCACACGGCTCAACATGGTCTGTGACATCCCACCAGCAGTCGCCACAGTATGTTGGAAGGTACCGGTGGCAAAGAAGTGTAGGGCTGCCATCACCTTCACCTTGGGGGTCAGCGCTGTAGGATACGGCCGGCCAGGCTGCAAATGTGGGGCCAACTGCACTGCCAAATCCTCAATCAGCTGCCTGGTGAAGCGGTACCGTCGGATGCTGTCCCGTTCCACCATCGTTGCCAGGTCTGGAAATGGTCAATGGACAGCAGGAGCCCTGCAGTGCAGAGGAGAAGTAAGCAAGATTGTCAGTCAGCCCACATATGCGGCATTAAACACACTCAATATCCCAACATACATCATTATGAGGCACAACTACATGAAGTGTGCAGTTCCGTAAGGACATGTATGGTACATACATGGCCAACATCTGTCATCACGGTTCAACAAGTGGCATCAATAAGTCCCAGGTTGGCCCATTGGATATCATGAGGCCGTGTCACAGTTCCCATCTCCTGCTGCCGTGTCACAATCACCCCCCACAGTGACATGTGAGGACAGATGTGCCCCAGGCATCACAGCTCAACGACAGGTACATTCCCAGGGACCCTGTATTGCCACATGGACACTGGCATTACATGGAGTATCATGTATACACCACAGCAAAACAACTATGACCCCCACAGGTAGTGGTCCCACTTGCCACTGCAGGACAGACATGGACGTCTGTGACACACACACGCACAACATCAAAGTCCATGCACACACAACGTGGATGTGGAGACTGTCTCCCATTGTGCACATGAAATCAGAGACATTGTAAATACTACATGCACACAGAGGGCCTGATTCACAGAACTAACTTACGTCAAAAACGTAAAGTTAGTACTTTTGGTATTCACAGAATGAACTTACTCATTTCGGTATTCACAGAAGTTAGTAGTCCTAACTTTAGGACTCCTAAATGCCTTCTGTGAATACCGAAAGTCTTAAAGTTAGGATTTTTCTCAGTTTAGGAGTAGTAAAGTTAGGACTCCTAACTTCAGGACTCCTAAATGCCTTCTGTGAATACCAAAAGTCTTGAAGTTAGGATTTTTCTCAGTTTAGGAGTCGTAAAGTTAGGACTCCTAACTTTAGGACTCCTAAATGCCTTCTGTGAATACCGAAAGTCTTGAAGTTAGGATTTTTCTCAGTTTAGGAGTAGTAAAGTTAGGACTCCTAACTTCAGGACTCCTAAATGCCTTCTGTGAATACCAAAAGTCTTGAAGTTAGGATTTTTCTCAGTTTAGGAGTCGTAAAGTTAGGACTCCTAACTTTAGGACTCCTAAATGCCTTCTGTGAATACCGAAAGTCTTGAAGTTAGGATTTTTCTCAGTTTAGGAGTAGTAAAGTTAGGACTCCTAACTTCAGGACTCCTAAATGCCTTCTGTGAATACCAAAAGTCTTGAAGTTAGGATTTTTCTCAGTTTAGGAGTAGTAAAGTTAGGACTCCTAACTTTACTACTCCTAAACTGAGAAAAATCCTAACTTTAAGACTTTCGGTATTCACAGAAGGCATTTAGGAGTCCTAAAGTTAGGACTACTAACTTCTGTGAATACCGAAATGAGTAAGTTCATTCTGTGAATACCAAAATGAGTAAGTGTATTCTGTGAATACCAAAAAGTACTAACTTTACGTTTTTGACGTAAGTTAGTTCTGTGAATCAGGCCCAGACTGTGGAGGACCATCACTATTGTGCCACTGGGACACCCTGGCTCAAACATACCGTCCCACATGGGACTCACGGGGTATGTGACATGACATACACATACACCACCGTGAAATGTGACCATGGCACATGCACAGATATGAACAGTTGCACATCACAGTGGTCATGTACACGTAACACCCAGGATCCTGTCCCCATGAACACGTGCACAGCCTGGGGGTGGCTGCCCCCAGGTGACACCCACAGGACAACATGTACACCAACATACACACAATAGGAAATGCAGCCTTACATGCCTTATCATACAGTTTGGACAGGCTGTCGTGTTGTAGGTGTGCCCCTCACTCCCTGGGAGCTATCTGTGGCTGGCATATGTCCATCTGAGACAGGCATGGTGACATATGCCAGTCACTTGTACAGCGATGCGTTGAACAGCAATGGACCGATCGGTGCACCCGGCCGGCCCATTGCATTCAATGTGTGCAGGTACGCGTTGTACCCCTGTACGCGTTGATCAGCAATGGACCGATCGGTGCCCCGGCCGGCCCATTGCATTCAATGTGTGCGGGTACGCGTTGTACCCCTGTACGCGTTGATCAGCAATGGACCGATCGGTGCCCCCGGCCGGCCCATTGCATTCAATGTGTGCGGGTACGGCGTTGTACCCCTGTACGCGTTGTACCGCAATGGACCGATCGGTGCCCCTGGCCGGCCCATTGCATTCAATGTAGTGCGGGTACGCGTTGTACCCCTGTACGCGTTGTACCGCAATGGACCGATCGGTGCCCCGGCCGGCCCATTGCATTCAATGTGCGCGTGCACGCGTTGTACCCCTGTACGCGTTGTACCGCAATGGACCGATCGGTGCCCCGGCCGGCCCATTGCATTCAATGTGTGCGGGTACGCGTTGTACCCCTATGCTGCGTTGATCAGCAATGGACCGATCGGTGCCCGGCCGGCCCATTGCATTCAATGTGTGCGGGTATGCGTTGTACCCCTGTACGCGTTGTACCGCAATGGACCGATCGGTGCAACCCGGCCGGCCCATTGCATTCAATGTGGCGGGTACGCGTTGTACCCCTGTACGCGTTGATCAGCAATGGACCGATCGGTGCCCCCGGCCGGCCCATTGCATTCAATGTGCGCGGGCACGCGTTGTACCCCTATACGCGTTATACCGCAATGGACCGATCGGTGCGCACCCATTGACAATGGCCTTGCCTGGCAACGGACGCGTTTTCGAAATTCGAGCGAGTCGGTTGCTGGAAATTCAGTTGGTCACCCACAACAATGTTGCAAAATCATGTATGTCATGAAGTTGAAGATTTGAAGGATGCCATGGGCGTGTATTGGTGCTGCTATTCCATGGATTGGCCAGATTCAGAAGATGCAAACGACTTGGACCTATCACTTTGGACACAAGGGACAGTATCTGCCTCTCCAGCACATATATATTGCTGGCTGTTCCCCTGAGAGCTCACTTGCCTGCACTACATGCTCCAGGACGACATCTGCCACTGCACTGCTGCTGTCTCTGCCCCTCTGGACCCTGCAATGGAATGTACTGTGGAGAGAGCCCCAGCCTTCAGCCTTGAGGAGAACCAGGCCCTGCTGGACAGCCTACTTCCACAGTACAGCAAGCTGTATGGGACACCAGGGAGCAGGTGAGTGTTCTGTGCACTGCCTTTCTGAATGTGCATTTTGTCTGACTAGCAAGGCTGAGAGTCTGCACGCCACTGGCTAGCAGGCTCACTGAGTAGTTGTCACCCCCATAGTGTGTAGTGACATGCACTGGACAGGTATGGTGCAGTGACAGTGCATTTGAACAAGGTTTTACTTCCCATGCAAAGATACCATGTAGTGACGTCTGGCAAACTGTCCATGGGCAGCGTTGCACTGCCTGTGTACATCATGTGCCCCTGTGAATGAGACATGTATATACAACTGTGTCATGCACGGATATGTTGCATGTGTAATAATGGCCTTTTCACTTTGTCATCCTGACAGGTTAATGCCCATCGGAAGCAGGAGATCTGGAAGGACATCGTCCGGGCTGTCCGGTCCGTGGGGGTCTACAAGCGCCGGATCCGCAACTGCCAGAAGAGGTGGCAGGACCTTCGGGGCTGGACCCGGAGGATTGCACGGGTCCAGCTGAAGCTGTCGCCTCCTCGCAGGAGGGGCGGAACACGGACCCTGACCCCCCACATGCTCCAGATCCTGGCGGTGGTGTTTCCAGACCTGGATGGGCAGCTGAAGGCCAGACAGCAGCAAGGAGGGGGTGAGTCAAAGACTGCACTGTGAACTCTGTATTACATGCTATGTGCCCTCCTCTGGCCTGGTTAAACTGCCACAGTACAGCAGTCATGTTGTCCAGGAGCCATGTCCCTCTATTGTGCACTGCCCACTCCTCATCTGATACCCAGGTGTGGCCCTTACATTCAGGGAATTGTGTCACTTGGGACTGTGTCCTTGCAGTTTGCTTCACTAAAGGTGGGGGACAGCATCTGTTTCCCTAACTCTGTTGTGGGCATCATGGGTGGGTCCATTGTTCACACAACGCCTGTGTTCGGACTTGTAATCTGCGTGTTGCTTTGATATGCGGTCCACTTGCTGAGCTGAGCCACCACATGTGCCTGGGGTATGTGGCACACACCCATGCAGCGGGTGGGAACAATGTTTGGGCCCCAGGAGTGTGCAGATTACGTGTGTCACACATACATAGCCAGCTATCCACTGTCCAGGGCCCATCCCTCATTCATGTGGGGCAGGACAGTCATGCCTACTCCAGGCCATGCAATGCACTCTGTACTCCCACTCCCGTGTATCAGCTGACACATTGTGCGCAGTGATTTGACCCCTCAGGTGTCTGCCTCTGTGTCAGTGTGCTGTGGATTTGTTGCCAGGACTGCTGGGGTGTTTCTCGGTAGGGGCTCAGCATGCCACTGGAGATGTGACCATAGGAGACGATACTTGTGTGTCACATAGGTGTTTGATCAGCTGCCCGTGCAGACTGGGGTATGCGAATGTGAAGTTCAGGCAGCTGTTTCCCATTCACAGCAGATTGTGAGGGGCTCAGGTTCAGAGGGTAGTGTCACAGGTCTCCCATATGTCCAATCGGTATTACCTGGACAGATGAGGGTTAAGATGATGTGTTGTGTGGGGGATGTACATGTGCACTTGTGCAGCTCCAGGACTTGCATTCCCCATGACCTACTATTGTGACACAGTGCAGAGTGTTGTTGTCTGGCTGCCAAGTCATACATCACTGAGACAGTGATGTATGACTTAGCAGTCATGCCTCCGCCATGGCATGTGTCTACTTATTGGTGATCCTGCAGGGGAGTGACATGTGCTACATGCACACCATTGTGGCGATGGCTATCAGGACATGGGTGCATCATGGTGTCTGTCGCTGGTATGCATCACATGCATTTCCTATTTGACTCTGGGCATACCTTTCATCCGGAAACCTGTACTGACTCAGTGGCAAGAGTTGTGATGTGTGCATGTCCACCTGCTACACCGTGTCCTCTGCACTGTCCAACTACTGTGTAGGTGGTGCATGTGTCCACACTGGGGTGTTGCTATCCAACAGACACCAGACAGATGGGTGCAAGGCCATGTGGGATGTGAGTGCCATGGTTGGCATCAGACTGACAATTGGCTTCTCCTGTTCAGTTAGGGCACTTTTAGCAATGTTCAACTAATGATGCCAGGGCTTGCTCTGTAATGTGCTGTGCTCACAGTGGTGTGTGCGTTTGGTGCAGGTGACTGATGTCTGTCTGTTTCCCCATTGTTTGCAGATACATCCACGGCCACGGAAGGGGACAGCTCCACGGACCAGGAGGAGCCGGAGAGCCAGACTGGGTCAGCAGCTGAGGAGTGGTCGGAGGGACCCAGTGGCACGGAGGGCGATGGGAGCCACACCGAGGAGTCCTCAGCACCATCCACCTCAGCTGAGGACCAGAGCAACTCGGAGGATGACTCCCTTATGGAGGCGGGTGTCAGCAGACACCACACCCCAGCTAGTGTTGCTGTCCCCGCCACCACCAGCACCACCACCGCCCTCCCATCGGCTCCCATTCCCCAGGTCCGTAGAGGCTCCCATGTTCGGGAGCGTGTCTCCTTTGGGCCAGGCACCGCACCCCCTGCCCCTGTGTCCCCTGCTGCCCTGAGTGAGGAGTCTGTGTACCTCCTTCGCCAGCTTCATGTAGGGCAGACAGCCATGCTGAGTGTCCTCCATGCGCACACCGCTCTGTTGATTCAGCTGGTGTCGTTCATGGAGGGCATCTCATCGGGCATGTCTGACCTACAGAGGGGCAATAGGTCCATTGTCTCCTCCCTGACGGCAGCAGTGTCCCTCCTCAGACAGTCCCTCACCCCTCCTGCCTCTGCTCCATCCACACTCCCCAGCACCTTACCCGTCCCAAGCACACACACACTGGCACAGGCACACACCAGCACACACACATCCAGCACACAGACACACATGCCACAAACAAAACGCACACGCACGCACAGTCAGGGGACTGAAACCAGACTCACAGGGGATGGGGCCCTGGAACACACACACGCATCCACGAGCACTGCGCAGTCCTCAGTTGCATCTCCCTCCAAAACACCCTCCCTTGCCTCACCTGCAACCCCAAAGACCCAGCGGCTCTTCCTCAGTGACCTCGGCCTCTTCCCCTCCGATCCAGCTGATACAGCATTCAGGGGGAAGAGGAAGCCCACCCACACGGAGCAGAGTGCCCCTCGCCCCCGGACACCCTCCCCCAGGCGCAGACAGACTGAGGCCCCCACCCGCAAGTCCCCCGGAGTCGTAAGAGCAAGACCCCGCCGCCGCCCTGCAGCTCAGGCACCAGGTCTCCTTCCTCCATCCCTCAGGCCCCCACTCCACAGGTGCCCCAACCACACCCTGCCCCAGGTTCCCCCACCCACAGATATACCATCCCCAAGAGGATCCGGCCTTCTCCCCCTGCCACTTGCTCTCCCGGCACCACACCCCCGCTGCGCTTGTCTGTGCCACTGATGTGGTGAGGGTGTCCTCCCCCTCTGTCCAGCCCACCTTGCCTGTTCCCCATTCTCCTCCCCTGGTGGTAGGCACTGCAGTGGAGTCCACTACCACCCTGTCTGACTTGGGCACTGCAGTGGCGGACCTGTCCACTCCATCTGCAGGGTCCACTGCAGTCGTGCTGGCACCCACAACATCTGAGTCATGCCCCCAGTTGTGCCGGCACACACCATGTCAGACACCTCCACTGCAGTTGTCAGTGGCTCTCCAGCACCCACCACCCCTTCCCTGCTTCCTCCTGGTGAGCCCTGATCCTGTCCCTGCGGTGCCTGGCCTGCCCCCCGGTTGCCCCTCCTAGTGGATTGTCCCTGGTTTTGTGCAGGCATGCGTAGGGTGACATCTGCCACTGTCACCCAGTTTGGACTTTGACAATGGACTGGCCATTGGCCTTTGTGTTTTTTCTGGACTTTGTTTTCATTACACACATATGCTGAATAAAGCAACTTTCTGTTCTCTAGTGCTTATGCTTCTGATGTACATGTTGTTGATGATGCTAACCATGCCCTTGCTGCAGTGATGGTGATATTTGGTCTCATGATAATGAAGTGTTACTATGCAGGAACCCATGTGGTCCAGGGGGAATGTGTCCTATCCTGTGGTGTATCCATGTCATCCATAGCAGCATCTGAGGGTGTCATGTGTTCAGTATTTGGCAATGGGATTTCCTACTTAGATTAGCTATTTCACATCTGTGGCTTCCACCCCTGCACATCTGTTGTGCCTGCCATTGTTCAATTCGTCTACTTCCCTGACCGTGTGGCCATCTCCACTGGACATGCAGGTTTGGGCATCAATGGGGAAGGACTCATCTGTGTTGTCAGTGCAACATTGCTATACAAGTGTGTTGGATCTGTGCTGATGATTACGTTGGCACTTCCATGACCAGGCTGATGTGACGGGAGCCCTCATTTGGTGCTAATTTTTGATTGTGTGACCAAGTGCTCAGCTGACATGATGGGGCCCTACTGAGGCAACATATGGCACAGCTTTCCTCACACAGGAGTGGAGTCCCCTCATGGCAGTGTGTACTCCTGTGACATTGCCTGCGCCCAAGGTGTGTGTTGTATGTGCATGTCTGTGTGTTCACTTCCGTTTAGCTGTGCATGCTGTGATCCCTAGTGTTGTACCTGTTTGTGATGCTTGCTGAGTTGACCTATGTTCCCCCAAAGTCTTCTCCCTGGGTTCTCTGTGATGTGGGTGCATGGCACATTACTGGTCATCAGGGTGTCACCCATAGGTGTGTTTGCTGTCAGGGCTGAGTTTGTGTGCAGACGCAGATGGGTCACAGTCAGGTTTCCCCTTGGCACTTGTTGTTTGCCCCTGTCATGTGATTTCCAGTTTGTGTTATCTTTCAGTGATTGTGACACGTTGTGTGTGTGACTGCTGGCACTCCTCAGGGTCCGGGCTGCAATGTTGGTTGTTGTCTATGTGTGTTCTTTGTGGGTGACCTTGGCTTCTTCATTGGTGTGTGACTGTGGCTGGGATCCCATTAGTTGGTGTGGTATTGCCGTCATGTCCATGTACAGCGTAGTGTGCAGTGTGTCAGACATTCAGGAGTCTTGTTGAGTGGCCATGTGTGATGTGTTTCTGCACCTTGGTTCCCACCCACCACCCTGGAATAGTCATGGGTGCATGTGCAATGTCACCAGTGCATGTGTGCTTCACTGCTGCACATTGTTGGAGGTCGAGGGGTGTGGTGTTGAGTGTGTGCAGATGAGAGTTGTTGCCCGGCTAGGCCCCTGCCTCCATGTTGGCCTTGGCTTACTGGCCATGCTGATTGATTTGTGCTTGTGTAGGTGTGATGGTAGTTTGTTGCTCAGGACACATGACTGTGGTTCACAGTGTGAACGACATTTAGCTTTGTCATCACAGTGGGATTGTAATGCAGCCCAGGGTCACCACATTGTGGGGGCCCTGGGGGTAGTGCTGTGGTGTGTCTGTGTCTTGCTGTGTCAGTTGCTGTTCCTACGTGCCTGTGTGACATGTGTGATTTGTGCTCCCTCTCATCTGACAATGCCTGCTTGCCCACATAGGGGATTTGGATCCATGAGTTACCTTTGTGTGGCACTGTATGCACATCTGTATGATTGGTATTCAGGTCTCCTCATGTGTTGTGTGGTTGCCTGGGGACACTGGCACCCCCCCCCTCACCTGTTGTGTATGATGTGCAGTGTTTGTGTTTGTGCATCTGCACCACTGCATTGGCATATCTTGGGTGTGCCATTGGCTGTATGTAGTTTGGTGGGTTTCCCCTGCTGTCCCTGGGACTCCTAGGTCATCGGTCAGCACAATGATCATGGTTTGTGTGTCCCATTGCTGCCATGGTATGGTATCTGTTCACCTCACATCTACAGTCTCCACAGGGTATCTGCATCTGTGTGCCCATTGGTGCAAATATGTGGGTCTGCATTCTGATGGTCACTTCTGTCATTGTGTCATTGATGAATGTTGACAGTGTCAGCCCCCATGGGTGTTGTTTGTCTGCACATGGCCAAAGGTATGTCTTATTTGCACTGCAGTATTTGGCTCCCCCAATTTATGTTGCAATGGGACACATGCACTACTTTGCCACTGATGTGTTTTTTGTTCTGTGACCAGGAATCATCCATGCAGTTTGGCAGTTGCAGCTCTTTCTTTGTCAACACTTACCTTTTGGTCACTGTGATGATGGGGGTTTGGACCCCATTGCCACAATGTTCAAAATGTGCTTCAGCTATGGACCCCACACTTACCTTTTGGTCACTGTGGTGATGGGGCGTTAGACCCCATTGCCACAATGTTCAATATGTGCTTCAGCTATGGACCCCACACTTACATTTTGGTCACTGTGGTGATGGGGCGTTAGACCCCATTGCCACAATGTTCAGAATGTGCTTCAGCTATGGACCCCACACTTACCTTTTGGTCACTGTGATGATGGGGGTTTGGACCCCATTGCCACAATGGTCATGGCCTGCTTGCATTGTGGGGGCCACACACATATATGTGTGAAACATGTGCTAGGGGGTCACATTGTATGTTCAAATTCATGTTCAGTGTTGTAGTCATTTGACACAGTCTACACACGCTTGTCATGGTGTTGGGGGATGTCTTTTTCTTGCATTCCCTAGGTTGTGGTGTGCTGGTTGTGTCATGCATTGTCCATCCTATGAGTGGGGGTGGTAGTGGTGGTAGGCATCCAGCCCCCCAGGCTAAGGGTGGTAGTAGTGGTAGGCATCCAGCCCCCCTGGGTGAGGGTGGTAGTAGTGGTAGGCATCCAGCCCCCTGGGTGAGGGTGGTAGTAGTGGTAGGCATCTGGCACCCTCTGGCTAAGGGTGGTAGTAGTGGTAGGCATCCAGCCCCCCTGGGTGAGGGTGGTAGTAGTGGTAGGCATCTGGCACCCCCTGGCTAAGGGTGGTAGTAGTGGTAGGCATCCAGCCCCCTGGGTGAGGGTGGTAGTAGTGGTAGGCATCTGGCACCCCCCGGGTGAGGGTGGTAGTAGTGGTAGGCATCTAGCCCCCCCTGGGTGAGGGTGGTAGTAGTGGTAGGCATCTGGCACCCCCAGGCTAAGGGTGGTAGTAGTGGTAGGCATCCAGCCCCCTGGGTGAGGGTGGTAGTAGTGGTAGGCACCAGCCCCCTGGGTGAGGGTGGTAGTAGTGGTAGGCATCTGGCACCCCCTGGCTAAGGGTGGTAGTAGTGGTAGGCATCCAGCCCCCCGGGTGAGGGTGGTAGTAGTGGTAGGCATCTGGCACCCCCTGGCTAAGGGTGGTAGTAGTGGTAGGCATCCAGCCCCCCTGGGTGAGGGTGGTAGTAGTGGTAGGCATCTGGCACCCCTGGGTGAGGGTGGTAGTAGTGGTAGGCATACAGCCCCACCTGGGTGAGGATGGTAGTAGTGGTAGGCATCTGGCACCCCCCTGGCTAAGGGTGGTAGTAGTGGTAGGCATCCAGCCCCCCCTGGGTGAGGGTGGTAGTAGTGGTAGGCATCCAGCCCCCCTGGGTGAGGGTGGTAGTAGTGGTAGGCATCCAGCCCCCCTGGCTGAGGGTGGTAGTAGTGGTAGGCATCCAGCCCCCTGGGTGAGGGTGGTAGTAGTGGTAGGCATCCAGCCCCCCTGGGTGAGGGTGGTAGTAGTGGTAGGCATCCAGCCCCCCTGGGTGAGGTTGGTAGTAGTGGTAGGCATCCAGCCCCCTGGCTGAGGGTGGTAGTAGTGGTAGGCATCCAGCCCCCTGGGTGAGGGTGGTAGTAGTGGTAGGCATCCAGCCCCCCTGGGTGAGGGTGGTAGTAGTGGTAGGCATCCAGCCCCCTGGGTGAGGGTGGTAGTAGTGGTAGGCATCCAACCCCCCCTGGGTGAGGGTGGTAGTAGTGGTAGGCATCCAACCCCCCCTGTGTGAGGGTGGTAGTAGTGGTAGGCATCCAGCCCCCCTGGCTAAGGGTGGTAGTAGTGGTAGGCATCCAGCCCCCCTGGGTGAGGGTGGTAGTAGTGGTAGGCATCCAGCCCCCTGGCTGAGGGTGGTAGTAGTGGTAGGCATCCAGCCCCCTGGGTGAGGGTGGTAGTAGTGGTAGGCATCCAGCCCCCCTGGGTGAGGGTGGTAGTAGTGGTAGGCATCCAGCCCCCTGGGTGAGGGTGGTAGTAGTGGTAGGCATCCAGCCCCCCTGGCTGAGGGTGGTAGTAGTGGTAGGCATCCAGCCCCCTGGGTGAGGGTGGTAGTAGTGGTAGGCATCCAGCCCCCTGGCTAAGGGTGGTAGTAGTGGAAGGCATCCAGCCCCCCTGGGTGAGGGTGGTAGTAGTGGTAGGCATCCAGCCCCCTGGGTAAGGGTGGTAGTAGTGGTAGGCATCTGGCACCCCCTGGCTAAGGGTGGTAGTAGTGGTAGGCATCCAGCCCCCTGGGTAAGGGTGGTAGTAGTGGTAGGCATCCAGCCCCCTGGGTGAGGGTGGTAGTAGTGGTAGGCATCCAGCCCCCCTGGGTGAGGGTGGTAGTAGTGGTAGGCATCCAGCCCCCCTGGGTGAGGGTGGTAGTAGTGGTAGGCATCCAGCCCCCTGGCTAAGGGTGGTAGTAGTGGTAGGCATCCAGCCCCCTGGCTAAGGGTGGTAGTAGTGGTAGGCATCCAGCCCCCTGGGTGAGGGTGGTAGTAGTGGTAGGCATCCAGCCCCCTGGGTAAGGGTGGTAGTAGTGGTAGGCATCTGGCACCCCCTGGCTAAGGGTGGTAGTAGTGGTAGGCATCCAGCCCCCTGGGTAAGGGTGGTAGTGGTGGTGGGCATCTGGCACCCCCCTGGCTAAGGGTGGTTGTGGTGGTTGGCATCCGGCCCCCCCTGGATAGGGGTGGTGGTGCGCATTCAGGCCCCTGTGTGTATATGTGACATTGGTGATGGGCATCCCGCCCCTATGGTGCTGCTGTTGCTGGTGTAAGTAAATTCTGCATCCCTCTGTGTGTGTGTGATGTGTCGTGTACGTGTTGTATGTGTTTTGTGGTTGGTGTCTGACTTACCTTCTGCGCCGTACGTGTCCGTGCCTGTTCCGGTAGTAAATGTAGAATATTGGTATGATCGGGACGAAGGGATTCATGGTTGGTTCGTGTCGTTCGTCCTTCTCGTTGCTTCGCGTCGTCCTCGTTGCTTCGCGTCGTCCTCGTCGCTGTTGTGTTCGCCTCGTAGCCGTGGGTCGTGTTGTGGCGCGAATCGGAGCTTATGTGCGCCTCTCCCGGATGCTTTGACGTGCCGTGCGTAGCGACGGGTTCGGCGCGTACGGGAAGCGCATCGTACTTGTTCGGCCGGACGGAGCTGCATTTTCCCTTCCGTGCGACTCGATTCTGCATTTCCGGATTCGCCTGGGTCGGAGAACAGGACCTGGATTGGGTGAGTACGGCTCGGCCGGATTCTGTGCTGTTGTGCGCATCGTACTTACTCGTTCGGTGTGCTGTACGGATCGGTCGGGAAACAGGCATTCGCATGGCTTTTTTCCCGACCGAATGGTATTGAGTGCGCCTCCGACCGAGATCGGAATCGGCCCCATAGTATAGATTTCATTCCTACATGAATATGATTAAATCATGGTTTTATGGCTCAATTCAGGAAAGTTGTTACAGTAGAACTGTTGGAGCAGAACTGCACCTGATAAAACATCTTAACATACTATTTAGGCAGTAAAATGCGTCAGTTCAGTTTCATGCTTCCTGCTGACAAATGCAGTGATAAGAGGGTTACTCATCGCAATCCCAGTAAACCAGGCTCTGGTTTCAATGCTTCCCAAGTCAATAAACTGAGTTCCATAAATTGGCATCCTCTAACAGTATCATTATAATAGAGCTGTGCGAAATTATTAAACTTCCAACACATCCTTTAGTGGTGGAAACTAGATTGCTGAAGACACAAAAGTTGTATTTCCATTTTTAAAGCCAGTTAACTGGTTAAACTCATGTTTTATTATAAGCCACACAACAGTTCATGACCTCAATTATACTACTGTGACAATTTTAGCACAGCCCCTTGCTGGTTTGGAACTGCTCCCCTGCTGCTCCAGGGCTGCTCCATATGAAAGTGTTTTCATTGCTGCTTATTAGCATTTATAAACACTAGTATCTTCCCTAAAGCAGCTGTTCTGGGCAGGACATTAGATACTGCATTGACCTTTATCTTATAATTTTAGGCTACCCCCTCAAAGGCACCTCTGTGAAGATCCAGTTCACATTAGGACGTGCATCATGACAGGACTCATTGATGCTTTATATCTTACTCCTGTTGTCATACATCCTCCTAATCGTCAGCAGTAAACAGGAACAGAGCTCTAGTGTTCAGCACGTCGAACATGTGAAAGGATGGTGGGACAAAATTGGCCTGTGGTCTGTTCATTGAATAGCCAGCCTCTAGGGCCATGGTGGCTAAATGGACAGGCAGAAGGAGTGGAGGTTGAACCTCTTCTCTATATCCCATATTTACTAATATAGGTGCTGACTAATACAATACTAAAAACTCCTGCATTGTGCTAACATCATAGTGTTCCATTTCACTGGATCAGCAAAGTGTTGCACAGCAATGGTGTCTGGGTAAATGTACAAAGAAAATCATGTGACACAGTGCTCACCAAAAATGTGAAGAACGTAATATTATTTTGCATTGTGGCAGAAAACATATACCTTCACCGTACAGCCATCAAAATGTGCCCAAGTGTGCCCGCACAGTGGGTGAAACCCAGGAAACTGGTCAAGGACAAACCTGGCACGGTCTGGCTCACAGGACTAGTTCGTGACCCAAGACCAGTCTAGGATCAAGGAACCGAGATGGAGTGATGGCAGGGAAAACAAACTGCACTTCACAGATAGGAAGCTGGAAATCCTCTTTGCTGCTGTCAACAAACACATCTTTCAAACTTGCACTTAGATACATTGAGAAATGACGTTTCCATACAAATCAATGTAGTAGCATCAAAAGTAATGTCAATGAGTTCTGTTACAAAAGATGGCATAACATGAAGCATCAAAAAATAGAAACTGGACAACCATAGAAAATTGATTCCAGCAACAGAAACTCAAATAAGAAACAAACAACCACAACTGCACCTGAATTGGTGTAAGGAATTAAAGGTAACAGACTGTTATCATGGAGGAGTATGCAAGACGAGGTAGAACCACACAATAGAGCTTGCAATATTCATGATACCTGTGTGGATGGCCTGTCGAGTCCTTGTTCATGTTCGTGTTCTGGGATTTGTGTGACTCAACTCCTAAAAGTAAGGAATGTATCAAAAGAACACAAAGTAGATGTAATGAGCTGATGGAAGCCCACGCAAGGTGGAGTGCTGCTAGCGAAGAAGCAGCTGCATAAAACTGTAATGTATATCGCACTGGGAAAGAAACCCAGGACGTGGAAGGCGCAGCTGGACCCGATGAGGGCCCGGGGCAAACGCCGCCCGGAGGCGGGAAGCCTTCCCCCCGTTGCGGAAGCCCGCGAAGAAGTGGGCGACCAGGATTGGTCGCCCCAAAGTAGCCGACGAACCACCCCAATCAGGGGACGAGGTGGCGAGCGGCTTGGAAGGTTTAAATAAGGGCGCAAGGCCCTGAGGGAACACACACCCCCCATGCCAGAAGAAGATAGAATATAGAATCGGTGGTTCGATGGCGGGGACCAGGCCGTCGAGGAGGAAGGCAGCGCCAGGTGTTATCGAGCTGCGGCGAGGATCGGACTCTATCCGGCGGGAACCGGTTGAGGATCCTACGGCCGGTACCACGTTCTACTGAAGAGAGGAGTAAACCATCCCCCTTACCGGCAGCCAGGGCGGGGGTGCGAGGAGGCATCGGGCGCCTGGGGATTTCAACAAGCAGCAATCAGCGCGTGGTGGTGGGAGCAGCCTCATCGGGGAGAGTATCTGAAGAAAGATGCGGTCAAGCCGGGGGTTGCATGTCTTCGGGGAGAGCATGGCATCTATAAAGCCTGCAGCGTGCGATTTTTCAAAAAAGGTCAGGTTGCCTCAAATCTCCGCTTTGACGGGGAGCGTGGCCAGGAAGGAAGGTTCCCAGAGGACCCTGAAGCCAACACGGCAACGCCAAGGGGATTAGCCCAGAATCAGTGAGCGCCCAAGGCTAGCAAGAGAAGTGCCTTGGAGGAGCAGCGAGCTATCACGACGAGGGCTGAATCAGGCAGGCCTCGCGCAACACAAAGGGTTTGCACGGGCGGCGGCACCCTTGAGGCTGGATCAGGGAGCGGAATCCGCCGGTAGCGTTGATTGTAAGGTGAAGAATAAATCTGGTGGGCTCCGTTAGAGAATGGGGGGAAGAGGGGAGCAGGATATCCGCTGTTAGTACGCTCAGGGCCGAGCTTTGTTTATTTTGAGCCACAGATGCTAGGTGGGCAGGACGGTTAATATGGGGCTCTGGTTTTCGTCCTCACGGAGCTATGTACGGGTTTTTATTTAATTCCGGCTGTTGGCACCGGGAAGCGGTTCGTGTGAGCCCTGTGCTCTGCGAATGCCCAGTGTCTCTATTAAGTCTGTGATATTTCAGAGTCCGATATTATCACATTTAAAAACTAAATTGAGGCGGGAGGCTTAGAAATGTTGTTTACAATCCTTTCCATTTGAAAGATACCTTTTAATTCGGTCTAATCATGAACAAAAACACGTTTTCCCAGATAAACTAAACAAAAGATTTTTTTGCGCAATACTGTCAACTGAATCAGCCATGCTGGTCACGAGGGACACCAAACAACAAAAAGGTTCAGACTTTGGGCAAGAAAACATCGACAACATAACAAGACCACGCCTCCCCCACTCTCCCCAGGCATTTCGCCATTTGAACCCCAGCCAGTTCCACACCTTCCCCAAACGCTCATTAAAGCTAACACACCAGCATAGGTACCACTCAGAGCAACAAAGACAGCAAACGGCCCGCTGATCAGGGCTGCGCACGAGTTGATTCAAATGCAGACATTATACAGTTCAAGCAAAATATATAAATACTATCCCCGAGAAAGCCTACTGTGAGCGGCGGAGCAGCCAAGCAAAATGTGACTCAGGCAAGCGCCCGACAGCTGTTTAGTGAGATATTAACTTCCTCTGTGATCTCGCGATGTGTTTATAATCTTCATGGAACGTGGTGCTTATTTTCATGTTGGTGTTCGCGTGGATACGGGATAGCTGGTGAGCTAATGCATGCCGGCGTATTAGCCTACAGTGACTTGGAGCACACTGAGAACTCTCGCTGCATCTTAGAGCTAAGCCAAAGTACAACTTAATACCAGACCTCTAGAATTCGCAGATAAAGTTGACATGAAACTGCGCCAGGTCCAGTGCCGTAGGGGGCTAATTCGACCACTGTAGGGGCCGGTGCTTGACCTCATGGTCACAGGTTCATATCCTGGCAGGTCCACTCAGCTTTCATCCTTATAAGGATTGATAAGAATGAGTACCGGATGAACAAATTGCGCAGCGTCATTGTTGTAATCCGCCCTGACAGTAATTAGCATGCTTGGAATTGGCCAAGTCAGTACATACCTTGCAATCTGGACCTAAGCGGTGATGTTAAAGTAATGGGTAAACCTCTCCAAAGCACCTCCAGAACTAAAACAGAAGGCTAGCTGTTATGTTGCAATTGGTTATAGTTAGATAGAATATAAGAAGGAATGTATATTTGTTCCACATTCCATGGGTTTATATTCTGGGCCTTAGTAGTTAGGGGTGGTGGCGCAGAGTAAACCGCAATTTTGAACCCCATAGTATCCGGGTTAGCTAAGACTAAAAGTCCTAATGCTTGCTAACGGGCCAGGCCTGCTATATGGTTGGCGGCAGAATAATACCTTACCCATTACCAGCCCCACCGGTCCCCCGCTCACGTCTACCACATTGTCGGAAAAAAGAAAAGTCGGGATAACCTTCGGCGAATAATGGCCAGTCAGGGGATGGACCGGAGTTTTTTGTCAGGTGGAAATGAATATCTAATCGAGAGGCAATACAAAGGCATGGGTAAGGTGGGCTCTGGCCCAGGGCCCCAGCCCTTCAGGGGGCCCCGGATAGCGCCAGCGTTGTTTTGCGGAGGGCCTTGCCCTGATGACCTCAAATAGGGCTTAAACAGATGTTTCAAATACCATTTGCCTTGATTCACTTTGAAGTAGGAGATATTTTGCAGAAAAATGTTGGGTTGCTTCAGGGAATAATGGTAGTAATACTAGTGGGCGGTCACAATACTGCAGGTCGAGATTCCCCCATTATTAGAGGTAAACACATTTAGAACTTGAACCAGTGTCCTATGCAGTGGCAGCGATAGCCAGATAGGGCATGACAGAGCCAAAACTCAATCATGAATTGAAAGCAGCCAGGAACAGGGCCCACGAAATATGTCTGGCCCAGGGCCCACAGAAAAAACATTTCTCAAATGTCCTTGTGGTCAAGATCCTGGTGTTTCACGCAGTAGGAGCCAAGAGGTGAACTGGAACAGTGAGCCTTTACCATTTTGCGGGAGCAGCATCCAACTGCGAGGCGCAGAGCAGAGGGTTGCGTTTTCCCCAGTCTTTCAGTATCTTGATGCTGCAAAAGGGTTAATTTAGGCAGAAACCTTGGTCCAAGCGGAGTAGTTCTGAGTTGTGTTTCTCAATGCCGAGTACTGGTAGTCAGCTGTCTTGTATAACCTGGCCCGTGCACTGCTTTCAAATACGGAAGATTGATGCTACCGGTGGAAGGTTGGGGTGTGGGCCCCCACAACGGTCAGCAAGCACACTAGTGCAATGGGATGCCGGAACATGGCATTATTCAATCATATTGGGTACGAGGGGCTCCAGCGGCAGGCATGAGCAGAAATATAGGGCACGGGCTCGGGGACCATCTCCCACCTGGGCAACAAGCTGAGAAGCCGATTGAGGCACAACATAGGGAATTTAAACGAGCTGAACGTTCAGGAGCGATAACTAAAAGAAAAGGTCTTGGCCAGCTGGAGTATCAGGTCTCCCAATGGCAAAGGTTCGAGTACCACCAAGGGAGGCAAGGCACGTAAAGGCGTAGCAGGGGTTCTGGTCTACTGCAGGTGCGCAGCCCCTGGAAGGTTGTTACACCATTCATAATGAGGGTACGCAAGAGGAAAGAGTGGGTATATGGGCTCAAACAGGCGGGCAAATAAGGCCTTTGCACCCACGAAGTTGGTAGGAAGGGTGACCATGAGAACTGAGTATGGGACAAGCAGCCAAATTCACATAAGTAGATGGTGGCACCCGGTAGGCTTCACGGCCTGTAGGGAAACGATTGGAGACCACTGCCTGAGTTGCAGGCCAAAGTAGCAGTTGAACCCCAGTAAGCGTTCACGAGTCCCAAATCCCACTGCTTCTCCTGACTGGGAGCAAGCAGCATAATCGGCCACAACTATCAGCAAGACTAGTCCGCACGGCCTAATTAAGGTTTTCATAGAGCACAGTGCAGAAAACGTAGTGAGGGGCCGGGAAACGGGGAGCGGTAGAGAAATCCAGCATAAGCTGAATATCACCATGGCGAGGTATGTAGGACCAACAGCTGGAGGGTTCGTGAGACACGGGTCCATCAACTTGAGATCCCCTGGTTATCATTTGGGCGACGGTGTACACCTGGCAGGGGGGGGGACAGACATGTTCCGGCTAAACATCGCAAGGGTACTGGAACAAATGGGTTTCTCATGAAGAAAGAAGGGAAGGGAGAGCGGGGGGAGCTCCTTCCGATCGTAAAACCGTAGGTAGCATGGCGGAAGAAACCCAGGAAAGATATACAAAAGAGAGAAAAATTACTAGAGGTAGATGGAAGGCTCACACATTGTCCTTGGGATGCCTCAAGGCAGGGGCACTGAGGGAGCTAAGTCTGGCACACAGCCACAAACAGAGTAGATGCTATGCTCCCACAGGGCCCTTGGGATGCCTCACGGCAGGGGTACTGAGGGAGCTAAATGACAGGACACAGCCACAGGCAGGGTAGATGTAATGCTCACACAGGGTCCTTGGGATGCCTCACAGCAGGGGTACTGAGGGAGCTAAATGACAGGACACAGCCACAGGCAGGGTAGATGTAATGCTCACACAGGGTCCTTGGGATGCCACACGGCTGGGCCCCTGAGGAGCAGGCAAGGGGCCAACCAAGGGTCCAGGGCAAGCGGAACGGCACTTGCAGCCCGAGCAGGTCCTGACGGATACCCACCAAATTTGGTAGCAAGTTGAAGCCGGGACCCGCAGACACAGAGGCTTGGCCAAATGGGCACCCCGCAAAATATACTGGCTGTGAGCACATAATGACAAGGAATGTACAAAGACAATGTGAGGTATACAATATCATGGATGTTTATGAATGACCAATAGAATGGCGAAATGTACAACCATGTTATGTTTGAATAAACTGCAACCTTTTAAGGCACCAAATCACATTGTCAGTGGTGTAATATAAAGGTAAAGGGATGCAGTAAATGGGCAGGGGGGGAGGAAGACTCGCCCCTGGGAGGGGTTGTAATCAACCGCACATCGGAAAAGAACATTGATGTGATTGCAAGGCACACATCAGCAACGCTGTTATATTTTCACTTGTACAGCGGATTGTTAAAACATGAAGTACAAGCTGACTTCATCAACAGTAAGGATGCATGAATTTTTTCAGCCATTTAGTCCTGCCATGGAAAATGGCACAGCATATGTGAGTTCAACATTTGAGGGAGAGAGAAGAGGTTTCTCTCAAATCAGAGCCAAATACTAAAATTTTACCTTATCAATCACCTACACACAAGAGTGGGATGGGCCTTAGCAAGAACTTCCATAAGACTAGCCCATTGAATACTCTACATATGATGTGTTGCAGGACAGTCTGTTGTGTTAATTATAGGTAAAAAGATAACAAAGTCTCACCCACTGGTAAGGCTATGCTTCATCATCAGGCCCGCTCCTCTTTGGCATGCTTACCCAGGGTTGTAAGGGTGTGCCAGCTACTTGCAGAAAGCAGAAATGGTGTGTAGGATATTGGTGTCCTAAAGATTTTCCTGTATGAACTCTGCCCCTGTACCCTGGCTGGTGCTGTCGCCTACTCTGAAGAGGGGTGCTCTATCGCTAACCCTAAATGGGTGTTTGTCAACTCATACATGACTTGATGAACAAAGAAAATTGGGTACAATCAGGCGTGGTTGGTTCAGGTAATGGCGGTGGGGCGGGGCAGAGGGGGGAGTAGACAGACAACAGATTGGGGAAAATAAAATTAAAAAAATGAATAAAGCCTCTTACTTGCACTAGCCGCATCGCCGAGTCGGCAATGCTGTGAGTGGTGAGACTCACCACCTCTCTTACCTGAACCGGCCGTGCCTGTGTACGAGTGTGTTTTATTTGCTCCCCTCTATCACAAGATTAAGAGCGCACAAACAGGTAAGTTATTAACATCCTTTGTGTATTTCTATAGATAAAAAATGTGCTTCTGTGTGCTTACAAGCTTCAAGAGGGCAGGGTCATTCTACGGGACTTTTATCAGATATCAAATTTTTTTCCAATACCAATAGTTGTTTTATAGTGTGATTATAAAAAAGGATATGTGAGTTCTAAATAGGTAACACAAGTTGGTCTTCAATAACTCAATGTATGAACAACGTTCACTAAATTGACCAATCTGTGCCATGATTTGGTAACCATCTGACAATTGTTCGTCTCCTTTAGTGTTTTTATGAGTTCAAGGCTAGAATTAATCTCACGCAAGAGAACATATTCATTTACAACATTTAATACTGTTCTTTGAACTTCTTCACACACCACCCCATGTGAACTGGAACACCATTAACAATCAGGTTAAGAAGGGGAAACTGACAAAACCTATATTCTAGTCGCTAGCATCAATACTCATGCTCAGACCCCCTCTACCTCCCTAGGAATCAACACCCGTCGTTGTTGCAGTGGATCGGGGCTCCGACCCTGCACCTCGCCTACGTTTCCTTCATCGAGTTACCAGTGGGTGAGTCAACCATTCCAGCATCGCTGCCTCACCCCCTACTACGCGTGCTCATTAGCACAGCAACTCGTTTTACCCCGGTTATGTCCCTTCCTCTTTCCCCAGAGTACTTACTCCGGTCTCGTGACCATTCGCAGACATTTCTCTACGCTGCCTCACACGATAGGACCTCATTTTCTTGATCTACTCTTGGATCCCCACCCCCGTGTGCTTCAGGTAGGCAGCCTTGTCCCTACTTCTCCTTTCTCAGTGTGCCCCCGGCCCCCCGCCGCCCTGACCCTCTCCTCTCCTTTCTATACAGCACCTACAATCTTGGCTACCAGGTCCTGATGATGATCCTGATTGACTAGGATCGAAACGCCGTCGACCATTTTTACTAGTGCAATTTATGGCGCACATTCATCTTTGGTTCACAGAATTGTTCTAAACCTTGCTTAATTATCTTAAAATCATTGTGTTGAACCAATTACTTTGTATATATTCTATATCACTTTATCACTTTGCGCTTATCGCTGTGTTCCTCACTTGTCACTTGCGCCGTCACCTATTTGTCACGAGCACAACGTGCACCAAGTTCCTTTGGGTTGCCTCTGCATTTATGCTAACAGTGCTGATATAACTGTCATGTATAAAATGTGTTTTAAATATATGATGCCATGAGCACATTCAACAAATTACTTGGAGTCTCTCCCCCCTTTCTTGTTTCCTTCCTGTAATGTTTTGTACATACATATATATTAATTTCCATTAAATCCGGTTGAGACTTTGTTGCTAGCTTTTCTGTACTCACCCAGATCTCAACCTGGTCTATGGGTTATACTCCTGTCGTGTTTTACTATATTGTGAGCAGCTGCTGAGCTGCGAGAGTGGGCCTCTTGTGTGGCCATTACCTTAAACCATTTAATTTGGTTTGTTCAGTTAGAAATTTCTCCTAACTGAACATGTCCAGGGAGACTCCCACTTATACAGAAGACTATATCCAACGCATCCTTAGTGGTCCTTCCTTACTCTCTACCCCTGGGTCCTCCACTTCCACCACCCCTACTACCAATACCTCAAAGATCCTACTCGACAGGCTAGAGAAACTAAAGAAAAAACAAATCAGAACGACCCTTCATGCCCGCATGCTCACAGAGTATCTCAAATCAGGCATCATCCCACTAGGTCTACAAATCCGAAACATACCAGCAATCTTCACCCAATACCCCAAGTTTCGGACAGGCTTCAGTCACTTGGCCACCACCTGTTCCCGACACTGGATGGTGTTGGGCATTGACACCGCTATCGAACACAGTCAGAAAGAACTAGAGGAAATTGCAGAAATTGAGAAGCTTATACTAGAGGACAGCTCCATACCAGAAGCAAAAAATCTTTTGGACAAGATTAACACCACCATTGCCACTTTCAACACGTTTGAATTGAACAAAAAAATCACCAAAATCCAGAAAGACATTAAATACTACAACGTAGAAAAAACCTATCCCTACCTGAAAGACGAATTTTACAACACACCCTACAACCCCCCAAGAACACGCAACTGGGGTAGATTTCGCAATCACCAACAAATCATATTCTCCGATTCTTCCAACACATCCATTGAAGATTCAGACTCCAACGACGGACCAAGCACATCTAGGAATACCAACAGACCACCTCCCCTGTTAGCACCTGGTTTTTAAGAACAGGCCCGCGGACGCGGCCAGAATCGTGCTCGAGGACGCAACAACTACCAATTTCAATACTCCGGAGAAAGGCAAACCAGAAACAAGTTTTACCGATGGGGACCACAACAGTGACTACAACCACGCATTCCAACAGTGACACCTTTGCCGACATGGATCCTACCACTATCAACGCCAACCCTAATTCACCACTGATACCCATATTCAACCTTTCCAACCACATTCTTTCCATTGATGAGACCAAACTCCTCAGCAGAGGCCTTAGCTTTGTTCCTACCGAACGCAGTAATTTCTGCGAACTCCAAACACAGCCTTTACAGTTCTTTCGACGCATTAGACTACGGCAATTCTTTGCAGATAAGCCTGAATCCAACTACTCGACCAGACCACGCTTTCACCCGCCATCCACCTTCAACCCACCCTCAACAGCCATGCCTCCTGAGATACTCTCTTTTGAACGTCTGGTCCTACGCGAGGTCATGGATCTCCAAAAACAATTTGAATATGTCCCTTACAATTTACCACTTACAGAAAAACAAGCACTTCTCAGCCTCAAAGAAAGAACAGACTTAATCATAAAACCGGCAGACAAGGGTGGCGGGATCGTTGTCATGGACAGCGACAAGTACGATCTTGAGATTAAAAGACAACTATCAAACGCTCTACACTACTGCAAACTCACCAGAGATCCCCTGCCTGATCTGAAAAACAAGATCCAACGCGTCACGAGTGAAGCCCAAACTAAGAACATTATCTCAACTAAAGAATTTGCTTTTCTCAACAACCTACACCCCCGGACACCTGTGATCTACGTCTTACCTAAGGTCCACAAGGACAGCAATAATCCACCTGGATGCCCGATTGTATCTGGCTGTGGTTCCATTCTGGAGCCACTAGGAAAATATATTGATGCAGTCATCAAAGAATTTGTTCCGTTGACTGACACCTTCATACGTGATAGTATGGATTTTATCAGAACCATCGAAGATAGACCTTATGATATAGACACTGAACTTATGGCTGGACTGGACATAGAGTCCTTATACACAAACATTCCTCATGATGAGGGTCTCACAGTCATTAAAGAACTACTTGAAGACAGACCCAGACCCACCTTGATCCCCACTGACTTCGTCATGGATCTACTACGCATCGCCCTGGAGAACAATTACTTTCTCTACCAAGACTCATTCTACTTACAAATCAAGGGGGTCTCCATGGGAGCTTGTTTTGCCCCGAATTTCGCTATCCTGTTTGTACATAATCTGGAAAAATCCCACATACTGACCCCGACCAACCCATTCAGGACACAAATTTCCCTCTGGCGACGTTACATAGATGACGTTCTCCTTTTCTGGAAAGGCACTCCTGACACATTGAACTCTTTTGTTGTCTGGTTAAATCAATCTCAACCTCACCTAAAGTTTACCTCAGACTACAAATCAAATGACTTACCATTCTTGGACATCACCATCCATGTGGAGGAAAGCAAAATTGGAACCATGCTCTACCGTAAACCCACAGAACGAAACACTCTACTGCATTACTCCAGTTACCACCCCCATGGCCGAGGGATGGTCTACCATACAGTCAATTCTTGCGCATTGGAAGGAATTGTAAATGGCGAAAGGATTACTTCAGGGAGTCGGATATCCTCCGCGAAAAATTGATCTCCAGGGGCTATCCACCACGATTGATCTCACGAGCCCGTAAAAGGGCATGGTACTGCCACCGAGACCTCCTCCTCACACCGCAACCTAAAAAGATGAATTCTAGAATTCCACTTGTAACCAAATTCAGCCCCTGCAGCAACCACATCAAGAAGATCATCAAACGGAACTGGACTATATTGAGAACTCACAAGTCCTTTCAGGAACCACCGCTCTTTTCGTTCCAACGAGGTGATAACCTGGCCAATCACCTGGTCCATGCCATTACTTGGCCCACCAAACCCATTCAGCAAAACTCCATCACCGCCTCCTGGGGTTTACCCCCATTGATTGACCACTACAGATGCCAAACATGTAGCGTCTGTGACCTCACCTCCAACACCAGGGAATTCAGGACCAACAACAAATCATACGCATTGAAAACTTTTACCAAATGCCGTTCCCAGAATGTGATTTACGCAATCCAATGCCCATGCAACCTCACATACATTGGTCAGACTACCCAGATGGTGAAGCAAAGAATCATACAACATAAGAGCAGAATACACTGCAAAGTTCTGACAGCCCAGTTGGTGGCACACTACCTTGAAGAAAACCACAGTGAACTTGACATTTCCTGGCAGGTGATTGACCAACCTCTGCTTCCCCTCAGAGGAGGCAATCTCCAGACTTTATTGAACAAGAGTGAATGCAAATGGATCACACGCTGTAACTCAGTGAACCAGGGCCTGAACACGATTGACGAGTGGAACAGCACCATCCAGGTGTGATCCTCGTTCCCCTTTGTACCAGTTATTTATTGCTAATCTCTTCCTATACAACAATTTTTCATGTACACTGTCCGCCTTGTTAACACCCCAGCCACACTATACTCAGACCTTTTCTTGCACATTACTGGTTTCCAGTCGTTGTAACCATTCACGCCATTATATGCGTTTGAAATGTCTGCGCCGGATGTAAATTGTTGACTACCTGCCCACTCCTTGTCACAGCCCGGTGTACTCTGAATTCACCCTTTTGCTTTAATCTCATTAACGTTACATCCATGTCTTTTTCATCATTGTAATTTTTATCCATTTATTTTTATTTCGTAATTGTAGACTGTCGATACAACCAACAGTAATTATTGACGCTATTATATGCTATTGAACTGTTTGTGCCGATCGTCAATTGTTACCAGTCTGTTTTCTTACTGTCACAACCAGATTGACTCTAAATTCACCATTTTTGCCTGAACCATATTAATGTTATATTCAGGCAATTTTTCATTAATTCCTTCTCGCTACATTCATTACCGTTACTATTGACCGATTATTATTTCACTACACTCTCATGTGTGCCCCATAGGGCCTCTCGCAGAGTAGCTCTTCACTTTCCTCTTGACGCCCTTCTAAGGGTAGACTAGCGTCCTTAACTACGCCCCTCCCACCCCCTCCGTAACCTATCCGGAGGTGGTCACGCGATCCTCTGACGCGCTCCTCCAGAAATGGTAGACGCATTTAACTAATCCGTCCACCACCCTCCCACGAGACACCGGTGGACACCGCACACGCTCGTGGCGGCCCGGGGATACTCGTCACCCTCACAGATTTACTCTACATCGCCCCCTGAAACCTCTAGGTAAGCCGCAGCTACACCCGAGCCCCCGATACCTTACTTCCCTTTTCAACTGCCGGTACTCATGCTCAGACCCCCTCTACCTCCCTAGGAATCAACACCCGTCGTTGTTGCAGTGGATCGGGGCTCCTACCCTGCACCTCGCCTACGTTTCCTTCGTCGAGTTACCAGTGGGTGAGTCAACCATTCCAGCATCGCTGCCTCACCCCCTACTACGTGTGCTCATTAGCACGGCAACTCGTTTTACCCCGGTTTTGTCCCTTCCTCTTTCCCCAGAGTACTTACTTCGGTCCCGTGACCATTCGCAGACATTTCTCTACGCTGCCTCACACGATAGGACCTCATTTTCTTGATCTACTCTTGGATCCCCACCCCGTGTGCTTCAGGTAGGCAGCCTTGCCCCTACTTCTCCTTTCTCAGTGTGCCCCCGGCCCCCAGCCGCCCTGACCCTCTCCTCTCCTTTCTATACAGCACCTACAATCTTGGCTACCCGGTCCTGATGGTGATCCTGATTGACTAGGATCGAAACGCCGTCGACCATTTTTACCAGTGCAATTTATGGCGCACATTCATCTTTGGTTCACAGAATTGTTCTAAACCTTGCTTAATTATCTTAAAATCATTGTGTTGAACCAATTACTTTGTATATATTCTATATCACTTTATCACTTTGCGCTTATCGCTGTGTTCCTCACTTGTCACTTGCGCTGTCACCTATTTGTCACGAGCACAACGTGCACCAAGTTCCTTTGGGTTGCCTCTGCATTTATGCTAACAGTGCTGATATAACTGTCATGTATAAAATGCGTTTTAAATATATGATGCCATGAGCACATTCAACAAATTACTTGGAGTCTCTCCCCCCTTTCTTGTTTCCTTCCTGTAATGTTTTGTACATACATATATTAATTTCCATTAAATCCGGTTGAGACTTTGTTGCTAGCTTTTCTGTACTCACCCGTCTATGGGTTATACTCCTGTCGTGTTTTACTCTACTACTCTACTGCTTACAGGTTCTAGCACAGGGTAATAACAATTCATCCTAAAAAGCCTATTGTCTTTAATACATATTGTTCACAATACGTAGGTCAGGCCTAAAGGCTTTTCCTAACGTTTCATAATAAACAGACCCAGCCTATGAAATCTAGCATGATTTCCCCAATGAAATGATGAAGCCTTTATCCTTCAACATTGATTTTACACTTTACCAAACACCAGCCTTTTCAAGTGACCATAAACTGGAAACCATCCTGCATACCATTATAAAATTACAAATATGTAGAAAAATACAGCTTGCAAAACTATAAAAACCCTCTCCACAAGAGTCATCACAGTGAAACCCCCCACGGTTTGTCAGACAGGGTGGCGAGAATCAAAACTCTTGCCTACTACAGTAATTTGTAAGATTCCCTGCAACAAAATATCTATATGTAACCTTTAATATAAAGTAATACAAATTCACACGCAAATGACTATTGACCAATGTATGCTTTTCACAATAAATATATCAGGCTTAGTGTCTTTATCATAGAATTTCATAAGATCAAGCCCACAGCCACGATAACTGGCTTGACAACATAACCAACTCAATCCTACTATATCAAGTATAAACCTTGCCAAAATCCAAAAAGTGCAATACATGCAGTCTTTATAGTGAAAGAACACAACTGCAGCCCATTCAAATCCTCTACTGTGAAAGCTCTTGTTTGCTCATCACATAAGGTCACATCACAGTTGCACTGTCAAGACAGACCAGAAAATTCATGAAGGTTAATGACTGCCCTCCTCCCACCTGTGCTGCTGCCAGCAAAAACACCATAAATTATCTAAGACACAGTAATGGCACTTCAATATTGTGTGTGCCCCTGAAAGTTCAAGCTCAGACTGCTGGGTAAATAAACAAAATGATCACAGCTGTGTGGAGGGCAAGCATTGTTTTGTGAAAGCACACAACCTCTGCCCAATCAAAACATGTACTCCTGTCTCCCAACATGGGGGCAGAGCCAAACCCCATCTCCTGGTAATTCTCACATAATTGCCTGGTGACAGCTGCGCTGTCAAACCAGACGATAACCAGTCCCAGTCCCAGATACGCTTATAATTTCTTACTTCATAATGAAAATCTCATCAAACAGTGGAGGTGGATGCCTAGTCCTTTAAGAGTAACAGCAAGACCACAGATATTGTTTCAACTTGAAATTGTGTAATTTGAAGTACGAAGTGCCTGATTCGATCATCACTTCTGAAGAAATTGTAGTTTATATACCTGTCAACAAGAAGTCTCTAGGAGGTTGTTCTGGAAGCTATTGCTATCTGTTGTCTTACCACTATTTTTCCTTCTCGTTCAAATAAATTCTGAAACTCCCTCAGTCTTGCTCACCACCCTTGTCCCAACCACCTGATCCTTCTGAAAATTCTTAAGACCTGTATATTCAATGACCTTGCTTGCTTCTCTGAGATATTAGCCAAACACCAAGACAGCCCTTGGGGCAAAACTGAGCTGTATAAATGAAGTCATAAATGTACAAATTAATTAATACATTTGTATGTAGCCAAAATTAACATACTACATGAAGCCAGAATTAATGGATATCCTTACGTAATCATGCAGTTTTTCTCCCACACACAAAAAACATTCTCTGAATTATCTCTAGAAATCTACATCAGTGCCAATAAACAAGGCTCACATCAACATCCTACATAAATGCTGTTTCAAGCTCTGTGCCATGAAAGGTCAATAAAATTGCTTTTTTTTTTGAGTGTGGCACCCTGGGTACTCCATCAAAAACATGACAGAAGTCCAATTCACATTATAACACATCTCTCACAGTTTATCGCCTCTAATACGGTAGACAGGACATCCGCCATGTTTGGACAATGTACCCAGTCTGCCAAACTCCAAGGTCCAAAGTTCTCCAATAAAATATGCAAACACAGAAACCACCCATGAAACAGATTATCAAATTATGAATTGCAACTCCAGTAAATTGTTTACTCTGTTACAAGAGGTTTCTGTTCTTTGTATACGCATTATCATTGCAGCTCCTGTAAATTGTTCAATCTGTTACAAGAGATTTCTATTCTCTATATACACTCTGTCATTGTTATTTTTCTACATTTGTTTTCTCTCCATTATTGTGGTTTGGTTGTACTGCTTTCCTGAGGCGTCAAACAGCGTGGATACAAAATACTGTTTTTATCTCAGAGTGAAACTGATAGACACAGACAATACAGAAGACAATCATCTCTGCAGAGCAAACAAAGAATAAAATAAAATCACCACTGTGTTCATTATACACAGGAGCTTCTGCAGTTCATAAAAAAACTTTTTATTTTTTCCGTATAGTAATCTTATCCCTGCATGCAACTTTGATAGGTTCACATCACGTATGCAGTCACAGTACCTGGAATTTGTACAAGTGCTTTCACTGCATGCATTATTTATAGACAGTTTTAGCATTCAGCAATCTCACTTCTCTTCTGATCAGAACACTTCCAGTGGATGTATGGTAAAAGGAGGAAAAGTACTCCACCGAAACATAATGTGTGAACTTGTCTAGTTCGGTGATAATTTTGTTTTATAAACCAACTTTTTCATAGATTTGTATCATTTAAAAATAATACTATAAGCACACTGATGCCTATTCTTCGTGGAGCTCGAAAGGAACTTTCACCAAAACATTCACCCATTTAAAACTGCAATTGACTCCACATCTCAATTGAAGAATCCCGTGTGGCCATTCTAAGGATGAGCAAATATGCTTTCCGATGAAATAGGTCAGAAATGGCAATGTGTTTCCCAAAACCTAATAGATAACGGAAGTGGTACTTTTACCAATTGAGTATGGCTATTAATAAATAATTTCATATTACAGAGAAATAATATGCCGAGATCTTACACCTCAATATTCTGCATGCTGGATAGATTTAAGTGAAGAGACACTTACAATAATACCATTGCAATAATTATATGAATGCAAAATTGATGGTATATATGTAGCTGGCAATAAGCTCATCTCCACAATTATTTCTCAATCTTATCTTGCTGATCCTCTTTCTAGAAATTAAAAGTCAACCTCTGCAATTTTCTCCCTCTAAAATATTGTGGCATATTTTGTTTAAAAAAATCTTACTACTTTCAATATATTGTATCACACTCTGGGATCCAGCACAAGGAGAAAATTGATAAAAGTGTGTTGGACAATGTCAAAAGTAGCTCTGATGCTAGGATCTCACATTTCAAGTGATAAAACAAGGATATTCATTTTAAACATCATAAAAGACGGGCTTGTGCAGGGAGAACTGCAAGCAAGTAAAAATAAACAATCACTGGAACACATTTAGTTTAGTCATTTTCCTAAGGAGTTGTTATTATCCTTAATACTAATATCTCTGATCTATGCAGAGCTGTCAATTTTCAGTTCAGGAAACACCCAGTAGCATGTACATGCATTTGTTTTAGTGTGTTTTCCTCAAAAATAATGTATTTCATCATACATGCAAGGCATTTTTGCTGGAACTACAGACTTTCACCCAGATCTTAACAATATGAAACCTATGAAATGTAAATGTAAAACAAGGAGCTAACAGAACAAGATGGTCTTCACTGATCGTATAAATTGTCAGTGGTTTATCTGTTAAATAGAAGAGGGAGAGAGTTCCAAATATACATAGTGTCTATGGTTCTGCACCTTGATCATGATTGAATGGCTTTTTGTCACCATCAATTTACTCCCGATTCAATGGTTTTCCAACTCTTTTGTTTGTCCCACCCCTGGATCATTTAGGTGTCAGTGTGTTTTTATTTGTTGAGTTGTATACTTCCACACTGAAGGAGTGCTTGGATTTCCTAGATTTCTTTATTTCCACCGCTTCCTTTTTACCCAGTATCTCTAATTGCTCCTCACTTCTCGTCACTCCTCTCACTTATTTTCTTGCTGATCCCTTAATCTCTCTCTCTCCCCATATAATTGCCTTTCTCCTCCACCTAGCATGTTCCTCTGGTAATCACTTTCTTCCCAGCTGCACTTCTTCCACTCTTGCCCTGTTTCTTTCGCCCTTCTAGTCCCATTCCACCATCACCACCTTCTGTCTTGGCCCTTTTACATACACAGATATCATGTTTATATACTTATGACAAAAAGCAGAAAAATATTGTTTAATCAAACCAAGACTTGGGAGATTTTCTATGCTTCCCAAAATTCACAAAATGAACAATCCCAGCTGTCCCATCCTCTCTCGCAATGATTCAGCCGCTAATGACTATCTTTATTTGTTGACTTGCATCACCAGTGAACTTCCATAATTTATTAAGGAGACCAGTCACTTCCTTCAGATTATTGAAAATGTAAACCAAACCTGCACATTTGATGATGACATTCTTCTGGCTATATTTGATATTGCATCATTATACAGCAACATACCACATGAGGATGGTCTTATGGCATTATCTGAAGCTCTGAATAAAAGAACTGTGAAAAGCCATCAACCACTGTGCTTACCAACTTTGCAAAAGTTATCCTTAAATCCACCAAATTTACCCTCAATGGTAAACACTATGTGCAGATACAAGGGACTGCCATTGGCACTCGGATCGCTCCATCCTATGCATATATCTTCATGGGCAAAGTAGAGGGCTATGTACTTGCTACTTCTAGCATCAAACCACAGGTTTGGCTAAGATACATTGATGACATATTTATAATTATGGCTCTCGGTTTTATGGTACTTATTTTTATGACATTTCCGTCTGTATTTATCCATATTTATTTCTTGCTACTTTTATCTGTATTTATCCATATTTATTTTGGGATTTGTGAAAAAATGAAGCTGAAATGAGTATATTTCCATAAGTATTTAACTGAGAAATATGCACTTGTGCTTGAATGTCTGCCAGGTTTCAATGCTATGAACACCCTGGAAATATACAAATTCCAATATCAACCTTGTGCATATCTACTACTTTTTAAGCCTCTTTACTAAAATTATTTTCTTTGTTAACCCTTTACCTATCGATCCACACAGCTATTGGCCTGGTAGTCATGGCAGACGTATTTAGAATCACTCAAAAAGCAACCCAATTTCCATTTTTATCCACATTTAAAAGTAAATACAGATAAGAAATGAATTTTTTCTGTCTGTATTTATCTGTAAAAGTTACTAAAAATGGAAAACAGGAAGTATTTTTTATAATATGGAATGCAGTAAGTAGAAGATTGGAATAATTTACAACTTAAATCAACAATATCCATCCTACCTTCAAATTCACCAGCAGCAATACTAAACAGAAGTATCATCTCCCTTTTCTGGATGAACTACTCACCATTTATGAGCAAGAAATGATAACTGATCTGTACCACAAGCCTACAGATGCTCATTTGTATCTAAACTGGACTTCATGTCACCCACACCACACTAAACTCAGCATCATCTGCAGTCAAGCACTCAGAATAAGACACATCTGCAGCAATGAGGACACTTGTAAGGAACATCTACCTGAGCTTGTTACAATACTTCAAATGTGAGGCTATCCTCTGCATATCATACAGCTACAACGTGACAAGCCTTTGCAGTAACTCAGGGAAGCATTTATTTGGAATACCAACAGGAGAAACAAAAGTGACAGAATCCTATTTGTGATTGACTATCATCCATCAGCTTCGAACTACAGAAACATAATGCAAAACATATTTCCCTTATTATTCACTTATGAAAAATTAGAAAAGGTTTTTCCAGAACCACCAGTCTTTGCTTACTGCAGAACTCCTGTGAGAAAGTCATCCTTTTTGGCCCTGCTCACCCCCATTTTTTGACTAACGCTGGTAGTAACTGACTCTGACTGACTGTGCTCTGGGTTCAGCTAACCAGGTACAGGGCCAGTGCTCAAATTAGGAAGGTATATGGTAATTAGATATGAATACAATTGGCAAAGACAGACCCTGTATGTCCCTAGTATGTAATAGGGCAGGAGGCATTCAAACTACCTATTATACTACCCTAGTATATAATAGGCCAGGGCAGTTTAGAGGGCCAGTAGATTTTCTGCACTGGAGTGTGCACTGCTGTGTGCCTACTGTCATTTTTAAAGGCAGCCCTGCTTTGCAGACTGTCTTTAAAAGTAAATTACATGCAAATTCGACTTTGGTGGTAAAGGTACTACCAAACTGTAATCTATCTTATTACATAAAGTCACCCCCAAAGTCTCCCCTAGGTGCCCCAGGGGTGGGGTGCCATGTAACTGTAAGCAGGGACCTTATAAAAGATGTTTTATAAGCCCTGGTGAGGCCAATTCTATTTTCCCTATTGTAGATTATTAGCTCCATAAGCTAACATTGGAATATTTTATTTCAGTATAAATATTGCTAGGAAGGGGCTAAAAAGGTTTTCAAAGACTTAAACGTTTGGCAATGATAAATCCAAATGCTTGCCACTGTTAAATTTCTCGTAACTGGTACAGAAAATAAGGCATGGAACTTTCTTTTCTGTGAGCCAAAATCCAGCTTCTATTAGCATTTCCTGATTGGTCATCCTTAACAGGTTTACCCAGGCTGCTTTGATCAGGTGTTAAGTGGCCACATAGAGCAGAGGTTATCTGATGGGTAGAGCTCTGCATCTGCAAAGCGCAGGCCAGTTCAGGGGCTGGGTAGATCACACTGGGCTTCAAAGAAAGCAGGAGAGTAAGGAATGCCAGCCAGACCTACCTCTTCTTCCTGTAACCTAAGCCAGATGTCAGGCCTAGGAATGGAATGTGTGGGAGGTAGAGTGTTAATGGAAATGAGTCACACTAGTAGGTTGGTTTAGCCAGCTCTTACTCTTAAGAAGAGAAAATTTCCATCTTGAATTTTAAAGTGCAGTGCTTTGTGGGACAAGAATATGCCACATATTGGAGGATGCTGACATGCTTTTGGGTGGCACCCGATACCTCACATTGGACAGGGGTGCCCCCCTGCTTGGAGCCCCCGATCGTTGAATAAATATGTGAGAGCTGCATAGCAACTCAAATTTACTGCCTGAAACTACAAGAAGAAGGACTGCCCTGATCGAAACCATGTCTGCACCACACAGAATTGCTCCCTAAAGGACTGCTCCTGTTGCATACTTGGAACTACAGCCTGAGGACTTTGCTTTGCTTAAAAAAGAAAGGATTAAGGAGTTCACTCCCTGAAAGTAACAGGTTAACAGAGCCTCCCTGCACCATCTCCCTCAAGAAGTCCCCACACTGTAGTGGGTCCTGTGGGTTTTAAGGATTTGGCCAAGTGCATTGTGGGAACATCCAAGGACCATCTTAGAGATTCTAGACTCTTGGATTTGAGTTTTGGACACTTTGAAACCTTAAGGGGAACTTCAGGAAGAAGTTCCAGAAGTTTGGAGATGTTTGGAGGAACTTTTGGAAAAATCTCCATAAGTGGAACGGCCTGATGTCGAGAGTCAAGCTGACTACATTCAACCGCTACTCGGATTTCAGGTTCGACCCGCTGAAAGCTCTGGAGCTCCAGACTTCCAGGATTTGACCAGGGCCTTGTGGAAAAGCAATCTGATGATGTCATATCTAAATTGGCCTGCTGGAGGGGACCGCACAACGTCAAGAGAAAATCCTCCAGAAAAGTCAGAAGGTAATATTTTGACCAGGGACTCCCACTTAACGTATCTGTCCAGGGCTCCATCGTGGTCCACCTCAAACTTTGACTTTGTCCTGGTCAAGCGCTACGAGATTTCCCACGTTGGCACTATATGTTTTTAAGCACTGTAAAGTGGTTAACCATTACAAATTCATATCTCCGGTTCCCTATATTGGATTGCCATCATTTTGGTGTCATTTTAAATATAAAAATATTTCCTATTTTTATAAATTGGTGTGGGATTTTTATTGTGTGTTGCATCTTACTTATTAAATGTATTTGTGCTTTTAAATGCTTTACAAACCTGTCTTCTGAGTTAATCATGCCTGCTAGCAGCCAGCTACCAAGGGTTGAGCCAAGGGCTAATGTATTGAGACCTTATCTAGACCATACAGTGCGTGGATGGCCTTATTGCTAGTGGTAGGTGCACACTTAGCCCTACCAATAACCTATCCTCCAACAACTCCCAAATTGCAATCTCTTATTGTGAGAGCTGAACTCAAGGAAGCTGTAAAAAATGCAGGGGTTCATTGCTGTGATTCTAAAAGGTGCATGTCATGTGAATACCTTTTGCAAACACCATCAGTAACTACTTCTGTTACGAGAAGGACCCATGGAATAAGACAGCATCTTACATGTCGCTCAACATGCATTATTTATGTGATTCAGTTCCAATGCCAAAACGGTAAAAACAAAATGTAGGTCAAACAGTGAATGACTGCCGTACATGATTCAGGAACCACAAATCAGCAATAATTAATTAGAAACTTGACGAGCCCTTAGCCAATAATTTTAACCTTGTGGACCATTTGCTATCAGATTTGAGGATTTTCCCTATGGAACTTGCCTAAAACTAATCATTTTAACCTTGTGGACAATATGCTATCAGGTTTGAAGATTTTCCCTGTGGAACACGCCTAGAACTACTGGACTTCAGGGAAAACTTCAGGATGTACCATTTAGGATCATTACATCCAGATAGACTGATAATACCACCTGATTCCTCTATATCTTGTGTCTCAAGAAACCACAGGACTGCATCGATTCTGCATTCCAAACGGAAACTTCACTCATGATGATTTTGAAAATCCAGCAGTGTATGCTGGGTCTTTTAGAGGTCCCAAGGACCCCATCTCTGGGGCCTCCATACATTGAAATATTGCATGGGTGTCCTGGTACCCACGTGGGACACCAACAGCAATTGCTGGCCATGGAGCCACAGAAGTGGATACAGGGCCCCTGCCAGCTCACCAGTCTGCACCCTTTGTAGTGAAGTAGTACCCATCTGTTTGCTCCCACCTAGTGGGAGCAGCCATTCCCTGTTCCCAACGAAAGGGAGCAAACCTGTGTTCCCTGCCTTAAAGAGCATGGGCAGGGAGTTGTCCATGTTCTTGCAGGCAGAGAACTGCAGTGTCCCAGGAGTTGGGGTCCCCGGGACACTGCTGCCACCAGCACAAGAGTATGGGGTCCTCGAGGTCACTGGATGGCTTGAGGAGGGAGAACCACGCCCCCATCCCCAATAAAGACAATTCAGCAATGAGTAATGGGGTGCCTGAGGCCCTTAAGTGGTCTGGGGCACTATGCTTCCTTCCCCTTTAATTCTCCCCTTTCAAAATGTTATTCCACAATATTTTTGTAGTGACAATATTTTTGACACAATATTCATGTAACACACTATTCTAGAATCAATATTTGTGTCATTCACTCGGGTATGCTTGCTCTTGAGCATCATATGGGCTGTGGTAAATGGAAGGGTTCTTCTTTCCTTGAACATTGAATGGGACATACTGTTATTCATTTTCATGACCCCCTTCTCTCCCAGAACTAGCGGACTTCACAACGTCCCCACTGTGCCACTGGTTAATAAGAGCATCAACTCTGTTTTGCATGGTTAGACTAGTCTGTCAGGCACTCTGTCTGTGCCTGATGGGCCAGCTTGAAAGGGCCAGTGTGTGGGCCATTTTTTTCTTTTGGTTCCTAGTTCCGTAACAGGGCCAAAAATTTCAGCCCACACACGGGCCTTGTGAGTGCCAGACTGACCAACAGGCCATTGCCACTGCCACCCTGTTTATTTGCAAAACCCTTTGTTATTTGTTAATTTTACCCAGTCAGCAGTTGGTGTGGATACATTAGGCAAGTAAGGAAACATGGTAGTAAACAGCGATAGTGCATACCCAGAGTCACACAACTTTTCCAAGTAAAGTAGCCATTAATCATAGACAGGGCCCTGGTTTCGAATTTTGCGATTCAGCCACTAATGTACATCTCCTGTGATGGGATTCAGTCACTAAAGTACATGTGCTGATAACTTCCATCAGCAAACGCATATGCCTCTTTAAAAATGTACACGCGAAAAATGTAAGTTAATATGCAAAAGCATCAACCTTGGAATAGGCTGCAATACATCCTAAGACCTGTTTAATATACAAATCTTTTAAAAATGGACAATCACAAAAAAGGGTTTTTTGTTGCTATTTAATAGAGGTGGGCGGAAAACATGGAATTTGACTCTGAAGAATTCTGCAGAATTACTAAAATAACTCCACAATATTCTGCAGAGATCCACCATCGGGCATAAATAGGCACGCAGCGCTGCTCGCTCTGTGATTTGGTGCCAGGAGCCCATTCTGCACTGAAAAATCATTGCGAACTGCACCATATGACGTGCCAGAGAGCGCAGCTACTTTAGTTGATTTTGCTGCCGCTCGAGTAGATTTTCTACTCGAGTGACAGCCTTCTGACCACAAACGGTCACAACTGCCCGTGTTGGAAAAATCTTGCTGGATGTCTACCTAGCAACCAAAATTGCACTAGAGGACACCAAATCTCACTTCCCAACTTAACGTTTTAGAGTGAGTGAGAAAAAATTCTGCCATGAAGCGATTGGCAGAATTTGGCCGGAACTCCACGGTACCAGAGTAATGTAAAGTCACCAAAAATCCACCAATCCCGCTGATGTAATGGAATATTTCAACCACACCTACTATTTAGTACATTTGCAACACAACATAGCCCTCATTACAAATTAGGGGGAATAGGTGGGGTATTTACCACACGTGGTAAATACATTCTTGTACAACTTTTTAACTTGCAAATGAAACATGACATGCAGAATCTGTATTTAACACACAAAATTTCAGATTCTTAGCTTTTTTTAGGGCGTTTCCCTGTGATAAATTTGAGCAGGTTTGACCTGTCAGAATTTATGAGTGAAAAAGTGAGAGGGTGTGATAATTATCATACAACTCGTAATTCTGATTCCTGCACAAACACTCTAACAAAGGCGTTTTGAAATTTTGACTATTCTGTTTGACGTACCCCAGAGAAGCCAGGGGCACCACCACTATTTGTAGGCTGCCAGGAGTACAACAGAGGCCCCTAAGTACAATTTCTCTACAAGATACCCCATAAAATTATTGACCTCATGAAAGTTTTCACACAGTTTCAAGCCCTCATAGCGCTTGAGCTTTTGCTTTGAAGCTCTCGATTGTTGGGCCTTCTGTTAGTAGGCCCTAAGGTTCGGTTGGCAGCATGTTGAAAGTAGGAAAAAGACTCGTGTCATGTTTTATTGAAATTGGAATGATTTATTGATAATCACAAAATTGGCAATTATATTTTGTGTGTTGTAATCAATGTCATGGGAATGCTTTATTGATTATCACCAGATTAACGAGTCATTACCTGCTCTAATGATGTCACTTTGAGGTGGTACTAAATCTAGCAGGTGTTTCACTGGCATTGTGTTGTTCTGTTGTGATATGTTTCTACTTTTATGAATGTGGTGGCACACTGACAAAGCCGGAAAGCCTGTTGTTTGATAACTACCCCACCTTATTCTGTGTCCAGTATATGGGGGTGTCATGGTCATAGGGTTAAATGCTTGCTATGGGTTTGGACAGCTACAAGGGTAACACCACAGGTATTTTCACTTACCTACTTGCACATAGTTGTAAATTAAAGTGCTACATGTTAAGTAGTATGTGCACAATAAACAATGTGTCCTTTTTTAAGCAAAATCACTGGCTGGACAATAATTTATTAGGTGTTGTTCATTGTGTAGCTAAGACTCGGGTACTAGCTCACACCACCTCCCCTGAGCAGGCATTGGACTGCTCTGCCTCGCTACCCTGAGAGACTCAAGTTGTACAGTGGAGTTCTTAGCTGTAAATGGAAGTGTCAGAATGGGTGAATGCAATATCAATGAATGTCATGATATGTGCAGGCCCGACAACAGCAATATCAATAAATGCAATGTAAATGTATGCCACAGCTTGTACCCGCATAATGCCCATCAATGTAATGTCAATGTATACCGTAACTTATGCCCGCACAGCAGCGCCGACATCAGCAGTAATGACACCCATTTATTACGTGATCCATGTTCAAATGATAATATTATTGTTGCGAACAATGTCAATGTACGTTCAGACCAGAGCAAACATAACCTTGTTAATACCAGTATGAATGATATCAATGTACAAAATTACCACTGTATGTGTAATGTTGATAATGTCGATAAAAACGATACCAGTGGCTGCCATTTTATTTTTAGGAGTTCCGATGAACTCACATCATTGCTGTCAGATTCACCCAAGGTGTCCTCTCCATCGAGTTAGAGATACGTAGTCAGGCAGGTCCTGTGACCCATGCCCATGCTTATCGAGTAACAGGTCATAGGTGGGGCCCATCATAAACCAAAGACAAACACGCACCCAGGAAAAACCCTGCTCGATTCCACAGATAGATAGTTGCATCACAAACAAGTCCAAAATAATTGGCCCCAATAAAATCCGTTTGGCCAAGAAATACCACAAAGCTAGATACCACATGTAGATAGGCACACTCAACAAATCTGAACATGACAGGCACAACAAACATAGTGTTCATGCGCTCTGCATGCCTGACATCTAGACACATACACACTGGCCCAAGCTAGCTCTCCCCAATGTCGAGAGCCATCTGTGTCCCTATCAGATGTCCATGTTTGTTGATTTACAACCAAGATTCCTTTTTGGAATGTAGAAAATTGTTTTATTGCACCTCATAAACTGTATAAATTGACGGCCAAACCTTTGTACATGATGATGATAACTTGATATGGGATATGGATATTCAGTACTCAGGCATTAGAATATTCTGAGGAAGATCTTTTGAGGTTACCTTCCAAAAGTATTCCCTTGCACACAAACTTGGGACTTTTGATGTTTTTCATCTGTACTTTCCTGAATGCCTCATCAAGTTGCTTATGGATATTGATTACTTCGGCTTTAGATTAGAATAAAAAGCTGGTTAAAAGTAATAGTCGATTGAGCTGGAGCCACGCTCTACATTGCCAAAATGAAGATTGCTAGAACTATTTTCCTGGCTATGGATGAGCATAAATCCCAGGCCCAATCAGCTGCTTTAGACAGTTCTGAAATATGGGGTTTTATAAATGATACTTCTCTGGCTATCAATGAAAATCGTTCATAGAAAGATTTTTGGGGGATACTTTTCAGTTCTCAAAATATTTCCTTACAAAAGGACCTGGGTAGTAAATTAATAACCATCTTCAAAACGGTAACCAAATTCCTCAAACCTGACAGGTGTCACACTATCACTCCCCACTATCAAGCACTATGCAATAAACTATCTCTTTTCTTCGATAATAAAATCTGTTCTATTTCTGAGACCCATTCAAAATTGGCAGTTCTGCCAGTTGTGAATAAAATAAAGTGCAGAAACAACCCAGCAAACATAATTTTTCCCTCCTAAATAGCCTTACCAACACTGTACTCACAGTAGACTCAACCTATGCATGTAATGACCACTATGAGAAGCTGGCGAAGCCCTTTATTGGCAAAATAGAAGCCATTTATTCTAAACTTGCCTCTAATACTACCAATTTCAGTCCTGGCAATCACTCCAGTACTACCCTGCCCTTCCTCCACTTTCTACCCCAGGTACATCTCAATGAGCTACGTACTGTGTGCACCAAATTCCAATCGGGCTCACCCACTGATCCTCTTAAACCAGACATGTTTTTAAAACTCCAAGATCATCTCTTCCCACCTTGCTTGGATCTGATTCATCTCTCCTTGTCATCGGCATTCATTCTGGGTCCCTGGAATCATGCCAAGGTTATCCCCCTTCTGAAAAAAAACGCCCTGGGTGCTTCCAAACCTGAGAATTTTAGCCCTATATCTATTCTGCCTTTCCTTGCCAGGTCACTGAGACACATGTCAATGCTACTTTAACAACGTTTTTAGAAGATAATCAATCAATCAAGGTTTGTAAAACACGGCTACTCACCCGTGAGGGTCTCAAGGCACTGAGTGGGGGGGCTGCTGATTTGTCTGAGCGCTAGGGTTCAGTCGAAGAGACAGGTCTTGAGATCCTTCCTGAATTGGGTCAGCGACGGGGATTGTCTGAGGTGGAGAGGCAGGGTGTTCCAGGTCTTGGCGGTGACGTGGGAGAAGGTTCTTCCTTCGGTTCTAGTCTTGAGGATTCGAGGGACGGTGGCCAAGGCCAGCTGGGCTGAGCGGAATTGTCTGGTTGTTATGTGGAATGAGAGGCAGTGGTTAAGGTATGCTGGTCCTGCGTCATGGAGGGCTTTGTGGGCGTGCATGAGGAGCTTGAAAATGATTCTTTTGTTTACTGGGAGCAAGTGGAGTTCTTGGAGGGGTTTGGTGATATGGCTGCTGTGGGGGATGTCGAGGATCAGTCTGCCTGCGGCATTTTGAACATTCTGTAGTTTCCTGATGAGTTTCTGGGTGAAGCCAGCGTAGAGTGCATTGCCCAGTCGATTCTGCTGCTGATGAGTGTGTGGGAGACCATTTTTCTGGATTCAGTGGGGATCCATCTGAATGTCTTTTGAAGCAGGCGAAGCATGTGAAAGCATGATGAGGAGCCGGCATTGATCTGACTGTTCATTGTGGATGAGGAGTCCAGTATGATGCCGAGGTTTGTGCGTGATCCGTTGGGGTGGGCGGGGTTCACAATGCAGAGTGCCACCAGGAGTCGACACAGGCTGAGGGGTTGGGTCCCAGGATGAGGACTTCAGTCTTGTCCGATTTGAGTATGAGGCAACTGTTTTTCATCCAGGTGGCAACGGCCTTTACACCGCTGTGGAAGTTGTTTCTGGCTGTTGTGGGTTCGTTGGTGAGGGAGAGGATCAATTGGGTGTTGTTGGCGTAGGAGACGCTGTTGAGTCCATAGTTCCTGACGATGGCCACAAGAGGAGCCATGTAGATGTTGAACAGGGTTGGGCTCAGGGAGAAGCCCTGGAGTACTCTGTTGCTGATCTTCGTGGGTTCAGAGAGGAACAGATGTAGTCTGACTCGCTATGTTCGACCAGTGAGGGAGGAGTGGATCCAGTCCATGGCCATGTCGTGAATGCCAAATCGGATTCTGACTCTCTCAGAACAGTTTCAAACCATTACACAGTACGGAGTCGGCTGTCCTTGCAGTTACTGAGGAACTCTGCAGCATTTAAGACAAAGGCAAACCTTCAGCCTTGATCTTACTTGACTTAAGTGCTGCTTTTCAATGTCAATTTCAATTTTTTTATTTTATAAAGCGCGACAGCCACCTCAAACAGAGTTGTCCCGGCGCTATAGCAGGTGAAGCAGAAGAGAGGGGTTGCTAGGGTCCAGCTCTGGCTAAATAGCCAAGTCTTCAAAGCTTTTCTGAACTCCATTTTCGGATTGAATCAGGCGTAGTTTGATAGGTGGAGAGTTCCATAGTCTGGTCATAACCACCGTGAATGCTCTGCCTCCGAAGCGTGCCTTAGCGTATCGGGGCACACAAAGCAGATTCTGGGAGTTCGATCTTAATGATCGTTTTTGTTGGTAGAGGCATATCCGTTGCTTAAGGTAACTAGGACAGTTTCCTCTGAGAGCTCGGAAGGCTACAGTCAGGGCCTTAAATTCTATTCGTTTCGCTACAGGTAGCTAATGGAGCTGCCTTAGGTGCGGAGAGACTTGGTGTCGAAATGGTACTCTTCTGATTAATCTCACAGCCGCATTTTGCACCATCTGTAGTCTCTTGATCAGATAGGCAGGCAGCCCCAAGTAGAGACTATTTGCATAATCCAGCCTTGATGTCACTGAGGCATGTACAATGATTCGGCGGCAGTTCTCCCGTAGTAAGTATAGGAATTTCCTCAAGCTTCTCAATTTACCAAAGCATGAGGATGATATGTGGCGTATTTGGGTAGTGAATGTAAGATCCGTGTCCCATATTACGCCCAGGACACTGTGCCCCGCAAAGGTTTGCTCTGGCGCCTTCAGGAAATTGGCATAGGCAAAACTGCCTTAGCCTGGTTCTCCTCCTATCTCTCTGACCACTCTTTTCAGGTTATTCCCTCTCCTTATAGCTCTCATTTGCATACTCTGCACCACAGTGTTCCCTAGGGTTTCTCTCAGAGCCCCACATTGTTTAATATCTTTATTCTACCTTTGGCTGAGGTTTTTAAATCCCTGAGGCTCTTGCTGGTGTCCTGTGTGGATGACACCCAGCTCATGATCTCCTTTACTAACAAGTCCTCATCAGATATTACTAATTTCCAACAGGGTATCTTGGCCGTTACAGATTGGATGGAGACTAATTGCAATTAAATACTAGCAAAACTGAGATTCTCCTTCTAGGGAAAGACATCCACTCCTGGGGCGACCACTGGCAGCCTCCCTCTCTTGGTCTCCTTCCTTGTTTAAGACTGTGGTCAAAAACCTAGGTATCTGGGTGGACAATGCATTAACTTTTGAAGCATAGGCGAAATCAGTGGTAGGCTTATGGTTTGGACTTATCTGTAGGCTTAGGCCCATTCTCTGATTTTTTTACCCTCCCACCCATCAAGTAATTATTCAGGCAGCTATCCTTTCCTGGCTAAACTAATGCAACATCCTCTTCCTCAAACCAACGAGGCCATGATTCACAGACTCCAGCTGGCTCATAACGCTGTGGCCAGGAGCTGTTCTCGCTTCCAAAGTGCTGTCCTGTATGTGGTCTTATTCACAAATTGCATTGGCTCCCTGTTGAGAAGCGCATGCATTTTAAAACCTTGTGCACCACCCATAAGATCTATTTTCCAAGGAGCCTGCATCCTGTCCAATCTAGTGTCCCTGTACAGGCCCTCTCAGGCACTGCGTTCAGCCGATCGCAATCTGGTCTCAGTTCCATGTGTTTGGAGAGTCAGAGTGGGAGGTCATTCTTTATACGCTAAGGCCTCAGTGCTTTGGAATACACTTCCGCTGTCCATTAGGAGTGCCCAGAACCTCTGGACTTTCAGGGAAATCCTGAAGACCTGGTAATTCTCTTCTTAGCTGCTTCCTGTGGCAGTTTGTGATGGATCACTTTTGGTGGTGTGCTCTTTTAGGACTAGCGTTGGGATGCAATGTTGCTGGGGCAGCTATGCGCTGTACAAATCTTTTAACATAACATACCATAACACTGATATTTCAACATCTCCAAAGAACAGCACTCAATCCATTCTCTCTGGAATGGGATCAATTTAAATGGCTCACCCTGCCTGTAACATCAGGGTCACCATTTGGATTTTAGATACCATCTATACACCCAGGACCTGGAACAACATCACTGTATCCATGAGGACTGCCCCAATGCTGCTCCAATTTAGCAAAGACTTAAAGAACACTACATGTCACCCTCCACAACTCAGTTTACTCTCCTATTACTCACAGACTTTAAGTTTGCCTTTGAACATGTACAGCAATACACTGACTTTGGCTAGGTTTGTGCTTTAGAAATACAATATACATACATACATAAGTACATACATCAGTACATACACACATACATCTTATTTCACCCGTCTCATCAATCTTTGCAATTGATCACTGGAAGAAGGCACAGTTCCATCTTCTTGGAAACTGGCTTTGGTTCTACTTCATCTTTAAAAAATTCTGCAGATTTTTCTTTTTGCTGCAATTGTAGGCCCATTTCCTTACCATCCTTCCTAGTCATGTTTCTTGAAAAATAAGTAAATCCATACATTTCTTCTTTCCTTGGGGACAATGGCATCCTTGGCACATTGTGGGTTTTGCTCCTATCAAAGCACAGAGACCACCTTGGCATCCATCTTTGATAATATTTGTCTTCAAGTAATTCAAGAACACTCTGGGTCCTTGGTCTTAGTCGATCGCTAGCTGGCCTTTGATATGGTCTTTCTTAGCACCCCTCCCCGAGTGGATATAAATGGGCATGCTCTAGTTTGGAGTTCCTGTTATATTTAAGACCATTCCAAAGCAATCCATCTTTGAACTTTTCAATCAAACGTTTTGAACTTAGTGCAAGATGTACCATAGGAATCTTGAAAGAGACTCACACTGTTTAATGTCTACATTCATCCCTTAGCTATGCGTATTAGCTGCTTCAGTCTCTCTTTTATGACCTATGCACAGATTTGATCTAAACCAAACTATCCTCAGTTAACACATGCCTCAACTTTCAATAATGTCATCATAATTATAATCAACATCTTTTTACAAAATCAATGCATATTAGACTGAAGTCTTCCTGATGGGAAAGAAGATCCCTTTGTGGTCATTTTTTAGGTGGCGAAAAGAAATGTTTACCCCTCCTACTCCTGCGACCGAAGTCTGAAACCTGAGTTTTTGCCCACATCAGACCCTTTCATTAGTTGCACCAGTTTGCATGCTTTCTGACACCTGTTGCCAACAACTGCATCTCATCCGAAAAAAGTATCTTGTTTAATCATGCAATCTCCAGGAAGATTGTGGTCAACACTGGGCTAATGTAATTATCTTAACTTGGGAATTGCCTTCTGACTACTCTTTCATTTTGAACTCTTTCAAAATGTGGCAGTATTTTTCATTTCCAATCTTTCTTTTGATTGTCCCATTTCTCCTTTCATGGTGTCCCTTTATTGGTCACCCATTTCCAAGTATATTACTTTTAAAACTTGGGCCTCTTTACCTGTGCAATAAGTTGGTCCCCTAAAGGCTTTTCTCTCCACCAGCTTTGACTTCCTCGGATATGACATCAAAGACAGGTTGAAAGATCCTTGTCATATTTGGCACCCAGATATTGGAATTTTTTACCGCCTACTCTGCACTTGATGTCTGGCCACTAAGCATAATCTCTCATGATATTGCTTTTCTCACTAGACATCTAAGCCTTGTCAGTCAGTTCCATCAGCAACTTTCACAGCAGCAGGATACCCTCCTTGATGAGTGTCACACTGTATAAATACCATTAGATTAAATCAGAATAAGGAGGCTCATAACTTTATTATCCTGGGCACAACGATGGAGTACAGAAGAGCTGAGAGCCTACAGAGATTCTTTATAAAAAAATCTTAAATATCAAAGGATCACACAATCTAAGTTGGTTCAGATATTTCCATGATTCTTTGGTCAGTAAAGCACTCGCCTATTCTGGTCCTCTCCAGAGTTGATTAATAGTGGCACCTCTTAATACAATAAATTGGCTTTTAAAAAATTGGAAGGAGATAAATACTTCAAGTTATTTCTTCTATTTAAGTATGTGCCTGAATTTGAACAAAACCCTGATTACTTGAGCCTCAGGTGGCCAAGTTTTTATGTTTTGAATTTCTGTTCAGCACACTACATTTACTCACTTTTAAGGTTCTTTTTATTTCTCAGTCAAAACAATGTTGCCTGAACATAGAAGAGTCCAATTTGCATTTTATGTTTTTATGTCCCATGTACTTATTGTCATGCGCAACATGACTTCTTCAATTGTATTGCACTGGCCACATGAACATTTGATCTTCTGGTGTTGCATATGCAAGTTCATTTTAGTATAAAATCCTTTCTTCATTAGAGAAAGAGGCACATTGAAATGTCTGCTCCCAGTTTGTTGATTTGCATTCAAACTGTGCTGAACAAGTTATATGGCCTGCATTGTGTTTATTTATATGCAGCCTGTATGAAATTGGGTTATTATTTGCAAAGGATACGAGTCCTTCACAAGTAAATTCTGCAATTGTCTTTTATTTGGGAACCATGTACCTCATTGTTGCACTTGACTGTCCCAGGGTAGCAAAGCAGAGTAGTTCAACTCCTACTCAGGGAAGGTGGTGTGATCTAGTAGCCCCAGTTTGCCGGTACAGAACAGTAACACTCTCTAAATTATTGTCCAGTAGGTGCATTTTCTTATAGAAAGGAAAAAAAACATTTATTACACACACACACCCACACACACACACACGCACACACACACACACACACACACATACACACTACTAAATACTATGCATTAAATTACAAATATGTACAGCAGGTAGAAGGAAATATCTTTGGTGACACCCTTATATTACATTTCACCCCTGGTGGGTCCTGAACCCCATATCCACAATACCCCCCCACCTATATTAGACGCCACATCAACATTTAAGGAGGTACCATTATCAATAAGGCAGGCGTGTTGGCGTAATCAGGGTGTCATCATATTAAAAAAGCAGCGACATGTCATATTTCAATAGGGCACCTCTGTTAAAATCAATGGGGATAGTAACCATATTGCATTCAGTATAATAATAAACATTGCATAGTAAGTATCAATGTTGTCAGTAAAGCATTTTAAATTAAAAAAGCATGTGTGTCAGATTTTCCTTTCACTCTTTAAGCCTGTCACTGCAGTCATAGAGCCAACCTCAAGGGGTCCCAGCACTCCAGAGCCCAAGAGCAAAAGCTCCAGCTCGAGGAGTGCTGGAAATCAAAAAAGCTACTCCAGCGGTCAGGGATTCATTTCCCTGGAAGACTTGGGGCATGTTTAAAAACATTTCTGGGAGAGGGGCTGCTGCCCTTCTGCAGCCACTCCCCCCCCAAACATGCTGGACTCACATGGATGGTGCCCCTCCTTGGGCACCATGGCAGAAGAATATGCAAAGTTATAGCAAAGTTCTTCATAAATTAGGCTATTGTTAATTGCCTAAGACAGCCTAACCGATGTTTTAAGGTAAGAAAAAACTATTGTAAGTCACACCCAAAGTTTTGTTTCCTGTAGATTTTCTGGATAGAAGAGTGTTGCATCATTTGAATTATTTTGCCAGAAAACATTTTGGAATGTAAAGAGATTTAGATATGTGCAATTACCAAGACTTTTCAATGTTGCTTCAATTAAACACCTGCATTGCATGTATGGTTTACCAAAGGATTCAGAAATTCTGTTCATGTCTGCATGCCATTTGGTTAACTCAGAGTCTAATATAGGCCGCATATTTGTTCAGTTAACACCTTAGGAGCGTCCACACATACACCAAAGGTACTCAGCATTGACAAAGCCAATAGGTCTGGATTTTGTGAAATGGATCTATTTCTTCAGTGATTGGCAAAATCGTATGTGAGTGAGGGTGACTGGATAAGTATGAAAATGAACAAATACATAAAATGATACATATGTGAGCTGGTGAGTGAATGAAAGAGTGGCTGATTGAGTAACTTTTTACTGGGCGAATTCTGCATTACAGTAAACCAGGAACTATATCTGAGTTCATAATAAAGTTATAGGAAATACAATGTGAATAGAAAAAAATAAACATAAATAAACTAAACAGAGATAAATAATTAGCAAATGGAGAGTAACTAGCTACTGGCAATAAAACAGCCAGACCTAGAAGCCTGTGAAAGGTAGATCTGTAAACAATGCAGTGCTGCTCCTATGTGAGATGAATCTCTGTTTCTTATCCACTGTGGCCAACATGAAGTAACAAGTAGATGCTTTGCCAGACATTTTGCAATGAAAATAGAAGTTTTAAAATTAAGTGAAGAAGACAAATTGCAAATCCTATGAAGTGAAAACTAAGGGCCTGATTTAGATCTTGGCAGACAGGTTACTCTGTCACAGCGGTGACGGATGTTTCGCCCACAGAAATATAAATCCCATTATTTGCTATGGGATTTATATTTCAGCGGACGGGATGTCTGTCACCGGTGTGACGGAGTAACCCATTCGCCAAGATCTAAATCAGGCCCTAAGGGCCTTACTTAGATTTGGTGGATGAGATACTATTATAATTATATTATAAGTTTATATAATGCACTTGTAACATGGCAAATGGCATACTCATCACACTTGTGACTATTAAAAATGGGGGTCTCTAGTTGGCAGAGGTAGGTACCTTTGTCCAAATAGGGACCCTTGCTTCTAGTCAGGGTAAGGGGGATACACACTTTAGATAACCCCTGCTCACCCCCTGGGTAGCTTGGCACGAGCAGACAGACTTATCCCAATGGCAATGTGTAAAGTATTTGTACTCCAAACACACAGTAATACAGTGATAAAACCACAAATGGACACCATACCAGTTTAGAAAAATAAAGTACCTTTATCTAAACTCAACAAGACCGAAACAACAAAAATCCAACATACATGTAACTAGAATTTGACTTTAAAAAGGTTTCAAACAACTTGGTCCATAGAAAACTATGGATGCATGATTTCTCACAAAGTACCTGTAGATGCGTCAAAATTCACAAGGCGGCCAAACAGCCGCAGAGATGGGAAGCGATGAGAAACAAAGAGATGCGTCAGTTCCTTAGACCTTGGGGAGGCAATGCAACAGTTCTGCTGCACGCAGGAGAAGTGATGCGTTGAATTTGGTCTATAGGGGGAAGTGATGCGTCGACTCCAGGACGATTCTGGTCCGCAGGTGATGTGTCGGGAAAACTTGCCGCACAGGTGCGATGCGTGAAAATCCGGGATGCATTGGGAATCGAGGCGGCGGCATCGAGCAGTGCTGCGTCGGTTTCTTCAGCTGCGGTCCCTGAATGCGTCAGTTCTTGCAGCGCCGACATGCGCTGTGTCAGTGCGGCAGCGGCGCGGCGATGCATGGAGATTTCCTCTCGCACAGCGGTGATGCATCGGAATAACAGCCTCAAGAAGAGCAATGCATTGAATTCTTCAGTTCTTTAGGTTTCTTCCAGGTCCCAGCAGCAAGCACAACCTCCAGAGGACCAGAACTGGAACAGGCACCTCCTGGCAGGTCAGAAATCTCAGCAGCAGTGTTCAGGGGAGCTGGGGGTGAAGTCTTTTTGTCCCTGAGACTTCAGAGCAGGAGGCCAGCATACACAGGCCCTTGGAGATCTTCTTCAAGCAGGTTCAAAGCAAAGTTCCAGTCTTTGTCCCCTCCTTGGCAGAAACAGCAACTGCAGGCCAGCCCCACACAGCACACAGCAAAGGGGCAGTACTCCTCCTTACAGCTCTTCAGCTCTTCTCCTTGGCAAAGGTTCCTCTTGAGTCCAGAAGTGATCTAAAGTTCTGGGGTTTTAGGTCTAATACTTACACCCCAAAATGTCTTTGTTCTTTTTGTGCAAGGGTCGCTGAGCCCAGTCCAAACCAGTTCTGTCCTCACTGGTGCATATGACCACAGGGGGTGGGAACAGCATTGTGCAAGGGAGACAGGCCCTATTCAGGTGAAAGGAAAACTACTCCCACTACTCTAAATTCAGCCATGGTCCATTCAGCTCAGCTCTGAGTCATCCAGGAAGGGCCAGGCACACCTCAACCCCCCCAGTGGAGGTCTACAGTAATGCACATCCCCAGCCCCTGTCACTTCAAAACCAGACAGTCAATACACAAACAGGCAGAGGAACACAGAATGGTTAAACAAGAAAATGCCTACTTTCTAAAAGTGGCATTTTCAAACACACAATTTAAAAACCATCTTTACTAAAATATGTGCTATTAAATTCTAAGTTCAGAGAGCCTAACCTTTATTTCTCTATCTTGTCCCAATGAGAGGTTATACTTTTAAAGTGTTACAAAGTATTTCCCATTCTATCCTATGGGACAGATAGCCTTTCAATAGTGAAAAACGAAATTAGCAGTATTTCACTATCAGGACATGCCACACACACCAGTGCATGTCCTACCTTTAACATACACTGCACCCTGCCCAGGGGGGTACCTTGGGCATACCATAGGGGTGCCTTCCATGTACAAAAAGGGAAGGTTAGGGCCTGGCAAGTGGGTGCACTTGCCAGGCCGACATGGCAGTTAACAAACTGCGCACAGACACTGCAGTGGCAGGTCTGAGATACCTTTTCAGGGCTACTCATGTGGGTGGCACAATCAGTGCTGCAGGCCCACTAGTAGCATTTGATCTACAGGCCCTGGCACACTTAGTGGACTTTACCAGGGACTTACCAGTAAATCAAATATGCCATCAGGAAGAACCAATTGTAAATACAATTTACACAGGGAGCACTTGCACTTTGACACTGATCAGCAGTGGCTAAGTGCCCAAAGCATCTAAGCCAGTAAAAACGAAATCCAGCAGAGCATCAAAAATACAGGCGGTAGAGGCAAAAAGTCAGGTGAAACCACGCCAAAGATGCCAAGTCTAACAGTGATGGAGTATCCTGTCCAGCAAACTCTAAATAAAAACCTAAGAGATCACAAAAAGGCTTCCTAACATCTAACTTTGTGTGACAATTTGTAGGCACCCAATAACGCAGAGATTACACAGACTCTGGCTCCAGCTAGGAACAACAAAAAATGGCAAAGAAAATACGTCTGGATGTCATGTGTTAAAAGCAATGGAGAATTGCACACAAGCATCCTTTGTGTGAACTAATTTATGGCACCACAAACTTGAAGAAAACAAAAGAGGACGCAGTCATAGGAGGCAAAGAAACCAGCAGTTTGCTCAGAGAAAAAGAGTAAGTATTTTCTTGTCATTTGCCCTGTATTCCAAAAAGCTCTGTAGCTCAAGCTGCACTATACCTACTACATAAAGACTGGGGCTGATTTCCATCTGTTTGATCCATGGAGGAATGAGCTAAACAAAAATGTACTGGAATTTGCCACAGTGTAATTATCGGTGGCTGAGATTAATTCAAGCATTCCATTCATCATTTCTTTTTCTCAATGTTTACCACTTAGGATGTAGCTGTTGCCTGTGCCTTGGTGAAAACTGATATTGTGCTTGTCCCACCTTTTGTGGCAGCTGTAGTCCATGCTGCGCTGGTCGTGGTTGTGACTTCTGTGGTTTCTTTTATGATGTAAGATGCTTTTGCTGCTTTTGTTACCACCATTGTGGCTACTGATACCTTTTCTTGCTGTGGTTAGAACTCTGCTTGTTGGTTTTGCCCCTCTTGTTGTGATAGCTATTGTTGCTACTGTTGTCCCCACTTCAGGTCCAGATGTAGTGGAAGCAGTCACTGCTGTGATCCAATCTATGCTTGCATCTATTGTTCCAGGCGCTGTTTATTTATTTATTTTATTTAAAAAGTTTTCTATAGCACGAACATGACCACCGAGGGTATCAGAGCATTTTACAGTTTATACATCAAGAAGAATACAAGAGGTTAAAACAGAACAGCCAAACGAAAAACAAAGTTAACAGTCTTGTAAAGCTGGGTGGGATGGGGAGCCTTGGAAGGTAGGAATCGAAGGCAGAAGTTACTTCATCCGTATCATTTGCTTCCTTGAAAAGGCAGTGGAGGGATTCAGACTATGCAGCGAACAAGGTCATAGGGGTGTCATGGCACAGAACAGTATAACATTTGAAAACAAAAGAGTTCACAGACTCAATTCAGCGAAGGTGTCCTCTAACTCCTCGGAAGCTCCCTTTCTATGGCAAACTTTTCTTCATCAGTAACAATTTAACTTCCTTTTTCAAAAGGACAGTAGAGGGATTCACCCTGACTTCAGGGGGCAAGGAGTTCCATATACTTTGGGGCGATACCCGAGAATGCTTGATTGTAGGTTTTTTTAATTGAATTTTTGTGGTTTGAGCAGTAAAGTGCTGGCACTTTTAGAGGCTCTTGATCCACCTGAGAGCTCCAGTTTTTGAGCAAGGTACACTGGGGTGTTGAAATAAATGGCTTTATGTGCCATACATGCAATTTTTTGTTGTATCCTAGCTTCATATGGAAGTCAGTTCAGGGATATCAGATCTGGCGAGATATGATGGTATCTTTTAGCACCTGTTAAGAGCCTTGCAGCAGAATTGAGGGCAGCCCTGAGAGGAGCCGTCTTCGATCTTGGAAGGCCGCAAAGGGTTGAGCTACCATAATCCAGCTTCGAGATCACTAAGGCTTGCACTGCAATCTTTAAGTCATGTGAAGGGGGAAAAGGTTTTATTTTCTTTAAGATGTTGTGTTGGAAGTTCACTCCTTTGGTGAGTGTACTAATGTGCTTCTGCATGTTCAGACTCTTGTCTAGCATTATTCCCAAAGAGATTGCGGAATCAATGATGTGTGGCGTACAATTAAGAGCTGTTAGTTGATTCATCCATTGTTGGATGACTGGAGATTGCTTGGGTGGTGCAATTAAGAGGCATTCCATTTTAAGAGAGTTTCATTTCAGGTGGGTATGTGTCAAACAGCTTTGTGTTTTCAGTAAGACTGAGTTGAGGGACCTGATGTCCTCAGGGGAGGAGATCTTCAGATAAAGTTGGGTATCATCTGCGTACATGTGATAGTGAATGCTGGATAATTTCAGAATTTCTGGTAAAGGCTCAATGAACAGGTTGAAGGGAGTGGGTGAGAGCACAGATCCCTGTGGAACCCCCAGCGTGACCGGAGAAGGTTGAGACAATGACTGATTCACCTTAGAGCTTTGGGTTCTATTGTGAAGGAATGAGGAGAACCAGTTTACTACAGGCCCAGAAAGCCCCATCCTGTGCTCCAAGAGGTCAGGAGTTTTGCCAACGTGGGGATGTTAGAAATTGGGCAGAATTTGTGTAGGTCAGCGGGATCTGCGGATGGTTTCTTTAGAATAGGGGTAACTTGCCCAGATTTTAGGTAGTCCGGAATAGCACCTTGCAGAAGTGAAGCATTGACAATCTTAGTCCAAAGTGGGAGTATGGATGTTCTGATTTCAGAGAAGAGGTTCGATGGCAGGGGGTCGTTGAAATGATTAGATGGTTTCAGAGAAGCCAGCGTTTTTTGCGTATAGTGCTTTTATCCAAGGTTTTGAATATGCTCGAATACACTGTTGTTACTGTGATGATGGTTGTGACCTCAGCCATTGGTAGCTGTGGTTAATGCGATGCTCCTTGCTTACATCTGTGGATGTTGTTCTCATCCCGGTCATGGTGGCACATGTAGTCTCTGTTGCTACAGCTGTGGGTGTTGCTGTGGCGCCGGCTCTACTTGTAGATGTTTTTCCTACTGTCAAAATTGTGACAGCTCTGATAACTGCTTTAGTGCAGCTGTTGTTACTGTGCTGATGTCAGCTGTTGTGGCCGCAGCTGTCCGCATCATTCTGAATAATGTGGTTGCTACTGTAACACTTGCTGTGGTTGTGGTGGAAGCTGTAGTCTCTCATGTGCTTGTTCCAGCTTATGCTACTACTGTATTGATGGTTGTGATCAAAACAGTTTTTGCTGCTATGGTGCTTGTCATTGTAGTTGTTGTTGAAGTGGTAACAGTTGTGGTCATTGTTATTGCTCCTGCAGTCACTACTGTGATACCTGCTTTGCTTGCTGCTATTCTGTTTCTGTGGAAGCAAAATAGGCAGCCCAAAATCTCCTCCTGCATATTTGTTGATACTAACATTATTGTAGGCAAGGATCAACCAAAACCTAAAAAGAGTACATGTCTCCCTAGAAGACCTCATACAATTACTTCCAACCAAGAGCTAATCCACTTTGGTATGTCCCTCAATGGACAGTATTTGATTTTTTCGTGTCATGACTGAGCTCTGGCATATAGTTAAAGCTGTCTCTAGCCATATGCAAAAATGGCTTTGCATAGCATAATGACACCACACAATAATGTGCCAGTTCTACTACCTTTTAAGAGTTTAATGTGTAAATGATAAATCAAACATTTATAAAACTTAACAAAGCTTGCCAACATTAGAATGCTTAGCCATGCTCCTTAAGCCTCGTTTTGATGTACAGTAACCCACAAATACCACCAGGCTGCAGAATGCAACTAGAAACAGGCTTGGAGGTACGGACATCACTATAATGCTATATCTTAAATAGTGGGATACCCAATGAACCCTTGATGGCTTGGGCGGTTTAATATGAGCAGGTAAGTATGCCTACAAGGGATTTAGTTCAAAAAGAAATTATTTACATGAGAATATAAAGTAAGCTCTATCTTAGTAACTTACTATCACCTTAATCAAAATCCAATTTACAAAGATTCAATAAATAAATCTTCAAATAAACAACAATCAATTAGTCAGAGAAAAATTATAAGAAACACGGTGTGTATATTCAAAGAAAATTCTTTTTATATATGAAAAATCGATCTGTTTGGTAGGCTACAAATAAAACAAACAACACAATATAACCGGAAATCAGGATTCACAAATAATCAAGTGTTCTTCTCAGTTACAATTGTGAACACCTTCGTAAAAGAAATTTTTAAGGCAATTTGTTCAAATTATACAAAGCAAACATTGCCCATATTCATTCAACTGACAGATAGGTGTTGTAGTCGACGTTTCGGTCTATTGGTGTCACAGTCCGCTAGACCTTCTTTAGGACGTTGAGATTTATAAAAAGACCCTTATTTCACAATGATGAATTGATCTGATACTTTTATTAGTCAGCTTTATTTTTGATTAAAGCGTGAATTGATGGCCATCAACTCACAAAAGGACCGTATTATTCAAAGGTTTCGAATTATAACGTTAGCAGACAAATCTTTGTTGTAATGTTTGCTGGATCAAAGTAGTGCACGTTCATATAGCAATCGGCAAGTAACCGATTGCTATATGAACGTGCACTACTTTGATCCAGCAAACATTACAACGAAGATTTGTCTGCTGACATTATAATTCGAAACTTTGAATAATACGGTCCTTTTGTGAGTTGATGGCCATCAATTCACGCTTTAATCAAAAATAAAGCTGACTAATAAAAGTATCAGATCAATTCATCATTGTGAAATAAGGGTCTTTTTATAAATCCCAATGTCCTGAAGAAGGTCTAGCGGACTGTGACACCAATAGACCGAAACGTCGACTACAACACCTATCTGTCAGTTGAATGAATATGGGCAATGTTTGCTTTGTATAATTTGAACAAATTGCCTTAATAATTTCTTTTACGAAGGTGTTCACAATTGTAACTGAGAAGAACACTTGATTATTTGTGAATCCTGATTTTCGGTTATATTGTGTTGTTTGTTTTATTTGTACCCTACCAAACAGATCGATTTTTCATATATAAAAAAAGATTTTTCTTTGAATATACACACTGTGTTTCTTATAATTTTTTCTCTGACTAATTGATTGTTGTTTATTTGAAGATTTATTTATTGAATCTTTGTAAATTGGATTTTGATTAAGTTGATAGTAAGTTACTAAGATAGAGCTTACTTTATATTCTCATGTAAATAATTTCTTTTTTAACTAAATCCCTTGTAGGCATACTTACCTGCTCATATCACTATAATACAGCAGTGATTCCAGGAGGCATAGCATTATATAGTAATGGTATGTGGTACTACATCATTGAAATGTAGCCATGTTGCAAACCAGCCCTTCACATAATAAGGGCCTTTGTAACCCAGTCATACTACACACCAACACTACGTAGAGGCCTGTTGTAGGGCAGCCTTGCAATTCAGCAATGGTGGGAGCTGTAAAACAACATCTAGTAGTAACAGCATGTGATAGGCTCATCCAGTGATGGTGCAGTGAAATATTGGAAATCCTGCTCATCGAAAACTGTAACACAATAATTTATTGTTTGTTGTTTAGGCCAAGCGACTGAGTCAAGAGTGTATCTTTTGAAATATTTATAAGAGAAATTACAACCAATATGGCCTTTCAATGTTTTTGGTTCCTCGATAAATATTTCCCAGAAGGTTCTAGCCATTGCCTAAAGTGTGAAACAAGACATGTACCAAGGGTGGTGTCTAGTGGGCAGAAAACAGCAGGAAGGTTATAGTTCCAAAACAGAAGAAGTACTGCTCTTAAAGAATACACCCCCACTCTCATAAAAAATGCCACTATCTGAAAAGTGCAGATCAGGAAGCTGGAGAGAAGTGAGGCACAAGTGTGCTTTAAGAATTCGAACTTGTAACATTTTATTCATACTTCGCCTTTTTTTTTTTACTAATTCTTGTGTACTTTTTAATTAATCTTTGTTTGATCTTGATGCGGCTAACTAACTATGCAAGAGGGTAAAACGTACATCACGTACACTGTCATCTGTGCTTAATGGTTGTTGTTTTACACACTTGTTCTTTTTCATATAATTTCACCCATTTTACAGTGTTTCAAGCATAATACGTTTTGTGGGAACTATGTAACTGGACGTATGGAGCAGCATTAAGTGTTGCGGAACCAACATTCTCTGTGCTACTTTCGATTTTGTAAGAAAAAATATTGAGCAAGTATCTCATGGGACTTTTGCACACAAGGACATATTTCGTATACAATTTTCACACCGACGACAGCCCAAGTGTATTTCATATAGCATGCATAATTTTCACTTATAAATATTTGCAATTTCACCAAGGCTTTTCGAATCCATCTCTCTGCATTTTTGTGCTGATCGTATGAGCCATGTTACACAACTGCAGCTGCCTTTACATAGATCTAAAAACATGGGCTCGTTGATCAAGTAGTTATTGTGTAGAATTAAGGAGTAACACTTATTGGAAGGAACAGAACAAATTGACTCATGCAACACTACATACGAAAAATTGCAATTATATGGTGAATATAGTAAATGGATAGGCAATAGACAATTTGTCCAGCGGAACACTTTCCCTGTGTATGAACAACAATATATTTAGCTTCTCCCCCTCTGAAAGAATGTTGTCTCCATTTACTGCTTGTAACACTGCATTCCTCATTACACTAAAAAAAGCAATCATTGCTGTATAGATTCACATAGATATTGATTATGCATTTTGATGATATCAGCAGCTGGAAGCCTAGATATGTTTTAGCTATTATATTTCCATTTCCTGTACATCCATATCTGCTCCATTTCATTTTGTAATCTACTTGTTAGCAGAAAGCGTGAAAAAATAGTTTAATACAAATATAACCAACCATTTTATAGAGTATTTCGTTCCCAGTATGACAGTCGTCCCAAATCCAGTTTTAAGTGAAAACGACATTATATAACAACTTCATCAAATACATTTATGTGTGACAGGACATGCTTGCAAATGTGAATTATTAAAGAAAACAAATGGTTAACATAATCTTTTCTGTGATGGACACAAGTTTTCTAGTATAATCAAAGGCACTGAAAGCAGATTAGTCAAATTTGCAGCGTTATCAAAAGGATTTTGCATAATTACATAGCAGCTACTCACATTCGATGAGCATGGGGGAAAACAAAGTTACATTAAATGGGCAGGACAACGGTGGGCATGAAGTTTTATTTAAGTTTGGCTCCTCAGAGCACCTTTTGTGTTGAACTAGCATACAATTAATGCAGTGCATTTCCTCTGTGAAGAAGCGTGCAAGTATTCTCTGCATTCTATTTATGCAGAGTAATAGCTGCTGCTTGTGAACCAGTTTTATCTTTTTTCAGATGTGAACAGCAGCAATTTACCACACTTTACTTTTATTTTGTTTCCAAAATATTTAACACTGATAAATTTTGATCTCTCTTGTTCATAACTCTCATGTATATTCGTGTCAGTCAGCCCAACATCAAATCTGTAAACATCATTTTGCTAATATAGAAGGGCTCACAGATGCTTCTGCAGCCCGTTCTATACTATGGACTTTTATTAAATGCACAGGAGAAAAAGTGATTTCCCCAGAATGAAAGGATGTTGAAAGATCATCAACCCTGGCCGTTAGGCTGCATTCATATTTCTTAATTTATGTCTGAAAGTCATACACATGTGGCATGCTTGTGTATGATCACATATAGTGAGCGCAATCTCTCCTGAAATGGCTTCGTAATGTAAAAAAATACACATCAGCAAGAAATACTGGAAGGTTCACTTGGAGTCTTGCTTGAGATTAATTGCAAGGGTTTGTTTTAAAACTGGACTTAGGGACATTGTTCATCACCTTTGCACGGGTGCAGAAACAGGGCTAATCATTTAAAATATTACTTATATACAGTAGCGGTCGGTGGTGGGAGTGCCGCCGTGCGCTGACGTGGGGCGGGGAGGCAGGGTGGGGGTAGTAAACTACGGATTACGGGCGATTACAGGTAAGTACACATATAAATAAATAAAACGAATTTCAGCTTCGCGCTGCATCGCCAAATGTGATGCAGCGCGAGAAACGAAATTCGTTTTATTTATTTATATGTGTACTTACCTGTAATCGCCCGTAATCCGTAGTTTACTACCCCCCACCCAGCCCCTCCCCGCTCCACGTCAGCGCCCGGCGGCACTCCCACCATTGACCGTTACTGCTTATATATAGACCAGGACTTTTGTGACCTACCAAATAACCACTCACTACCCACCAGTGGGTCCCAAACCACAGTTTGAAAAATGCTACTTTAAAGCAAAGAACTTATGTGTATGAAATCATGACCACAATCTTAGCAGTGATAACTGCAAATTGATGGAGAGACTGTTTTTTAATATTAATATTAACAGTATATGTTTAATGCACTTGTGTAAATCATTAGGCATTAGGCTTAAGATGTTTAACTACTTCATTGATATCACAGTTTTTAGAAGAAGGATAATACTGAATGGCACAACTGAATGTATTGGTTTGAGTCTGGACCTTCTCTCCTTGGTGGGATGCCCGGGCCCGGCAGATCTGGCATTTCTGCTCAACAAGAGATGCATTTTGATGCACTTCCTCCAAAACCCTCAGTTTCACCGTTGATGGGTTGAAATGAGGAAATGAGCGGAGGTCAAGAACACAGTCCTTTACTCTCTTCAAAGCAGAGGCGATAAGAAAGTTGCGATAACTGAATAGGACACAATCCTGATAGGCCTAACCAAGAAAGATGATGATGACTACCATGACTGTCTGGTAGCTTGAAATCTAGGTTGATGAACATCTAGTCTAGAGCCTCCATCATTCTTTGAGACACTACTATTGATTGAAATGAGGTTTCTCTTTGATTAAACACTCATCAACATTGGTAACAGCATGAATGCACATTGATGGCTCACCCTTTGAGGCATGCTTATTAAGGGACCTCATTCCTTTTAGAGACATTGAGGCTCATTTGATTTTCTGTTAAGAGATAGGGAAACCAGAGCTTAATTGATGAAGCACAGCAAAGGAGTTAAGTCAGTCATAATGAAAGTCTACAATAGATTGATTTTCTTAGTTATTATTTCTTTTTGGTGGGAACATTCCGGACAATGATAGGATGTCACCTATGGCCTATTGTCCTTACGTTTACTCTATTACAGAATCAATAAAACCGTTTTTTTTTTTTAAAGTGAGGGTATTGGTTTAATATATAGGTGTTCTAACTGTCTGCGATTATTTGTATTTTATCATATTCACTGAAGTTGTTGGGTTGTGCCCGTATTTTCAATGCAAGTACATATCATGTAATATAAAATAAGCTTTAAAGCCACATACTTAAGATAGCGACATTTATAGAGACATTTAAGTTAGAAATATTCAAGTTACGCTTGAGCAGTGAAACGAGGAGAGGAACTAAATTGTGATTGACTGTCATTGCAAGATGAACAAAGGGAAGATTCCTTGGATAATTACTCACACAATCACTCTAATAAGTTCCACGGTTTCTAAAGCATTTGAAAATATACTTGCATAGTCTTTGATTTAAATCTAACTCTAAATTAGGCTACAATCTTGTTCTTCTTGCATAAGAAACAAGGAGATATTCGGAGAACATTTTCAAGTTTCAGGTCTGCTTTATGATTGGAACAGTAACTATTCACGAGTGCACAACATACCAGCATTTCACTAAACTACAAATATAGAACGTAAGTAGATATTTGCACCTAAAAAGCAGACTGATTATTAATGTGCACACCACACTGACCAGCCGTAGGACCATTCACAGGTGTTTTGCAATAATTTTGCTACCGTTACAGGAACTTCTCTGTGCATGCAGTTACCTGGTACCATGAGAAGCCCACCCAGACAGCAAGAACTATTTTGTGCTGTTGCAAAGTGCCTCTGGCATTGTCCTCATTTTCTTCTTTAAACTACTACTAGCTACAAACTTAGCATTACTAAACGTAGTTTAAACCAATGTATGCAGTGTTGCAAGTATACAGGCTTCACAACTTGGCACACCCCATGAAGAAGTGACCCACATCCGGCATTGGCTCTTCGTATTTACAACTAGTGACTAATGGGAAGAACTCGGAAAAAGTATGCATTCACAGAGACAATCACAAGGAGCAACATTCCTACTTGTTGTTTGCTCCAGGCAGTAAGAGGTAGATTTCATTTAAAAAGGTTCACACGAAAATGCATGTGTAAAATAAAACAGGTAAAACAAAAATCATTGTGCTCATACCTTTTTCATTTTTGCACACAGGCTTCACCACATAATGTGCATGTCCACATTCCCCATTATCTGGAACACAAACATCTTTTCCGGAAATTACCCACTCAAAGCACATTGGATCCTCACAGAGAATCGATTCCACCAAATGAGGACAAACACCAGATTCACCAGTAGATTCCATAATGACATTCCTTCTTCTTAATCTATAACCTATGAAAAGAACACACATACAAATAAATGTACCCTTTGCATTAAGTATCATAGTACATGACATACACATCATGATGTTGTGCTTATGTAACACTGAATAACTAGCCATGTTGGACCTCAATCAGTAAAATGTATTTATTAAAAAATCAACTACGATATGTACAATAATCAAACACGTCCATACTGTCATTCAACTGTTAAAAGCCATGATTATGAAAAATCTCTTGTAACAAACATCAGCACATATTTCTACTAAATATTATTGGTAAATAATTTCAGTAAACTCTAGTAAATAGTTTTATTGACAGGCAGAAGCTCAAAATATTTAACAGTCCCTGTAAAATCATTACAAATTCCCTCAAAATGGCTAAAGGAGACGAGAACTACAACTTATCCCCATCCCAAATATTTTAAATGAATTAATATATTATATATTGTTGCCATTTGAACTGCAAATCACATGCCCATCTTTTCTTATCTTTGAAATAGAAGTGTGCCTAACAAAGACAATTCTTAATTAGTAAATAGTTTTCCTACCCCTGAACTTTCCTTTTGATCTTTTCCTTAAGGTTATATGGTTTGTGTAATATGTATAAAAATATATGTTTTAGTTTTCAAAAAACCTATTAACTTGAGTTCAAATGTACAAAAATATGCTTCTTCACGTTAAGAACTGCAAGTAACTTCCAAACTATTATAGCATCTAGCAACCGCTCCAAATGTTTAGACACATTTAACAGAGAGCAAACCTGTAGACTATTTAGAACAATTGCACGCATATCTCTATAACAAATAAGCACATTTTTAAGTAACAATTATACATAGGTTTTAAAAAATGTTGGTGACCATCTCCATATTTAGTATGTTACGTAACATTTTTGCAAATAATCCTATTGTTTAATAAAGATCTTAAATATCATTGACTATTAAAATAAAGAGAGATTGGTTGCAAACATAAATACGACATTTATACATGTTCAACTAACAGACTCATAAAAAAACACAAATTAATAAGTTCTATTATTTTTTTAAGATAATTTGTTATTAACAGGAATAGCTGAAGTAAGTTTCCTTTACGTGTTTTCATGCACTGTAACTTCTAGTGAATTTCTCCTCTAAATCAACACATGAAGTGTATCTTTGCAAGCTTACTCTCCAAGACTAACAATTGCAACAGCCTGTTTTCCACCATTCCAGCACCACCTCAAAAGTTTTGAATGACTTGCAAATATAGAGCAAAGAATTCCTAATCACCTACCGCTAGATTATTTGTTAGTCTGTATTGGTAATTCCTCTATTTTTTGTTATATGATTTAAAATTAACAGAGTTGTTTTAGTGTCTAGATGCTCCCTGAAGTGAATGTGTGCTCTGTAAATGTAATCATCATTGTTATTCTTTTTAGATTTTACGACAAACAAATAACACTTATTTCCATAGGCTTAGATGCGTGTACAGAAACACAAACGGGTCTATTCCGATGTTGGTCGGAAGAGCTCCGAATTGGATTCGGGTGTGCTGAAACTGATCCGGAGCCCTTGTTTCCGACCGACTCGGTCCCAGTTCCGAACGACCAAGTACGATGCCTGGAAGCCGTTAGGGCTGACCGAATCGGTTCCGAAAGGCATTCGGAGAGGTTGAGCCTTTCCGGAGCTGATTCGTACAGCTCTATGGACTTGGCTTACGAACAAGCGAGTACAATGACCATGTGGACAGCCTTTACGATTCAATTTGCCCGGAAAGAAAAGGCTGCCGGAATCGGTCTTCGGGGGCCCATAGCAGGCCTCCCTTCACCCAGGGGCCTCTGAATCAGGCCCGTGGGGGTACGCAAGGGACCCCCCTTTCCAGCCATGCACAATGTGGCAGGCACCATGGAATGCCTGCCACAGGTTGCACGATTTTCCCCAGCCACCCCTTTCTTCAATGGGAGCCTCTGTTCTCGTTCGAAACACAAGCTCCCATTGAAGTCAATGGGAGTCCGACTGAATCGTATCCGGATGCATAGGGATGCATCATATTCGGTCGGTCGGACTCCCCCGATTCGAGTCGTACGGAAAGCATTCCAGAACCGATTGGATCGGTATGCTTTCCAAACGAGATCGGAATTGGGCCCAAGGAATAAAAGGCAGTGCAAAATCATACTCATGCAGGCGAGATGTCAAGCCTTCTGACAGTACTAGGGGGAAGCTTGCGGGCATATCAACAATCATAATTATACAACTCCACACATGAGTAGACTGTGTCTGATCTGTATCATAATCAACTGCAGAAGTATGTAGAATTGCGGGTGGCTCACACACTCTAACCCCCATCTCAGCAGTCTCCATATTTAAACATTATCGCTCTGGGTCGCATTCAGTCACCTTTCACACCCTTAACATCTGTTGCCTGTATTGGATCCCAAACATCCTTTGGGCAGCTACTCAAAGGCAGCCGCTCGCAATATGTGTCTGACTGTGTGTTGCCGTATGCCATGTCACGATGCCATTCATGCAGCGTTGGGAGCATTCCACGGGCCCAATAAATTGCTATCCGGCGTCATACCAGCAGTAAGCCTATCATCACCAGCTGACTAACAGCTGCCTGTACCTCCTTGTCATAACCCCGATTATTACTATTACCATTATTATTATTAGTATTTTATTATTATTATTATTACTTCTATGATTATTATTATTAATGTTATTATTAATATTATTGTTATTAATATTGTTGTTATTATTGCTATTAGTTTAATAATAATAATCATAATCATCATCATAATGTCTCAGTGTGAAGAAGTGGGTTTTGACCCACTTATTTTCCAAAGAATTTTGATTTTTGGACTACCTGGTTTTTGAGTCTCTGCTGTGAGTTAGACTCCCTAACAGAGTCTTACCCACAGTAAGTTTCTGACACAAGGGTTTTGGCCTGCCTTTTAAAATGTTATCCTCTTCTGTATAGCTGGAGTAAGAGGTCTTACTTTGGTTAAATGAGAACCCAGCTAAATATGTGGGCTTATGGTTCGTGTATGCCCGATAAATGGATTGCAACATACAGCAAGGGGACAGAAGAAATACATGAAATCACCTCAGCCACTGGTGATCACTCAGACCACATTCCAGACCATCATTCTGCACCAACTATACCACTCTAGACATAGAGCTACCCTGTAGGGACAGTCCATTTCAAAATATCAGGCAGGTTCCCTTGCTATGGGAACACAAGCAACGTACTTTCAACCTACTAAGGTCTCATCAGTTACATATAGCTTGATTTCTATGACATAGTGAGCAAGGGACCCATGTCTGGGAATACCCATTGCACTTAGGGTGTCCACTGCAACAAACAACAAAGTGATGGAAGTAATGCTTTGATTAATCAGAACCACTGAAGATCACTTGGGCCCTATGCCATACCATTGTTTTTCATTCTCTATCCATCTCTGGACAGAGAAATACCATTTGCTAATCAGTCTTGTTCCTGACCAAGTAAGAAGAGCCCAGCCTGAACTGCCAGACCAGGTCCCCTGCAGAAAGGAACACAAGCAACTTCAAACCAGTTTCAACCAGCTAAGGTCTCATCAGGGAGGTATAGCTTGATTTATTTTGCACAGTGAGCATGGGATCCACATCTGGACACATTCATTGCACTTTAGGGTGTCTACTGCAACAAACAACAAGATGCTGGAATGTTTGCTTGAATTAATCTCAGCCACTAGCGATCACTTAGTACTGCATTCCAGACAATTATTTTTTACTCGCTCTAACAGAGACCCGCTATAAGCAAGTCACTTCTTGTCCTGCTTTAAAAGTAACACTGCAGCCCGAAATGCCAGTTCAGGTGGGAAGCTTGCCCACACTGATTAATGCAAATATTAATGATTACTCAGTCTCCAATAGAGATGGATATTGGTCACTGAAGAAAATTGATGGCATACAACATAAAGAACAACTACAACTGATAAATGTTTATTTCACCACACCCACAGAAAGACAACAGTTGATTTGCAGCTTAAAATTCATTATTAGTGATTAATATGAAGTGTAATTTTTGAGGAAAATAATGATCTAATTACAGGAAATACAAAACATAGTAAAATAGCCTCAATTAGATGAAGTGGGCAATATATTGAATATTCCACAAATACACACACACGTCTGTTTAGCAGGTAAATACATTATGTCATTTAAGATGGAAATACACCAATTAGCCTTTAAAGCTTTTAATGAAAAGATCCCATTAGACAAGCCCTGAAATCCTACATTCTTTTCTCAGAACAAGGAAGTCCCCTGGATTCCACTTTTGATTTTGGCAGATATTACAATTGTATGATATTGGCCATAGGGTGGAATGTGTTCAGCCATCCAAATTAATAAATTGGCATCTGAACCATGAGATTGCTACCTAGTACAGACATATGAGGCAGTTAGTGACCTCTAGGAAGTTTTACGATAACAATATACATGGGAGAGTGTGACCAAGAAGGATAGAAACTGTAAGCTTTTCCAGCACTAGTAACGACTAGTAACACAATGCTACCTAAACTAGCTTTACCTTTAATTTGATAGCTGAAAAGAATAAACACTTTCACTGGTACATAGAGAAAAATTGGTGGATGCATATACTGAAATGTAGAAAAGGCATCGTTGCAAAGTCATCCTGTGCCCTAAGCACCCCATTTTTTGCTCACTGATACTGGTGGTGCTCTGCTTAGCCAGACCCTTGGCCAGTGCTATGGTGAAAACACAGTGAAAATACACATACATATTAGGGTATATTATGTGTTAGGGTACCCCTATGATTGGCATGACCTACCCTATAAGTCCCTAGCACATAATAGGGCAGGGGGATTAAAACTACTTTTAAGTCCCTAATATATAATAGCATATGTTAGTTTAGAGGCCACCATCCCTTTCCGCACATGCATGTGTGCACTGCTGAGAGCCTGAGGTCATTTTAAAAGCAGCCCTGAGTTGCAGCACTGCTTGTGAATGTACATTGTGCCCAAACTCGACTTTGGTGGTAGGGGCACTTAAAAATTGATAAACTACAATATTTTGGCATATTAAGTTCCCCCAGGGTCACCCCTAGGTGTCCCAGGGGTAGGGTCAGGTACTTATGAGGAAGATCCTTATAAAAGTTGTTTTATATGCCCCTGGGATAGAGAAATTGCACATTTCACTTCCCCCATTGTAGTAAAGTGCAACCCAAAATCGACTTTTGTGCTAGGAGCATTGTAGAGTGAGGGTCTACACTATTCTTGCATATTCATGACCCCTAAAGTCTCCCCTAGGTGTCCCAGAGGTGAGGGATCATGTAGCTAAAAGCAGGGCCCTTATAAAATATGTTTTATATGCCCTGTTTTTGGAGAAATTGAGCATTTAATTTTCCCCATTGTAGATCCCCAGCCACATAGGTTAACATTGCAATAGTTTATGATCTCATAACTATTGCTAGGGATTACCGAAAAATATCATTCAGGGACTTAGGAGAATGGCAATGATAGTTCTGGCAGACCATTATGCCACACTTTGGAGGAAGATGGCATGCTCTGGGGTGTTGCCCTGCACCTCATTGGACAGGAGTGACCTCCTACCTGACCCCAGAGAACACTGAATAAGTATCTGGGAGGGGCAGAGTCTCTCAGATCTGATGCTTGAAACTAACAGAAGAAGAATGGTCCATGCAGGAAGTTTGATTCGCACCAATGAGGCCCTACACTCTGACTGACTGCAGCTGCTGCACAATATGGATTTACAGCTCTGTGGACCTAACTTGCTTCAAGAAGAATAAAGAGTGGACTCACTGCAACCTATAGGTTAACAGAGATCACCTAGACCATCACCTCCAATAATCCCCAGCCTGGAGTGCGTCCAGTGGATTTGTAAGGGTTTTATCCAAGTGGATTGTGGGAACTGAAGTCCCAAACTTTCAAGGACCATCGTGGAGATGCCATACCCTTGAAATGTGTTTTGGACAATTTGGAACCCCCAGAGGAACTTCAGAAAGAAGTTCCAGAACTTTGGAGAACTTTGGAGCAAATTTGGAAAAAAGCTCCAGAGGTGGACCGACTCAACCGCGAGATCCTAGTCAGCAACCTTGAACCGCAAGCTAGCCTGCCCTGCTGGTTTGTCCTGCTGAAAATCTCCGGAGGTCCGATTTCCAGAGTTTGATCCGGAGCTCTCTGGAAAGCAAGCCAGCGCACCCTCACCGAACCCGGACCGGTGAAAAGCATTGAGGGACCTGGACCTACCGAGATGCGCAGGGCTCCATCGCAGTCAGCCTGAAACGTTGACTATGTTCCGGTTTTGCGTGTCCAGATATCCCAATAAGCACTATAGGTTTCTATGTGCAATACAGTGCTAAATTTAATAAAATCATATCTCACGTTCCCTACATTGGATTTTTCTGTTTTGGTGTCGTTTTTAAGATAAAATTATTTCCTATTTTCATAAATTGGTGTTGGATTTGTGTTGTGTCTTAATTATTATAATTATTATACAGTGATGTCATTTGAGATGTCATCAGTGATGTCATCAGTGATGTCACTGACCATTTCATGAGTGATGTAATATGTGACGTCATCAGCAGTGCATTGCGGGGGCGCGAGTTATAGTTAGCTGAACTAACTATAACGGGGGAATTTCACGGGTTTTGTACGAGTGCAATGTCCAACTAACTATAACTGTCCCTAAAACCTATGGTTTTTTCAGTGAATTTCAAAGGTTTTTTAAATGCTAATTTCTAACTATAACGTGCCTGAAACCTATGGTTTTTTCAGTGAATTTGTAAGGTTTTTTAAATGCTAATTTCTAACTATAACGTGCCTGAAACCTATGGTTTTTTTCAGTGAATTTCAAAGGTATATTTATTTTTTTGATACTAATTTACTACATTTTTTTAAACTATTTATTTTTAGATATTTTATTTTTTAAATTACATTGTAATTACATTATACATTACATTACAAAATATACTTTCTCAGAATGAATTACTATAGTTTAAATACTTTGCAAATAGGCAATAGACTTTTAAGTACAGTAGTTACAGTTGTTGCAATGGGCAACACAATTTCAAACACAATGCAACATTGAGCTCAATGTGAATTTCTAGTTAAATGCAATTAGTTACTTTATGGATTACTTTTCTAACCTCAGGACTGGATCCTAGATTCAGTCCTGGGACATCTCCTGTAAACAGTTGAGTAAAAGCGTTTTGGTTACAGAAGTGATTTTTAAGGAATATTATTGTATTTTAAAAGTTGACACTTGGAAACTTTTTCACATAGAATCACCAATGTTATCCTATGGGAGGAAATTCACTTAGCAGGCAAGTAGTGTTATTGTTACTTTTTCTTACTCAGTGGTGGATCCTGGATCCAGCACTGGTGCATCTCCTGTAAACAGTTGAAAGAATGCGTTTAAGTCATACAGGCGATTTTTAAGGAATATTTGTAGTTTGTGAAAATCAACACTTTGAAACTTTTCTGCTGAAAACCAGACAATGGATTCCTATGGAAGGAAATCCAAGTTACTGGTAAGTACGGTTAGAATTACTTTTCAGGGTCAGTGCTGGGCTAAAAGATGCAGCACTGGGTTCTCTCCTGATAACAGGTGAGTAAATCGGAATTCGTAGTTCGGCTGATTTTAGAGGAATATTATAAAGTTCCAAAACTCCACACTTAGAAGAATTTCCAAGTGAAACCAGTCAATGTTAGCCTATGGAAGGAAATTCAAGTTACTGGTAAGTACGGTTAAAATTACTTTTCAGGATCAGTACTGGGCTCAAAGATGCAGCACTGAGGTCTCTCCTGATAACAGGTGAGTAAATCGGGATTCGTAGTTCGGCTGATTTTAGAGGAATATTTGCACAATGGTGAAGGAAGGGGGTGGGGCCTGATGTGACATGTCTGCAAACACGCCCTGTGGCGCGTTTTAAGTTGGAGAATTAATTCCTCCTCAATCCCGAGGGTCCCTAGGGGCCAACTAGCCCACCAGGTACCTCCAGTATGCGCCAGAGAGCTGCGCTGCAGAGAGGTGTTCAGAGGCCACGCCCCTTTTTACAGCTCTCTGCAACGCAACTCTGTGGCGCTTTCTGGACGTACCTGGTGGGCTAGTTGGCCCCCAGGGACCCTCAGGATTGAAGGGATTTAATTCCCCATCTTAAAACGCGCCACGGGGCCTGTTTGCACACATGTCACCTGAAACCCCACCCCTCCCTTCACCACTGTGCAAACGCGCCCCGTGGTGCGTTTTAAGTTGGGGGATTAACTCCCTTGAATCCTGAGGGTCCCTGGAGTCCAACTAGCCCACCATGTACCTCCAAAAGCGCCACAGAGCTGCGTTGCAGAGAGGTGTAAAAGGGGCGTGGCCTCTGTACACCTCTCTGCAATGCAGCCTCTGGCGCATACTGGAGGTTCCTGGTGGGCTAGTTGGCCCCAGGGACCCCCAGTATTCAAGGGGAGTTCGTTCCCTATCTGCAAACGCGCCAGGGGGCGCGTTTGCAGACTGCTGCAGCGAGGGGGCGGGGCCTCCGGCACGATGCCGGTCTTTTTTTTTTTTTTTAACTTTTTTTTTGTATGGGAGGGGGGCTGTGTGGCCCCCCTTCCCTCGGCCACTTTTGGCCCCGGGGACCCCATACCCTGGGGCCTGATCATTTTCTTTTTTTTTTTTTAAACGGGAAGGGGGCCGCGTGGCCCCCCTTCCCTGGGCCTCTATTGGCCCCGGGGACCCCATCCCCCGGGGCATGCCCTCTTTTTTTCATTTTAAAAATATTTGGAGGAGGGCTGCGTGGCCCCCCTCCTCAGGCCATTTAAGGCCCCGGGGACCCCATCCCCCGGGGCCGGCCTAGCCCTTTTTCTTAAAATTTTTTTTGGGGGGGAGTGGGGCTGCGTGGCCCCCCTACCGGGCCACTACTTGCCCCGGGAACCCCATCCCCCGGGGCTGACCCTATCCTTTGGGGACCATGGGGGGACCCCAACTCCCCCACGGTCCCGCCGGCTCCCCGCGTCCTGCGGGAGCCGGCATTGCTTTTCCACATGGGGAGCTGCTAACATGCAGCTCCCCGTGTGGAAAAGCAATTTGCTTTGAATTTTGGAAGAGAGAGCAGGTTTCCTGCTCTCTCTTCCAAAAACCAAAGCAGTTTGCTATGACAGGACGGGAGCCGCGAGGCTCCCGTCCTGTCATAACAAACTACAGTGTCCCGGGGGTGGGCACCCCGGGACACTGCAGGAGCCGGCCCTGGGGGGTGGTGGTCCCCAGGGCCATCAAAGGCTCCAGGAGGGGGGCCGCGCGACCCCCCTCCCAACAGGTTGAAAGCCCCGGGGAGGTGGTGGTCCCTGGGCTCTGGGGTCCGCAACGGACCCCCATATTTAACGATTTAGTGCCCCGGGGAGGTGGCGGTCCCCGGGCATGTGGGGGCTGGAGCCCCCCACACAACTAATTATAATTTTTAAAAAGAAGCCCTGGGGGGTTGCGGTCCTCAGGGCTGCGGGAGGGCTCAGAGCCCTCCCGCACCATTTTGTTTAAAGCCCCGGGGGTGGTGGTCCCCGGGCTTGGGGCCTTAGAGGCCCCCGTATAATTATTAATGATCCACCGCATGCCCCCGGGACTTGGCCCACCCGGGGGCCAATTAACCACGAAGCCCGGGAGCCCGCGCTTCGTTTTTTTTTTTTATTGGCAGGATCCGCGCACCCAGCGCGTTTTTTGCCGATTTAAAAAAAAAATATATATATTTTTTGGGCCCTGGGGGTCCTTGTAGGACCCCCTGAGCAGGCCTAGGGGGTCAGGGTGTTTCTACCCTGCCCCCTTTTTGCGTTTTGCGCAGTGTTTTTACTGCTTTCTTGTTCCTCAGTTCTACCGAGGAACAAGATGGCTGCCAACACTTCCTGGTTTGGAGTGTTGACAGCCAATTAGCATGCAGCTCGTGATCGGAAGGGTAGCGCGGATCCACCGCGGCCATAGATATTGAAACTTTTATTTTGGATTTTCTCAGCAACTACTGAACGGATTTACACCATTTTTAAAAAGGGTGCTTTCTGAACCAAGCACTACCTTTTTGCCAAATTTGGTGTAATTCCGTTCAGCAGTTTTGGCTGTAGCCTTGCATAAAGTTTCCTATGGGAAATTGATTTTTTCACTCTTATCTTTTGAATTTCTCCGCAACTACTGAACGGATTTACACCATTTAAAAAAAAGGTCGCTTTCTGAACCAAGCGCTACCTTTTTGCAAAATTTGGTGTAATTCCGTTCAGCAGTTCGGGCTGTAGCCGTGGCTAAAATTTCCTATGGGAATTAACATGGAGAAAACACGTTTTGGGACCCCCTTTTTTCTCGGCCCCCGCTTGATGAATCACCCCGGAACTTTCAAGACAGGAGTGGACCGGAGCGCCCCACTAGTTTTGAAAATGTTGCGATAATTCGTCAAACGACGCCAAACTTATTGGGAATAGAATGTTACGAATTTCCTATGGATAATAGGTCCTAACTATAACTATCTACTGGCGACCGCCAGTAGATAATATATATATATATATATATGTCTCCACCAAGGGTTTTCTCACAATTCCGAGCGAACTGTGTTACAGGACACTGCCCACCCCTTTACACTTCTATAAATGTCACATATAGGTTTGCACTCATTGGGGTATATTTATTAGAAAATGCCAGAGAGCGAGCTGCGCCAAATTTGTCAGGGAAGCACTCGACAGTTTTAGAAAGCGCGGATGCACGTGTTTACTACAAAATGGTGCACCCCTGCATTTTCCCTAGCACTGGTGCTAAATTTAGCTGCCTAGCGCCAATGCAGGCGACTTGCACCATAGTGCAAGGGTGCCTGCATTGCAGAGAGGATTGTTCATTGTGCAGGAAGGTGTCTCTTGCTGCACATAAACAATAGATAATGGCTATGTGTTACTTATATGTGTGCTGCATTGTGAAAGCAGCAAATCATCATTATTTAATGATTGTTTATGTGCAGGAAGGGACACCTTCCTGCATGTAAACAATCATTAATGGCTTTTTGCTCTTTCTATGTATGTTGCAGAATGCAGCACACATAAAAAAAAGCAAAAATGAGACGAAAAAAGCATTTTTCCTCGTGCATCATTCGTATGCCTGATCTTGCATGGCGTTAGTTTTTGGCATTGCCACAGACTTACACCTCCTTGTAAATCTGGGGCAGCGCCAAAACCAATGGGTGTTGCCATGGAACAGCAACACCCATTGCATACCCCATTCATGCCGATACATGCATGAAAGGGTAGCATATTCACGAAGCAGCGATAAGCCACGAAAAGTGGCTTAACACCACTTTGTAAATATAGTGCAGGGCATTGCGCCACAGGAACATCGTTAAAAGTGACGTTCATGTGGCTCAATGCCCATTGTAAATATGCCCCAAGCTGTTTCATTTTGATGTAGGATGGTATAGCTATGTTGTTGCCCAATCACAATGAAGTTTAAAATCGTACATAAGACAAAAGTACTTGAAATACTTACACCTCTGGCTTGCTTATTGCGTTTGACACTTTTTACAGTATTTAACTCACTGACATTTATGGCAAAGGTGAGGGAAAGAAAATTAACATATATTTCAACAGTGATTACTATGCATTAATTCTCGTTTTAAGCGAATGAATTTCAAGTATATTTACACTTATATAATATTTCTGAAAATTCAGAACAAAAGTACCTTTCCGTCCTTGTGGGTCTTGGCAGTTTTCATGCATGCATGGTCCCCATGCAGACCAAGAAGAAACCACACAATCCGCGGAGCATGGGATGTTGCATAGTTGAGAGCTGGGAGGTACTGGTCCAGTGCACAGCTTCTGGTCCACTGGTCTGAAGGCTGAAAGAAGAACAGTGTCACTATTTAGCCGCACACAATAATTAATTTATCTTTTTTTATCACTGACTTTTTATCACTTTTATCCATGGTGAGAGGTTGTTTACAATACGTCAGTGCAAGTTCCAAATCTGATCCAATGGGAGAGGAGCAAAAATAAAATACAGCATGGAACATGTATTATTTATAGCAAATGAATGACAACTTTTTTGGTGCCATATGCAATATTATTGATTTCGAACATAGAGCTTCGTATCTTATTCCTGCTAGGCAGTGAATGCTGAAATTGGCAGCCAACAGCAATCACAACTGTATGTAGTATACCTTCAGGGTTAAAAAACGGTTATTGTAAAATAATGCCTTCCATATCAATAGGTGTCAGTATGTTTCACTATAAATACATCATTTGCTAATTGTTGATCATTCCAATTAAAAATATTAGTGATTCCCAGATTGTCTTCAATATGTTAATCCTCAAGCCTTATAAGTATTTAAATGTTGCATCAATAAATATTTATGACTAATAATTTATTTTTAATTTTATTGCACCCAAAAATTAATACCGTATTAGAGTTGCAATCTTTCCAGTGTCCTAGTAATTGGATTTAATGTTTTCCTATCTCTGCATACTGCTACTGTTTAGTGAGAACTATTACAGCATTTGCTTTTAACTATAAAACAATTTTTTCCCATAATGGATTGTAGGAAATGTGCCCTATTGTTTGCCTTTTTGCTGAGCCCTATTTTTTCTGGGTATGTAACTCAATGCACTTTACCCCTGTTAACCAGTGGTAAAGTGTTTGTGCTCCTCTTTCCAATATGGTGAAATTGGTATACTCTTGACTGGTATATACAACTTACCTATGTCACTTGGTTAGGATAGGTCCGGTTAGGAACACCACCATTTTACGTGCTCATGCTCCTGTTTCTTAAGTTGCCTTATTTCATACACAGTGAAATTTGACCTACATTTGCTTGCGTGTCTGTGCATGATAATCTTTTCTGAAACTGCATTTGCTTTAATTTCCACTTCATAGGCATACTATTGCGACAGCTTGAACATTCTGTACAAGGGATAAAGTTCATTGCTCAAGTGATGTTGCTTATTTTTGTCCAGTAGACGACAAAGATATCACAATAGGATAAACAATAGCCGCCTGACTGAGGCTTCAACATGGCAGGATGGGTGTTATTATATATACACCATTGCTTCCTTGTTAAGGGAGAGACAGCATTTCACTGACACTGCAAGGTGGCTGCATGATGGAATTCCAGCCCAGCTGATTCGTGTTTACCCTGCGAAGGTTGTCATGAGCTGAGGTTGCACATACATTTGTGGACCTGTGAGGTGAGGAGTGCGGATGGTGCACCACAAGCTAAAAGGACTACAGGCCAACATATCCTGAGGGTGTGCACGTAATCAGTCTGGCACAGCCCTGACATTTATGTTGTCCAACAAACGCACAGTATTACCGGGAGGGTATAAGCTGTATGACAGTTATATTTCTATAGTATATTGTCCCAAGGTATTGCCACATGGTCAGGATAGGCCCAGTTAGAAACGCCATCATTTACATGCTCACATTTCCTAAGTTGCCTTCTGTTTTAAACACAGTGACTTTTGCCACATTTGCGTGCATGGCCATGCAGGATAACATTCTCTAAATCTGCAGTGCTTACTTTTCCACTTTGTAGGCACACTATCACGACACCTTTAAAATCCAGTACAAGGGATAACGTTAACTGCGCAAATATTATTTATGTTATTGTCTGGTAAACGATGATTATACAACTAGAATAAACAATTGTGGTCTGACAGGGGTTGCGGCATGGCCACATGAGTGCTGTTATTATATATAAAGAACCACTTCCTTTTTTAGGGAGAGGAGCACTCAGCTGACACTGCAGGGCCACTACATGCCAGAATTCCATCCCAGCTGATTCCTGTGTATCAACCCAAGGGATGTCCAGCTCTACACCAAGATGGACAGCCTGATGCCACTTACCTGCGTGTAATGGGGAGTGAGACCACCCGGGAAGGGATTTGGAAGATCCCCCACCCTAGGCAAGACCAGGTTAGGCAGCGCTAGGTAGAAGTACGCTATACACAGTACTTATATGCCTGCATATACCCACTCTCTTAGAACAATGCTGAAAGTGTTAATCTTTCTCACTATTCTCATAACGCTAATTATACTAATGTGTTCCATTACATTGTTTATCGCAGCACATGTATCTTATACAAGAATCACAATGCTTTAATAAATATTGAACTTGCACACATATTTTTTACCCTGTAAGGTTAGGGGTCTAGATGGTCCACTGTAGGCTAGCAGGGATACGGGTCAACATATCCTGAGGGTGTGCACGGATTCAGTCTGGCACAATCCTGATGTTTATGTTGTCTGAAAAAATCACAGTTTTAACGATGCGGCACAAGTCATATGACAGTATACCCAAGTTAGATGTATGTTAAATGTCACAGGTGGAGTGCAGTGCACATTGTGCCATCCACTACAGTGACAATGCACACATGACTGCAGGCCTGCCACCAGTATCTTGGCAATGCAAACTATAACTGCAAATTCGACCAGTCAAAATAACCCCTTTTCCGATCATTGGGACGGAGCACCAAGTCATTGAGACGCCGATTGCAGTTTGTAGTGGGAGCGCGACCATTTGGCGCGGTGTCCCATATAAGTGGTTCGCAGGTACGAAGGACTTCAGCGACCACCTGGTCTGGTGTGACCAACAAGCAAGGTGAGGACTGGTTCCCTAGCAGCCCTGATGAAGTTGCCGCAATTAAAATAGGCAACGAAACATGTTGGCCTTACACTTTAACATGGCCAAAATTATGCCATTTGTTTAACTTGAGGACGCTCACGGCACATATTAAAAAGTTTTTGCAAGTGAGCTGCACCCCATTTTAAATATTTTGAGGATTGCATCTCTTTCTTCCCTGGGACCAGTGGGGCACTGAGTGACAATTTCACTGACAGGGCTTCCGCATACACTTCACTGATTTTCTTTCTTTGAATTCTCACCTTTAAGGAATTTGGGGGCATATTAGCAAGAAGAGGCGATAATCATCGCTAACCCTGCTTAGCGTGATTTTTTTTATCGCCGGCTATCGCTGGAATATATCGCCACGCTAACGCTGTATTAGCAACGATTAGCGCTATGGCGATGAATATTCCAGCGATAGCGGGGGAAATGGGCCAACATCGCTGAAAAACCAGAAGGGAGAACACCTTGCTGATACGACCCTGTGGTCGTATCAGCATAATTCACCCCCCCATGTTAGGTATGGCTAACACCTGCTAATTGCAGGTGTTAAATAAATGGCGATGACCCCGGTTAGCGCGACTTTTCACGTCGCTAACTGGGGCCATGGCCACCTTGCTAATAGGCGATAGGCCTGTTAGCGGGTGTTTCCCAGGTTTGTTCGTCGGAACGCCCACTTTGCATGTCATTAGCGATAAATATCGCTGACATGCAAAGCGGTAAAAACGGGCGCAAATGCCCGCAAACTGTCTCTAACTGCTGTTAGAGACAGTTTGCTGATAGGGCGATATGAATATCGCCGCTTTAGCGGCAAAAAGTGCCGCTAAAGCGGCGATAGTGCCCTTGCTAATATGCCCCTGGATTTCATACTTTTTATTTGTCAAGAAAGTTACCGATGATGAGAAAGTGGGCAAACTGGTGAGTACCTACCAGCAGCCCCCTTGGAGATACTAACGTGAGGTACTTTCTGACCTTTCTCACATTTTTTCATTTTCTTTCACATGAGGGTATAAATGTATGTGGTTACAATTTTCCACATAAAGCTTGTATGGAATGTGGTACATTGACGTGGTTTTTATTGAAATTGAACAGTGGGACTAACAGGCCAGTTGTAGTGAATTCGACCTGTGAGGGAAGTTTTATGATTTACAAATACTCCCTTGTTCCCAGATTTACAATACTGTTCTGTGTGTGTCAGGTCTATCTTTGTTTATATATTGCTGAGTGGGGGCCACGTACTCCCTGGTGCTCCTTTTGTGATTATGAAATAACCCCTTTTGACAGGCCAAAACCTTCCCTTTAAATACTTACAAGTCACCATTATTACGCATAAGGCAGGGTGCATAGTATTTAAAAGTATAACGTGTAAACGTTTAATGTTAGACATGTCTTTACAATGACTAGCACTTCATAGCTATTTTTCACTGTAGCAAGGCTGGCTGTTCAATAGGAAAACACTGGGATGCAATATTAAAATTAATCCTCTATCTCAGGATTGGAACTGGATGATGAAAAATGTAAACAACTATTTTTAATAGTTGTTAAAAACCCAATTCCATGGAAAAGTCATATTTGTTCTAAATATTATGGGAACCTAACTTTCCAAAAGTTACCTTTTCCCTGTCTGAAGTCCCTAGTTGCTAAATTTGCGTTTTGTTATCCCACTTCGACCAGCTAATATTTAGCATTTAAATAGCTGTGAATGAGGTGTAAACTTGGTCACAGGAGCAAAACGATAGGCTGGTGGGAATTGGCAAAGATGACCTCTCTGAACCTCACACGATACGCAAGGGGGTCTGGGAGGATTCTTTTTGACATTAAAGTGTCAAGTCCGGCTTAAATGTAACTTTCCACTTGACAGGTCTGCTGGGGATTTCCATATGACACTTGGGACGCACTTCAAAAAGGCCTCCTCCGTCACACGCAAATGTTAGCTGACACTTGGTCAGAGTCCTACTGTTGTCTCCCAATCCAGTCAGGCCCCAAGAACAGTGGGCCTTTTTCAACCAGACACTGTCCCAGCTATTTGACAGGTCGTCTAGGTTTACATATAACATTTGATGTTCATTTCAAAGGCGGAAAACAAAATGTTAAAACAATTTGTGTGTATCCTTCGCCTGATTGCTGAAAGCTCAGCTTTGTTATACCAGACTTTGGTCTCTTAGGCCGTTGTAGTTACAGGGATTGCCTAATTATGGACTTTAATGTTAGGTGTAGTAGGACACTAGGATTACCATAGCACACTCACATACACCTCCAGCCCTCAGAGACCAAGTTTCGTGTGGCCGAAGACTTTGGCTATCTTGAAAATGCCCAAGGTTGTTAGGGTTAGTCATAGAAACCTCAGTCCCCAACCTACACTACTGCTGAAGCTGCAAAAAATAAATAAATAAATAACAGTCAATGTGTCGATATTTTCAAGTGTTTTCTGGCTTCTGTATATGTATGTTCTGAGCACACAGGAAGGAAACACTATGAATGGCATTGTAGATCTTTGGTATGCATAACTCCAATACTGAATTTGTGTGCAGCTGTCTTTCTGCAGCTGCTTCATTTTCATAGCTATAGTTGTCAGAAAGTGAGTAATAAATTCGCAAAGGAGAGCCCTAAGTACATCCTGGATAGGTCTCGAACCAAGTCTAAGAGAAACTCAGCTCAGCTCATGTAACTATGGCACAAGCTCCAGGCATCTACCCAGAAAAATGTAAGTTCAAGTAGTGCAAACAGTTTTACTGTAAGCCACACAGCACAGTAAAATACACATCCAAGTAAGAAAAATGGATAAAACAGTAATTAAACTAACATCAGATAAGAGGATCCAGATATGTGAACTTTTAAAACTTTAAGGAAACAAAACCTAGAAAAAGTAAACAATCATTGAAAAAGAACAATTCACAGTTGACCAGAACCGAGACACAATTTTATGCCAATTACAATGGAGAGAAGGTCAGATACAGCAAGGGGTTCATCCGGGTCAAAGATTGTATCTTAGAGCTTTAATTCTTGAATGGAAGTCAGTATCCTTCAGTGGTGAAAGATCTCAGGCTGAGCCCATCAATGGTAACTCATAGGCATTGTCAAGCTCCAGCTGAAGCTGCTGAATTTCGAGACAAAGCTGGAATTCATTGTTGCCATGGCCTTTTTGTCACATGGATGGATTTACTGCTTTGCCTTTACCAGAATTTACCTTAGAACTTAATCACTTTTTCGCTTCTCAAAATCCTCTAGTCAGTAAAGGCTGGAAGATGTAGCCTGGCACAGAGATTCACCAAGTCAGATACCTTCACAGTGAGGTCCTGATAAACCTGTATTTAACAGAGCAAAAAGGTCTGACTGGAATGAACCTAGTTCTCTTGGTAGTCTTGGCTGTCACCTCCCTGGGAAAACCTCAGTACCTTGCCGAAAACCTCCAGTGGTTGGAAAAATTCTAATTTCTACTTTTCTACAATAGCTGGGAAAATTCTCTCTGGTGACTGCATGAGCCTCCTATCCTGTGGGAGGCTTTTAAGCATTAGTACTCTGAGGTTAACTGGGCCTTGACGTCATCGGGATACCTTGTATATTTTATTCACCTAGAGCAGGCAAACAGGAGGTACGCCACTTGACCTTGGCAGAACAGTTATAGTTACTGGGTGCCAGCAGAAGTCAGGAGTCAGGGAGACTTATTCAGGAGTGTTTTTCCTGGGTCCAGGAATGCTGTGATCAGGAGACCTTTTTATTTCGACACAGATTCTTCTTCAGAAGTGTTTTTCCCAAGTCCAGAAATGTTCTGAGGAGATGGTGGTGCACTAGCTAGAGAATTTTCCCTACCCAATCTTGTCTACTTTCTTGCGCTTTGCCCACCTCCTTTGGCAGCACTTTCTCTGCACTTTAGTACAAATATGTCCAGAAAATTGTGAAACGAATTAACACTTCTTCTACCAGTAGAATTTCTGGCTCTCTAAAACCCTTTTAAAACTAAGTGGAAAATAACGGGAATTTTTTTTTCTAGCATCTATCCAAGCGGGGTTGTAAAATATATACCTTAATCACGCATATTCTGGTCTTGTGGAAAACAAAGTTGAACCTAGACAGTGGGAAGAGCTTTCAAACATTCACTAACTGTAAGCTGATACATATGTATATTAATCACCCAGTTTTCCTACAAGGCGAAGGCACTTTTCCTTACAATGCATCACAGGCGGGCTTTTAAACTGCAACTCAGCAAGAGCATAGTGGTGCTTCTGGCAGCTATACATTTTTGTCATATATGAGGGTGGTGCAAATCTCACATATGACATTTAACTTTCATGGCATTGGTGCATTTCCCATGCCTTTTAATGTGGCCTCAAAGGAATGCTAAATAAGCCATATAGAGTAATCCAAAGTAGGGGGAGAGCACAAGTGCTACACTACTAGTTAGAAGTTGTATAGCATGTAGAGTCCTAAAGCTGGTCTTACTATACAGGAAAATGGGGGACCACTACAAAAAAATACACTATCCAAATTATTAATTAACTTTATTTTAGATTGTTCCGTACCTTACAAGTTCTTTCAAATAGTTTTTTTCCTTTACCACTTTGACTCTCTTTGTTTAGCTTCATAGCAGAATTAAGGCACATAAAAGAAACCACCAACTATCATTTTCCTGAGGAAAGATCCCAAAGTAATTTGATATGATTTACTTTTTACAACGCTATCCTGATCAATCATTACTGGCTTGCCTTTTTCAATGTACTCTTCAATGGAAATCCCAGTTGACATGTTAACATATAGTTACCATTGCACTCGTTCATTGCATGTGTGTTTTGGGAGCTATATTGTATTGGATGCCAGTGGGTTAGTAAAATGAACAAGGTCATCCCTACTGGCTAATTAAAATCAAGAACTAAACCAATAAAAACAATACAATTCACTAAAACTGGATCCCACCAAAGCATTTTTCATATATTTTCTAATATTATTTTCTAGTAGTTTTCTTGACATTTGAGTTAAGATATTTTACACACACTATAATAAGTAGGCCTGCAATCACTGTTTAAAAGCCTGTCTCTAATTTCCTTATTACAGTGGAGTTGTGATGTCTCTAGTCACCTGTAATAATGGGATGGTGTAGCTGCTCAACTGTAATAACTTATTTCAAGTGAATTGTTACGTGGTAATGACTTCTGCCTGAGCCAGAATTCAAGGTTAAAGGCAGGTTATAGAGTGTCATTGCATCTGCAACTTAGACCACAAAACAAGAGAACTTGCTTTTTCTTCTTCTAATCTGTTTTTTTTAATGGACTGTGATCAGAAGAAAGGGCAATTTAATGCAACATGGTTGTAGAAAATCGAATTATTATTTGGGGTGAGTGACTGCCAACTCCTTTATAGCTTGGTGCTCCTCCTTGTGTTGTGACGCTGCAACGCCACAATGCCGAAATGCTGCCCCTACCCACCTTCACACATCCTCCTGGCGAGATCAGCAGTGGTGAGATCAGAGTGCAGAATACAGGATCACAGGAAACTGGACAGGATTTTGACAAGGAACGCTGAAGGTTGGAGACATGCATACTCCCGGAATTTGTGGAACTTCAGGTTTTTGCTGTCATGGCCTCATGGTGAGCTGAGGTACAGCCAGTGGTGGCGTAGGCTTGGCGCAGTGCTTGCACCTGGTCCTGAGGTTCACAGGGGAAACAGGGGAGGCAGGGTCAAAGTGATGAGGTGGAGGCTTGAGGTGGAAAAATGCATTCCTCGTCACTGTGTTCTACCTCAATGAGGATCTGAGAGATGTGGGTGTACGACAGGGCGAGGTGGGTTGAAAAGTAATAGTACTGAATCGTACTTTCTGCCATATGCAACAGCTACCTTAAAGCCCCAACAGCCCCCGAAAAATAAGAATTCAATTTTTTCCCCTGTGGTGCCAGTGCTGCAATGTCTTCTCAGGACCCCTTACCATTTGTGAATGGCTTACCACCAACTTAAGGTTGGTGGTGACTGCAAATGTTTTGTGACCTCATTCCCAATTTCAAAACATTCCCTTCCTAATAGCGACTCACAAACCCTATTTTGCGAGCTGGTAATAGGTTAGCGACTCACATAATTGGCTTGGTACATGCCAAAAAGCAATTTACCGGTCGCAAGCAGCCCGATGAGCTGTTTGCAACTGGTAAAATGCTTCGTACATCTGGCCCTTTCTCTCTCTCTCCCTGACTCACACACACACACGCACACTCACAGACAGACATCTAATCTTGCTAGTCTGCCTACTAGAATAGGTGTTCACTACCAAGAATGCTAATTCCATACAGTTGTCTAGTGTAACACAGTCACAGAATTACAGCAATGTTGTATGGAGCAGAGTATTTGACTACTGTCTATTACCCTCCTGGTCATGGCAAAATCTGACAGCTCATTATTTTCAGCTCTATAATGGTTATTGTTTGAGCCCCAATGAACTAGGCCTGGGCGGTGAATTCCCCTCCATTCACGGAGTTTGCGGAGTTTTCTGCACTCCGCACTCCGCAGAGCTCGCGGAGTGCAGAAAACTCCACTCCACGTAGTGCAGCAGAGTTTTTTCCGCGCTCGCGGACAGTAAGTTGGCAAGCGTGAGCTGCTGCTCGGGAAGAATTTCTACTCGAGTGCCAGGAAGATCAACACGAAAGGCAGTTCGCACTGCACTCCGCCACTTGTGGAACTCCGCAGAGTTTTTTTTGTCACTTTGCGAGTTCCCTGTAGCAAAACTCCGCAAACTACGCCCAGGCCTACAATGAACCTATTGAAGTGCCGGGTCAGCGGTGGGCTCCAAGAGCCAGACTGGATGAGCAGCGGTGTCTAAACCCATGTAGAGTTTCTCTTCCCAATGAGCCAGAATAATAATATTATTTCATGACCTGTTCCTATATGTCTACTATTGATTCTGCTCAGCTCTGCTTCCTGAGCACACCATCTAAGTCGACCATTATCATTTGGGGATGCAAGCAAAAATTTGGTTATCAGGTTTTGCAGTAATAAGATGGAGGGGAGAGGGAATTCTCTCTCTCTCTCAGGCCCTCAATGAATCATGATCATCAGGAACCTCAGAGGAAAAGGCTAGGCCCAACATAAGGAGAGGAAACCTTGACTATGTAATCATCTGAAAAGTCTGCAAAAGTGTCCACTGAAAGCATTGTTCTAGACAAGATTAAAAACAAGGCAAGGGGGCTGTTCATTTTAATAGTTGCAAAGTCCTCATTCAAGGAGCATCTTAAAGTTGTTATTCTAATGTTCTATTGGGCATATTCTTAGCTGAAACCATCAGATCCCCTGGTTGCACTCAACCTAAATGGCAGCTATCTTTCTTCTTCATTTTGAATAATTGGTTCCTCAAACAAAAATAAATTAAATGTACAGATTCTCCAATGCAAATGGAAAATATTGTCAGGGGTGGACAGAACCAGTGAAATGGGTATGTTATATCTACATCAACTGACAAAGGTGGACAATTATCTAGATGGAAACATGAGGAATAACATAGGTTATATTAGACTTTTGGCAGACAAGCAAAATTTAAAGTTGTCCTAACCTTAGTGTGCACATTTTTCCTCAAAGCACCTCATATTTCCATGGCACAAAGAGCTTCAGAAGGACAAAAAACAGTAATAGCCATGGAGACACAATGCCATCACTTGTGTCATTTCTGAAGACAGATAAACAAAGGAGGGTTCCTTAGTCAGTAATGTCCTCTAAAAACTATGAATTTTTAGCAGAGCTTAAGAGATATTTCTGGACTTTTTCATCCGGTACCACATCAGTTGACATGCTGAACAAAATTAACTTAGAGGTTTTGACCAATATGGACCACCCCCTTTAACATATTGTGAGCAATCATCACCATTACCACATGGCTTTTACCAAGTTGGGGCTGGCAATTGCTCTGTAAGAGAATCTGCAATCTCTCAGACATTAAATGAGGAGAGGGATGCAAACAGAGGGCCTACAATCATTAATTATCTTTCTTGGACTAGTGAGTAGGGATTGAATTTACCCTGAACAGAGAAATTATACTGTGTTGCCCTTGCCTCCATAACAAAATGCAGTACCAAGAACAGACCTGAATCAATGATGAAGCACCAAGAATTTTGTTTTTGGGCTGCTTTGAGGGTTCAATCCATCCCATTTCATTCGGTTGAAGAAATCCTGGATTTGGATTTACTTGTTCAGATTGGGCATTAAGAAAACTTCTCTCTTGATAGAGTTTAGCTTCAGATTGACATTCATGCAAGAAAATTAATGTTTTCCAGAGCTATAGGTGCGGTGATCAATTTTTCTAGGAAACTAGGTTGCAGACCTGTTCCTGAGCTATTAGCTATTTATAAATCCAAATGCTTATCAACAGCTTTGTATGGAGCAGGTATATGGGGATTTGCGGATGTGCAACACCTTCAATGCTGTGAGAATGCATTTACACGTTATCTGCTGGCGGTACCAAGCTCAACTGCTAATTTTAACTGTCATTCTGAACTTGGTTTGCCTTTTATTACTGATATCAGTAGAATTAACCCTTTTTTACTTTGGCACAAGGTTTGGGTATCAACAGAGACTGGTTTTAATCGTGATGTCATTATGGATTGTTTAAAACTCAATAGGGTTGCTACCATACCCTGGCTTGGTTATATCAAAGAAATAGCTAACGAAATTGGCCATCCTGAATTTTTTGAGACACCGGAGAGTATGGTAGCCATCTCAAGAAAGACCTTAAAAACAGATTGTTTAACCTACTTAGAGAATAAGCGATGGCTCAAAGAAAGAGATAAAAAAAACGTCATGGATAACCAACTGATGTTAATATGCCCAGGTATACAAACCTATTTGGCACAGGTACAGGGAAGCTTTGATCGCATGCTTTTAACTCGCTTCGTTTTGGGACCTTTCATAGACTGATTACCTTTCCAGGAGTTAATGATTGGTCGAGAAACTTACTCCCATGGGATGACATTTCAACCCAATCTACTATGCATATTATTTTATTCTGTAAATTTTATACACTACCCAGGAAAAGGTTTTTAATACCAATCTTGAAGAGCATGGATTTAAGACAATGTAGAATAGCTTACCTTAAGTTACAATCTTTAGAAAATCAGCTGATTATAAGGGCTATTGCCTTATTTTTAAAAAGTGTTATTAGGTACAGGAATACAATGTAAAGATAAAAGTTATGGATCACTGACAGAATATCGAGGAGCAAAATATCGACCTGCCAAAATATCGATGACAAAATATAGAATGCCAGAATATCGACTTCCTATCTACAAACAGGTAAGTACAAAAATATCGAATCCAAAATATCGTTGTAAATAATATAGTTGGTTAAAATATCTAATTTTTTAAATGTCTTAAAAGTAATGTAAAATAATAAAATAATAAATATAATTACATACTTAAAAATACTTAAAAAACCTTAAAATTAATAAATAATTAATGTAAATAAAAATAAAATAAACATGCATTTTTATTTTTTAATACATATATATGTTATCTTAATATTATTAAAAAATATTCAATATTTTTAGTGTTGGATAGCGGGAGGGTAAAATTTACTATTCCCACTCCAGTGAGTGCAACAGTAGGGAAAGCGTTGGATAGCGGGAGGGTAAACATTACTATTCCCACTCCAGTGAGTGCAACAGTAGGGAAAGCGTTGGATAGAGGGAGGGTAAAAATTACTATTCCCACTCCAGTGAGTGCAACAGTAAGGAAAGCGTTGGATAGCGGGAGGGTAAAAATTACTATTCCCACTCCAGTGAGTGCAACAGTAGGGAAAGCATTGGATAGGGGGTAGGTAAAATTACTATTCCCACTCCAGTGAGTGCAACAGTAGGGAAAGCGTTGGATAGCGGGAGGGTAAAATTACTATTCCCACTCCAGTGAGTGCAACAGTAGGGAAAGCGTTGGATAGCGGGTAGGTAAACATTACTATTCCCACTCCAGTGAGTGCAAAAGTAGGGAAAGCGTTGGATAGTGTAGGGGTAAAAATTACTATTCCCACTTCAGTGAGTGCAACAGTAGGGAAAGCATTGGATAGCGTAGGGGTAAAAATTACTATTCCCACTCCAGAGAGTGCAACAGTAGGGAAAGCGTTGGATAGCGTAGGGGTAAAAATTACTATTCCCACTCCAGAGAGTGCAACAGTAGGGAAAGCGTTGGATAGCGAAGGGGTCAAAATTACTATTTCCACCCAAGTGAGTGCAACAGTAGGGAAAGCGTTGGATAGCGTAGGGCTAAAAATTACTATTCCCACTCCAGAGAGTGCAACAGTAGGGAAAGTGTTGGATAGCGGGAGGGTAAAAATTACTATTCCCCTCCAGTGAGTGCAACAGTAGGGAAAGTAATGATTTAATAATTAAATATATATAAATTAATTATCAATACCAATAAAAATGTATTAAAAATTAATTCCCAATGACACATTATTTAATAATCAATTAATTATAAATACCAATAAATATTAATTATTAAAAATTAATTACCTATTAATAATTAATTAACCACAAATTATTTTTCAATACCAAAAATTAATAAGTAATACAAAATGTTTACCAATTAATAATTAATTAACAGTAAATTAATTATCAATACACAAAAATATTTTCAATAATTATTCAATTACAATTAAATTACTTCCCACCCTATTCCCCTATAAACCCACAACCCGCTCCGAATAATAAATTAATATAATTAATATAATTATCAATTAATCAAGTAATAAAAATGATTTACCAATTAATAAAAATTAATTACCAATTAATAAAAATTAATTACCAATTAATAATTAATTAACAATAAATTAATAATCAATACCAATAAATACAAATAATTACTTAATTACAATTAAATTACTTCCCACCCTATTCCCGTATAAACCCACAACCTGCTCTGAATAATAAATTAATACAATTAATATTATTATCAATTAAAAAATTAATAAATATTAATTACCAATTAATAAAAATTATTAGCAATTAATAATTAATTAACAATACATTATTTATCAATACCAATAAATAAAATTAAATAATTACTTAATTACAATTAAATTACTTCCCACCCTATTCCCCTATAAACCCACAACCCGCTACAGAACTAAAACGCAAAATTAAATTAAAAATAATTATTAATTCCTAAAAATTAATATTTAATTTACTATAATTAAATTACTTCCCACCCTATTCCCCTATAAACCCACAACCCGCTACGGAATTAAATTACGCAAAAATAATACATACTTTTAACACATATACTAACACTTAAAACACTAAAAAAAATATCGATATTTTTAACAATTATATTATGACTGTCGATATTATGACAATCGATATTTCTTACCTGTATTTCGATATTCTGCTTGGTACTTTACAATGTGTAAGCTGGCTGAAAGATCAAATAGCATTAGATGGCAGGTGGTTTCCTTATCAATAATGATGAGTGTGTCATCTATGACTTCACTGGTGACTGACTGTGCTTCTGTATGGTCTGAAGCTGGATTGATAGTTGGTTAGAAAGTAGGTGGTAACCAGATGTTCTTGTAGATAGATGATTGCAAGATTTTCTATTATTTTTCCAAAGTAGGGCAGATGGATTATGGGTCATTAGCTCATATGTCATTTGCATCAAGACTATGCTATTTCAGCAATGAAAGGCATTGCCTTTTTTGAGGGTGTCTACGAAAGTGCATCGTGTGACTAATAATTATCTGGTTATTGATTTTGCAACTCTTGTGAGAAGGAATTTTGCCTTAAGTGTGAAGATATGAAGTTAGCAAGTGAGACTATTTTATAGGAGGTCAATGTTGAATGGAGAGGGGCGTAGCCATGTGGTTGTCAGTTTCTATCAATGTAATATCTTAACTTGTTGACCTTTTCTATGAAAAAGTTGTTGGTAGCATTTTATTAGTCTGTTGATTTGCTAATGGTGCTTCTAGTAGGCAGTAAAAAGTTTTTAGTAACTTAAAAAGGGACTTGTGATGGGAATGTGTCCTGCAAAACTTGTTCTCTTGTTTTTGGGTGGGGGCATTTGAAGTATGAAAGTTCTTCAATACAAGGAGGCTCAAGGTATTGTCTTAATTTGGCATTTTTTCAAAGGAGCGCAAATGTTGGAATTATCTTTTGTGTTTACTGTAGAATGAATTTAGGAATAAGTTCATGTTATCAGATGGTTCAGGGCTGATAAAGGATGATGAGATCTTGATAAAGAGTTTCAATTCATAAAGTCCTTGATACAATGGTACTGTTTCTTCAATATTTTATATAGGATTTGGTGGGTGACAGGTGTACGGACAATGAATAATGACATGGCATAGGTGCCTGTCCAGTTGAGAAGGGTAGGTGGCAGTTGTGGTTGACCATGAAGGAGAAGACAACAAGGCAGCTAATTTCCTGAACCTGCTGTGGAAGGCTGAGGGTGTCATGGTGATTGAGGAGTGCAGTTTTACTTTGTTGTTGGTGGGGTCATCTGTTATGTTGCAAGCCCCAAGTTACAGGTTGTTGGAAGAACTGAAAGATTTGCTTGTGATGAGGTCGGAACTTTCGTTGATTGACATTGTTGGTATGTTATGCATATATGGAAAAATGGAATGTTAATAGGTGAATGCATGTGAGGTTTGACTGTGGCTGTTATAGTGCAAGTGTGTCTTATGTGCAGCAGGCTCTAGTCTTTGGTGACAGGGATGGCCAAGATGTAAATTAAGGTGGAGAGAGCCAAGCATCTCTGATGAGAGTCTGACAACGCACTGTGATTTGAATGCACTGACAATATCAGATACATAGTGGGCTGCTAAATGTGAGCATTAATTAACCTGAATTGCAGTGTTTTGAATGATAGATTCTTGAATAAGTGAGATGTAGATGAAGCTGATGACCTTGGTTGGGTAGTTGACTGCTGTGTGGTTCTCTGGCTTATGTGTGGCTTCCTTTGGATCAAACACTTAGGGGCCGATTCCGATTCAGGCCGGAAATCACTCCGACGAGCCGGACCCAGAGAGATTTCCGACCGAATCGGACCCTGGCAGTCCGACCGAACGAGTACGATGCGCACGCATGCAATCGGACTTGAGTCGGTCGGACTCCCATTGAAGTCAATGGGAGCCGGACGTACAACGCGTACGCGGGCTCCCATTGACTCAATGGGTGCGAGGCAAACAAGGGCGCCCCCTACAGTGGGTACGCCTCGATGCGACTCGCGGCATACATGCACAGGTAGAGGGGACCCATGGGTCCCCCCTGTGTGCGACTCGCGCAGCTACGCATACAGGGGGGTCTGACACGGACCCCCAAAGTCCGGCTCCGACTGCTCTTTCGAGCCGGACGGCGCGAGTCGGTCGGACTGCTCGCGGCGCAGATCGTACTTGCCCGGCCGGGGAACGTCTCCATTGCGCGGTGCGAGTCGTGTCCGTGCGAGTCGGTCGGAGCGGTTCGGACCCGCGTACGAGTCGGTCGGTGATTTCGCGTGCGCTCGCATCGTACTCGCTCGGCCGGACGCACGTATGAATCGGTCGGGAAAGAGGGCTCCGAATCGGATCCGGTTAAGCCGAATCCGATTCGGTGCCCTACCGGCCGAGATCGGAATCGGCCCCTTAGGGTGGGATTTTGAGTTGGGTAGTCCTGATTATAGGAATTGGAGAGTAACATGTGATTCAGTATTTCTGCATCTTTCACCAGGGGAGTTCAGATGTTTTCAGCTGCCAGAGACCCAAGATTAAACAAACAAAATTGCAATTCTAATGAGGTCTATGAGTTCTGTTACCACCCTCATTGAGATTACCAAGGCCTTCCACAAGGAGTGGGATGCAAGAGGGTATGTTTTTTGGTCCTCTGCAAACCCTAACAAGCCCAAACAACATTTGCCCTTGTTTTTCTCCACCCTTTTTGCTGAGAATACCCTGAGTGCGCATAAGGTGAAAGTAATCGTGCAGGTATCAAAAGGGCCAGTAAGTTGCTTAAACAAGGAGGCAGGTCTTTATTAGGTCAAGGCAGTAGCCCAGCACAAGGGTAATTGAGTCACCTGGGGGAGTCCTAGGTTGCACCTGTTTTAATGGCCACTCACCTCTGCTAAATTAATCTTGGAGTTACTCCTCAGGGTAAATGGAAATGAAGCCTTTCTAACCTGATCATTAATCCATTACCTCAGGGAATGTTACATTTTATTCGATTAATACAAGGGAAAAGGACCACGTGGTTTGGCATGGACATGACAACAGAATACCAAGAAGCTTTGAGAGGGGAAAAAGAAAATGGTAAATTGAGGGGGTTGGAGACCAAATATTGCACATAAATAGTTCATTACAAAGCACCTCTGCATAGTATTCTAGCAACTTGTAATAAACTTATTCTGTCCAATATGGGTATTTTCTTTTGCTCCATATATACACTACAAGAAAAAAAGATTGTATCTTAGAAAAATTCATTCATCCTCTCAATTATGTCATCGTATATATACACTTATATCACCTGTCCTGAAGGCTCACCACTGGATACCGGCTGTAAGAAGATTTTTGTTCAAAATATTACACGTTACTCACAATTAGATAAATGGAAAAGATAACTCACAACTAATCGTTCTCCTTTCCAACAAGGAAATAGTCAGTTGCATGACCCTTTTCTATTAAAAACTAGTTATTCACAACCTGACCATCCTAGAGACTCAGATGCACTATCTTCATAAAATTGGTATAAGCAAGATGAATGCCTGCCCTTCTATTCGCTATTCCTCAGTGGACTGTCTATAGTCCTTATCAAAAGCACATAATTTAATACTATCCAGGGTCAGACTGGCCTATAGGACAATCAGTCAGTGCCCGCTGGTCTAGTATGACAGGTTGTGTATGGGCTGAGTTATCTGCGTTTTATGGACCTGTTTTATGATCTGTTGGGGTCTTTTTTTCTCTGTTGATTTTCCTGACATTAAAACAAACATTGACTCCGGCAAGTTCAAATCTTTACAGTCTTCTGCACTGTAAGAAATGGAGTTGCTGGTTAACTGGGGTGTGAGCCCTGGTCAAGAAGCAACCAAAATTCTTGTCAGGGTGAAGTAACAAGTAAACCCTAAATTAACTCATACCTCAGGTAGCTTGGCACATAGCAGTCTTAACTCAGAGACAATGAGTAAAGTATTTGTGCAACACGTCAAACAGTAAAACAGTGAAAAGACAACACAAAAAGATCCCACACCAGCCTAGAACAATAGAGTAATATTTAGTAAACAAAACAAGACCAAAATAGCAAAAATACAATCAGCAACACCAGAGATATTTAGTTTTAAAGGGTCAGTGAAAAAAACACAAAGCACCAACTGTGGAGATCTGGTCCTGCCAGACTAGGACAAAGTCACATGGTCAGGCCGACTGCGATGGAGCACAGACCAGCTACAAGGACCCAATTAGGCCTGCTGAACAATAGTATCTTAATTCCTGCTTTACGGAGCGTTGCAAGGTTCTGTGATGAGGATGCGTCGCACAGCGGAGGTGATGCATCAGTGCTAAGGTGATGCGAGCTGCAATGTGAGGTTCTGCATCATCGTTGAGAAACCTGTGGACAACAGTTTGAAATGTGAAGTCCGGTGTCGAAGATGCGCCGCACAGTCGTGGTGATATTCTGTGGAATTGTGAGGGTGCGGTGCGAGAATCTGCATCATCGAGGTTGGCGTCGACAAGTAGTTTGGGTTCCTTTGTCAGTAAAGCTTCACACAGGCGGTGGTTCTGATGCAGGATCGATGCAGAGTTCTATGTGTCGGGATGGCCCTCACAACAGAGGCGATGCATCGGTTCCAAAGGCGATGCGTTGAACATCAACGACAATGCATTAGCTCTGCTGGAGATGCACCATGGAGGAGATGTGTTGGTTCTGCTGGATCCGTAGATGGGCTAGCAGAGCACCTTCAGGCTCACTTCCAAAGTTCCTAGACTGGGGTGGTACCACTTGGCAGGGTAGGACTTACAGATAGCAGAGTCCAGGTGCTGGGTCCAAGGTTGTTGAAGCTTTCTGTCCCTGATGCTCTGGTCAGGAGGCCTGCCAACTAGCCCTTGGAGTTACTTTGGGGCCGTGGGTTCAACAGATGCAGGTCCAGTCCTTCCCATCCAGGCAAAAGGGCTGCAGGTCAGCACAGCAAGGCAGCAGTCTCTCAAAGCAGCACTCCAGGAGAGTGGCAGTCCTGTCAGCAGCACCATAATCCTTCTTCCAGGCAGCGTATTCACAGGTCCAAAAGTATACTGAAGAGGTGGTGTCTGAGGCTCAATACATATACCTGGTACCCTTCCTTGGAAATGTGGAACGACCTTCTAGAGGTTTCTCTTTGAAGTCCTCAGGCATCAGACTAACTACAGGTGGTATGCAGCCCTTTGTGTGGAGGTAGGGCATAGCCTACTCAAATGTATTCCAGAGAAGGCCCATCCAGGCACACCTAAAGTGTCTATTGTGTATGGCTGGCGGCCTTTGTGGATGGGATTAGTCCTCTTTCCACAGCTAAGTGGTAACCTACCTAGGGAGTGGCCAGCGGTATTTAAAAACCGTTCGGCGGGTTTGGAAACAACGATTGTTGACTACGAGTGAGTTTGGAGCCTGCCAGGAGACTTTTTAGTCCCGGTAAGAGACCGTTAATATGGGGGATTGTGGCTCAGGATCTAGTGCACTATGGTAACCATATGGGCATGATTTGTTAACGTGTGGTTTTCTGCCCGACAAACAGCCGGATGGGAGGCTCGAAGCACCTCGTGTTTATAGAGAAAATGTCTATTTTTATAGTTTCTCAAGCAATGTTAGCTCTGTTGCATTACGTAGTGTGGTTTTGAATTCAGAAAGATATATTGTATTCAGACCACTTACATTAAGGCAATGAAGTGGCGGGTTTAAACATGTTTCCATTTAGTGCCTGGTTTCATGTAAAATAGTTCGTTTCAATAAATTAAGATTTTGGGGCATTGCGAATGGGGTTTTAACTTGTATTCGATTTAAAGCTCGGTCTGGTGGTCGGTTAACAATTTGAGGGATTCGCACTCAGACCACATTTGTTAATAATATTTATTTTTATAGCTCAATGTAGACTCTAAGGGCACTATAGAGTGTGGTTGTGAGTCCATAGTTGTCCGTGAATTAAGTAAAGTGACAACTTCTTTTTCATTGTTGCGTTTATTCTACCACTATAATGTCAGCATTTCACAATTTATTATTTTTTTTTAATTTAGAATTGGCGGCTTTGACCAGTTTGTTATTCCTACCTCGAATGAGAGACTAGTGACTGGGGTATTGCTGAAAATAAGAATGTATGGATTTTGAGGCCACAGCTCCAGTGACTGTATGAAAACAAGCCCCCAATAAAAGGTAGAAACCGTCTTTAGCTATTGATGCAGAGAGATAGAAAACCATAAAATGCCGGATGCAATGTGGTGTTTATTTGTTGTTTTTCTTGTATTGTTTTATCGCCTGCAGGATTATAGGGAAGATTGGCCCATATCCCTACAAATAGATGGCTTTGATCCCTCAGTAAGAAAAACAGAAGAATATATGTGGAAGGTAGATTTTTATCTCGATACATATTAGAGTATTATTATCAGATAGAGGCTGAATACTCAAAATAGCGTGTTTCCCTCTTTTGTGTCATTATTTACCTTCAGGGAGTCTGAAAACCCAGATTGCTATTTGGAGGCTTATGTGAGAGAAGACTCCAATGGGGAGAACTTAGATTCCTCCGATATTCCACTTATTATAGTGGGTAAGGCCATTGTGCAATAATTATAAAGAGTATGTTTGTGTGTGATGTAGTATGAACAGGTTATTTTGATTGGAATGTGAATCACCATGGATAGAGCCAATGATTCAAATATAAATGTTTTTTAACAGATTTTGTTGTGTATTGTTAAATACTAATATGATGTAGCAGAAGTTATACAAAAATAAAAGTATATATAAAATATGGAGATAAGAGCCTGAAATCTCTAAAAATTGTTTTTATGCTATCTTTTAGATGACTGTGTTGGGAGACACCATAATAGATTTGTAAGCCTGAAGAAGGTGGTTTACTACATTATACCACCGAAACGCGTCTCTCTGTATTTCAGAAGTCGCCCAAGTGATACCAGCTCCATCGGGAGCAAAAGAAGTGTTTAGAGTATTAAATCAGTGACTTTAACATCTGTCTCTTTTCACTTGTTGTGCGACTTCTGACCTATTTGGTTTAGGATATTGTATTTGTGAAATTCTCCCATGTTTTTTAGATGAATTGTTTTTAACATTTGATATATATTATGATATGTTTTTTTAACAATTGCATATAAAAGTGTTTTCTTTGTAAAAAATTTTTAAAGGATTTGATCAAATAAAAACATATTATATGGTAATCGTTTGGTTTCTATTCAACCTTTGGTGATTTGTATGAACAGGTATGAAAGGAGTGTGGATGTGTATGCTTTTTAAAAATCCCAAAGGGAGTTTGTTTTTTGAAATAGTGTTATTTCTGGTGTCCCATCCCTTTGGTAGAGAAGGACCCCTCTCTCTATATTGTTATATATGGCTAAGAGGAATACACAAAGCCCAACTGTCAGCTACACCCACTCATGTGACCCTGGGACAGGCTAAAGACACTAGTTGACTATGGCAGGTAAATGTCAATTTTTAAAAAGTGGCTTTACTAAAATCTCAATTTTAAAATCTGACATTACCATGAAAGGGGCTTTTTCATTACAATTCCAAAGACACCAAACAAAAACAGATTACCCGCTTACATTTGAAAAAGACAGCTTATTAAATATAATATGGTAACTCCAATGTTATCCTATGGAAGAGGTAGTCCTGCTAGTAGTGAAAAACAAATTGAAGGATTTGTCACTTCCAGGAAAAATAAATTTTTTCAAAGTATATGTCCTACTTTTTGAATATACTGCACCCTGCCATGTGGGCTGTTTAGGGCCTACTCTGGGGTGAATTAAAAAGGAAGGTTTGGGCCTAGCAAAAGGTTTCTTTTGCCAGGTCAAAATGATGGTTTAAAACTGTGAACACAGGCCTCATTGCCAGGCCTGGGACAAATTTAAGGGTGCTACTTCAGTGGCTGGCAAAACCAGTGCTGCAGGCCCTGGGTACATTTAGTACCTCTTTACTAAGGACTTATAAGTAAACTAAATATTCCAATTGGGGATAAGCCAATGTTACCATGTTTAAGGAGTGAGCACATGCACTCTAGCACTGGTCAAGAGTGGTCAAGTGCACAGAGTCCTAAGGCCAGCGGAAAATAGAGAAGGGAAGGCAAAATGTTTGGGTGAAGACCACCTTAAGGCTGACAGGTCTAACACATACCATGCAAAACAATTATACAGCATGGGTTTCCAAATCAAAAACTGCCTTAATTTGCAGGCACAGGCCACTATTTTAGCTACCTAATTCACAGAGAGGGGGAGCTTTTATTTTGGTGCCTGGGCCTATTCTCTGTCCTAATCTGAACTGTCTCACAGGCAAACAATGTCATTACTTTCTACACCTTACATGCTTAAAATTGCTGGCGAATTTCGAGAAGTGTCCACCTCTTAGATTGCTAAAGCCATGCATGAAAAATTGCATTCGTTTATAGCTATCAAATGTCCTCTCCCATTCTCTCTTTTGCTACTATTGAATGATCCCCTCACTATTTACCATATTTGTATACTCTATTCTCCTACCTCAAAGTGCCTGCTGCTTTCCCTTCACTTTCTATCATGTCCCTCTGCAAACTTCCTACTCCTCATTCCATTGAGCAAACTATCCCTTCCTTAAACACACTAATACCTAATCTCTTCTAACCTCCATTCAGTAACCAAATCATTTGCATTTTTGTAAAAAGTCCATACTAGTAGAGTTATCTAACCCCCATTGATTAAATTTACCTACAACAAAACTGGAGTAAATGCCTGGAAAGCTTTCCCTGACAGACCAAAACGAAACCTTACAGCAAATTAACTACTAGACTAACCACTCACCTTGAATTCCGAAGGAACTTGCCACTCCCCGTAAGTGCTTCAATGCCTCATTCTCACTAGTAAGTGCTATATGAATGCAATTTGATACAGTGCAATGCAATATATTTCTGGGAAGAAAATAAGCATGTTGTGCAAATCTGGATATATTGTTTTCAGACATTTTTGAATATTTCATCAAAAGATTATTGTAAGTCTATCATCTAAATGTTAGCTTTTCGGTTCCTCGAGTCTCTCAAAAAAACAACTTTAACATTACATTGCATTTCAGCAGAAATTGTAAACAAATATACACTTGGCTTAATAGAAGCCTTGAAGTCAGTAGATTTTAAATCTAATATCAGACAATGATGCTTTCTGCATTATTTAGTTTGCTTGTAATTTGAATCTATCATTTTGAAGTAGATTTCACAGTACTCAATATGTTGTCTATGCAAAGTTTAGATTATACTGTCTTCATTTGCTAGCAGCAGGATATTACAAAGTAGACTATAAAACTAGAGACCCATTTTCAGAATAATATGCTTAGAGAAGTCAGCAATTTAAACCAACTCTTAATACTGACATTCTTCCACATTCTTAATCATTTTCTTTTCCAGCAGTGAAAAAGGACATACAAAGATCATTGTACAGCTAAATTGATTTGAATCGGGGTTTGTAATACACTGCAGTTCTAAAGAAACACTTAAGTTAGTATTTAGTAAGACAAAATATCATTCCAATTTATACAGTAAACAAAGTGTGTATGTGCTTATAAATCTATGTTAGAACATATGATCATAGGAACAGTTAAAACAACAGAATTGAGGCACTAAGACAGCCTACATTGAATGAAGTAAATGCAAATGTGACATTAATTTCCTTAAGTATATTCATTATTTGCAAGCACTGTGAATTGTAAAAATATAGCACTGAAATGCTGAGTGAACATCTAAGCATAAAAAACTGCGACTGATTCAGAAGCTTTTGTTATAATCATCGTACCCCAGGTCTGCATGCCAAGTATAAGCCAGAAACAATTCTGGAATAATCCTGGTCTACTACTGGATTTCACGACTGAGCCAACGGTGCAACAAGAACAAGTCATACAAAATTTGCAGCAATCGGGTCCACAACCATATGATCTATCAGGTGAGATATTCTATTATTTGGGCTCTGAGAGTGCTGGCAATTGAATAATTTGGAAAATTATATTTTGTTCTTAGTTAGTTTGTTCCTGGGATGCACTGAAGGATCATTTCTGCTGTATTCCAAAACTATTACCCCGTGATCTGTCTGCTGTAGAGATGAGACTGAGCAGACCTAAAAAAGGTAATCCTTGCATAAAAGGTTGGTCTTACGGTAAGGAGATGTGATGTGATTGACTCAAGAAGTCAACAGTCTGTTGCCTGTTGCTGAACTTCCCTGATCTTCTGGTAAGTGTGCAGAGGAGATAGCCATAACATTTGCACGAAGAGGAAACATTTGAAGACACACCTCTAAAAGCACACAAGTATGAAGCTCACTTCCACTCACAGAAGCCAGTCACTAGCTCATTGTATATTAGCCTTTAACCCTGTATAGCACTCTGCTGCCTTTCAGCTAGGTTCATGCTATACAAGGGCCACATAATTATAAACATACATAAGCATTGTGAGTGTGGAGGTAGCATAGAGTTAGGATGCGTCTCTCCTTGCCTATAATATAGTTTTCATTACAAATGTGAGGATATAAATGCAAATAACTGCACTCATGGCTTACTCCTGTAATTCAGAAGTAAGCAAGAAATACTACAAAGTCACAGCATTTTCTTTGTGAATCAGTCAAAGTCTAGGTTTAATTTAATTTATAATTTGTAAAGCGCAGGAATCACCCCCGAAGGGGTATCTCCGCGCTAAGGAATGGTGTAGGTAGGGATAGGCAGGTCATTCAATGAAACAATTCAGTCTTTAGGAGTTTCCTGAAGTGAAGAGGATTGGTGCACTTCCGTATTTGGATGGGCAGTTGATTCCAGTACACAGGGGCAAGATAAGAAAAAGCTTTGCCCCCTACCCTAAGTTTCCTGTAACGGGGAAGGGCCAGCAGGGCTTTGTCACCTGAGCGAAGAGATCTTCCGGGCAGGTAGTATTTGCTTTTTTCGGCAAGATAACTAGGTTTATAGTGTTCTTTCGCACATGCGTACTGTAGGACAGATGGAAGGTGAGCAATCTGTATTGCATCTGATTTACTAAATCCACCACTGCAGACCAGTGTCTTACATCAAGTTCACCTTAATTTGGCAAGTCACTACATTTTGTCCATTCAATGTAATAGTTGGCATGACTTTAATATCTATTTATGTTCTGTGAGTTATAGTTTAGCCTACGGCATGCCACCTTACTCATCTGCAATATAGCATCTTGCTGAGAAACCCTTGCATTGCATCTTTGTAACTGTCGGGATTCTCTGTCCCTTCAGGGTTTAACCAATTTTTTAACATATTTATATTTTTTTTAACCAAAAGGCCAACTGTATTAATTGAATTTGTATTTTCTTCATCATGTTATATACAGATTGTAATATTGTATCGGACTGTTTCCTTTTGCAATGATTTTAGTTAATCCGCAAATAAAGATTTACTTACTCATTTATGTTCTGTATTCATGCTGCTTGTGGGATTAGGTTCCCAATTCCAAAGATGTGAAAGACCAATCGTTTCCATGAGTCTTTCCTACTCATATGCAGTCTTATCCTTCGATTTATATGTCTCGGACAGTGGCAAAAACTGTAATGATACTACTCGCAAATCATATTGCGAATAGAAAACAATCATAAGCTTACACAAAAGTGTAAGTTTACCTTTGTAACTCAGGCCCATAGGCTGAAAAGCACTGCAAAAACATAGATTTCAAAATATAGCCAGCAACAAGTTCAAAATAATTCAGCATCTATTTAATGCCTAATTAAAGGCAAATTTGCTTCCCACCTATTTGAGAACTAGGTCCGTAGAATATTTGGGAGATGACCATGGATAGTGGATAGTGGGTTTAGGACAAGACCAACATTATGGAGATAGATAGTGGGTTTAGGACAAGACCAACATGATGGTAGATCATTTCTAAGTTGCGGCATCTCGGTATCCTTTGTTTTGAAGTCTATGTTCTTGCAGAAGATGTTTTGCACTTTCTGCTTTCACGAGCTACCTTTTCAATAACATTTTGAGAAAAGTAATTGATGACTACCCCTTATCCATGGCCAAAGTAATGGATGGAATGAAAAATATCTATACTAGATGGTGAAAACAGATGCTACACATTTGTGTTAATACAAGTGAAATGAATATATATATCTATTTACTCAATCTATTTGTAATCAAAACATAATAATACAGAAGCCATTTGAGGGACTTAAACAGCAATCAACAGACAACCTCTTGTATCACTGATGCTGGAGTGCTACTTCAAGAGCCAGATAACAAGAGCAGAAATGCGAATGCAAACATTTTTTGGGAACTGAGAAAAGCAGTAAAGATAAAATTACTAGAAGATTTTCTAGCTTGCCCTTTTCAGAAGTGACCTTGAATCCACTTGACTTCAGATACTCAGTGAGATAAAATAGAAAATATCATCAGAGATTTAGAGGTCTATGTGATTCACAGAGCTAAAATACGCACACACATAAGAACAGCAGAAAGAAGTGTTCTACTCCACCCCTGTGAGAATCCATTTGTTAACGGAAAAGCATACATGATCCACAAACTGGCAAAAATAGATTTCATACACCAACACTTTCTGTGCACAGCAGTGTTAAGCTGTAGGATCTCCAAGACCAATTTACAAAGATGCATGTATGAGCTGGGGTCATTTACTCCAGTAACTCCAACAGTAAGTGAATAGTGAGTCACATGTACTCACAGACAAACCTTTGGATATGGGAAGATTAAAAAATAGTTATAATGATGTAAAGTAGTGGCAATGGTAATCGTGAATGGAATGATAAAGCCAAGGTGTACTCTTACTATGTAGCATGAAATATAAAGCATGACAAAAATATCACATCCTCTACATCGACCTAACCACTACATGGCAAGGTATATTTAGGTACTTAGACGTAGTTACGAAAAATAAATATATTTTTACCTCGACGATGTAAAGTAGGATGCAGTAAATGCAATATTTATGTAGGTCAATATCATCAATAGTGACATACAACCCAAGGCGGCCAGGGCCGGACTGGGAACAGAAACCGGTCCTGGCAATTGAGTCGGACTGGCCGTGGGGGTGAGGGGGCAGTGGGGGGCTTTGCTATGCTGCCTAACTGCCCCGTAACAAAAACGGCCTACGGGGGTCCAAAACCAGCCCCCACCCAGGCGGCCCACCGGGGAAAAGCCAGGTGCCTGCTACGGCAATTCCCGCCCTGAAGGCGGCAGTATCAGAAACTCAGACATCCACTGTCAGATTGGGAGCGTACCGATTGCACAGAGAGAGGGAATGCTATTAGTGACTGCAGAAAAGTATTGTCAATAAAGAATGCAACAATGAAAGTGGAATAAGAAAAATAAAAATAATGTGTCAGTTCTGGAAGGGGATTGCTATGAAGGGAAAGTGCTGCAATAGTAAAGCTCTGTGAAGAGAAAGCACTATCATAACTGAAAGCATAGTACTACAACTGCAGGAAATGTGGGGAGAGTAGTTTGACTGCTGGAAGAGTTTTAAAAATGGAGGGTGTTGTAATTGTAGAACAGGCCTGTGAAAGGTAAGCGCTGCTAAGTGAGGATGAAAAGAAATGTGTTGCATGAATTCAAGAAGAGTACTGTGAATACAGCATGCTAAATAGTGAATGAAAAGAGAGGGCTTGTGTGCAGACGCCAGTTTGCAATTCGTTGCGGTTACAAACTGTAGGCATGTGCTGCAAAGATAAAGCTCAAAAGGTATAGAAGGGGACAACTTGTATTAGACTACTTTTTTCACTTAGAATTTATCTTTCAAACGCTGCAAATACAAGGAAAAAATCCTTGTATTTGTATCAATTTATAGAAGACATATTTCACACAATATTTGAATTCAGGAACAACAAACAGGCTTGAAGCTAACAAAAAGATAATGTATCCTGTTGCAACAGGGTCCATCTGAAGTATAGACCATTCTTCTGTTCTAATTGGCATATGCAGATTTACTATTCTTTTGAGCAGGCACCCTTTGTCATATATACACATTTTCTTCAAGGTCACCCCATGCGTTTCACCTTTTCTGGACCTTATTTTTGCGGGACATAGAACACTGTGGACTTTACCCCAGCTAAACAGGAGTAAAGTCCTCTGCTCCCCTTGTGGAAATTGGCTTGACTCTAATTGGCATTGTTAACTTTCCTACAAGGCCATAGAATATGATGCAGAAAAACATCAAAGGAATGGAAAGTTATACGTCATTTGGGGGCTGCAGCACTGAGTGTGACATCCACCACAATGACAGAGAAAACATGGCTTCAGACATACACTGTGTATGCTGACTGCAGCAGCCTAAAACGTAAAAAAAAAAAACTTTTTGACAGGTGAGAAACAATGTTTTTAAATATTCTCTAAGTACACCTTGTCACCCACAAGATAGTGTGCCTGATATTTAAAAGTGGAACATGTGGAAAATTAAAATAGGCATGTTCCTTCTGTGACTAGGCTGCAAAAGCTATTTTCACTGGCAGGACTGTAGCCAGTGATGGCTGCCACAACAGGAAGGTGGGGGGATGTGGGGGTTGGGCGGGAAGAGAAAATAATAATTTTAAAATACATATCTTTTGCCGCAGCCTCCGACGCCGATGGCTGCCTCGGATCTCTCCCAGCATTCTCTGGTAAGGCAGAGCCTGGGAGAGCAGCGCCAGGATTGGTCTGAGCGGCATGCTCGGCCATTCAGACATTGGTGTGTAGCCTGTGGCTTTTCTCCAACCCGGCTGTGAACACAGCTGGGTTGGAGAAATATAAGTGCGCATGTATGTTTGGCCGGCCTAGGACAGCCAGCAAAACATACATGCACACTTCTAAGTGCCCACCACCTGCCTGTCATGACCTGGCTCCATCCTGCAAGCATGTCAGAGGCAGTCACAGAAAAATAAAATTATATTTTTTCATTATCATTTTATTTTTCTGTGACTGACTCTGATGAGTGGGGCGATGCTCCTCCACCATCACAGAGGAGCCACCCCTGACTGTAGGTGAATCGTAGAAAATGTCAAATTAAAGATCATGAAATTTAGTCTGTAACTTTTTACAGGCAATGGCTACAAAGGTCATTCAAAGACTATTTTTATCATCATAAATACTTTATTCTGGTCATGGACCTTAAAAGCAACAGGAACATAGTAAACATCACAATATTCTTTCTTTCGTGGAAAACAGCATTTCTAGCTAATGAAATTTAAAATCAGACACTTGTCCAGTAGTACAAATATAAAAATGTTACATAAAAATCTTACATACAAAGCTAATGTGATAAAATACTTTATTGTTTTAAAAGGTAGGCGGTGCTACTAAAATAATTTTTTCCTTCAAAAATAGTGGTCCCCAGAATATTAGAACAATATAGTGCGATATGCATTACTAGAAAATACTGTTATATGGGCCTACATTCAAGGCAATATACTCACTGCTATAACCCAGTGACCTAGTCGAACTTCAGTCACAGTTACAGTTAAATGCCACTTGCGATACAATCTTGATATAATTGGGCCATGTTGATTCAAGATATTTAGCGATGGAAAAAACTATACATGGCCTAGTGTCGGACCTGCAAATTCTCAAACCCATTTTATATTTCCGGATTACCAAGTATCAGCAAAGGGGCGCATCCCCTCACCTACGTTGTCTTGCATACATTGGGCAATAGAATAAAAGGTGTTCAACAGTCTCATCAGTTTCCCTGCATGCAAGGCAAAGCACACAACCCTCTAGTGGTTCCTCCATTTGATGGTGAAGATTGCAAGCTGTAAAGTTTCCAGTCTGAATCTTATATAAAAGAGCCTGGTAAATGGAGGGTCAATCTCGTGGAGGAACGTCTCAAACTTTGGTGTAAGCGTTAGCTCTAAGAAATGGTCTGTCAATCCACAGTGACACACTGATTGGGTTGTTTTCATCCTTTAATTTTCCCAAAAGAGCAGTTTCACCACTTTAATTGAAGAAGAAATTCAGACAGACCCTAGAGTCTGTAGGGTCTGTTTAACGTACTTCAGCCATGGTATTGTAACTACTTTTCCCTGAGTGCCAAGAATGTCCTTCAACCCCATCCTGTAGGGTTCCAGCTCATCGATTATCCGTAGCCTCAACCAACATCGAATGAGTTTGAGCTTGAATTTGGCAGTGATTGGCTGCATATCCAGACCCATTTTTAAAAAAGACTAAGGCCGTGCTTTGGGGAATTTTTAGTGCAGCCCTCAACAATTTATTCTCAGAGACCCCTAAAGGCTCTACTTTACTATGACCCCAAAGTTCGTAACCATATGCTGCAGCAGCCACTGCCTGGGCTCTCAAATTTCTGTAAGAGGTGACACCAGGTGGAGAGAAGTGTTCTCTGCAAAGCTCAACGTGGCTACAACCGTTTATAAGTCAAAGAAATAGGGTAGGGACAAGGACGCAACCTTGTCTGACCCCTTCATAGACCGATAATCAGTGTGTTGTTTCCCCGTTTGTACCCTTTCTCATTTATGCATAATTATCAGTGTGAAGATGCACTATAATATTCAATAGAGTAGGCAGCAACCCAACATCTCTTAAAATGCTCCAGAGTCTATCTCTAGGGACCATGTTAAAGGCAGCCTTCAGATCAACAAATACTGCATATGGGCTGCCTCTATTTATGTCCACCACTTTCCATCTCAACAACTGTAATCTGAAAACCTGTCCAACAGTACTCGTTTTCAATGAAACCCTGCTTGGAACTGGGATAGTACCTTGTTATCCTCCATCCAGGAGATCAATCAGTCCAAAACTTTGTTTACTGAATATTTTCCGAGCAGTGTCAATCAACCTTTTGGGTGGTAATTGGCTGGGTCAGATTTTGTGTTCTTCTGAAAAATAGGGATAATCTCTGCTCCTCTTCAGGTAGAGGGAATTGGTGCACCTGCCATAATGGCATTGGAGATTCTCTTTAAATATGGTGCCCAAACGTCTAGAGCTGAGTCATATAAATCCCTGGGGATCTTCTCCGGGCCTGGGGCCTTGCCTGATTTTCTGCACACAGATAGTTCAGTGTGTTTCTTCCAGAGAAAAGAATGTGTTACATCAGCTGCCTCCCAAGAGAACCTTGTAATATTAGCCAGATCATCTACTGATTCAGTGGGCAATGCCTCCCTATCTGGTGTGTCATGATCTGCATTAGTAATATTACCCACACTGTAAAGGGGTTGTAAATGGGTAATCCAGTCCTGGGGTACATTTTTAAACTCCAGTCTCATCATATTAGTTTTACCACCATGAATAATCATGTGCCAAAAAGCCGCCTGGTTCCCAGTCCAGGCAGCATCCAAACTCTCCCTCCATACAGAAGTATCCCAAGTTATTTTGGCCTGGTTTTGAACCTCTTTATATTTAGCTCCAGCATCTTGAATTTTGGATGTGGAGGCCACTTTTAACAGTTTTAATCAGATGGGACTTGGCTACTCTGCAATCCCTGTTGTACCAAGTAGAGTTAGCTATTTGTGGCGATGAATGTGTGGTGGTGAGTTTAGTAAAACAAAAATTCTTCAGGTCCTCAAAACATTGAGGCCCTGATTACCAGTCTGGCAGTCCAAATACTGCCAGGCTCGCAGGGACGCAGCGGTGGCGGTCAAGCCACCACCGCATGGGCGGTCTGACAGTCCTATTAGGACTTTGGCGATTGGACCGCCATTGCAATGCCGCAACCTCCTGGGAACTACGTTCCCTGGTGTTCCTGCGGTGGTCTGAGGGCTGCAATATGCTTGGTGGTGCCTTGAGGCACCATCAAGCATATTACAAATTTTCTCACTGCCAGCGGTCTCATGGAGGTTCCTCCTCCATGTAACTGCTGGTGGTGAGGAAGGGCCCCCTCTTGCCCCTGTGCACAGGAGTTCATGCAGGGGGGCACATGTTGTGCCCCCATTGTAGATTTGCTGCCCCAGTTCCTGGATGGGAAGGAATGGCCTACATGGTGCATTCCCTCCCATGTGGTCCCGTGGCGGTGTTGTTTTAAGGCTCACAATGAGGCTTTAAACAGTACTGCTGTGGGACCACCATGCTGCTCGCCCACCAGACCACAAAATTACTTGTAATCTGGCGGGTGGTCGACCGTGAGTTTTGATGGTCCTGAAATGGATCGGTGGCATGATGTCCAGTAGAGGACCGCGAAACACGAAATCACCCCTTATTGTGGAGGTCAATGACAATAAGTGAGGAGAGGCTGGGATCAGCTAATGCACATAAATTTGAAATTTTGTGAAGGTGTAATTGGCCTTAGGTGACCTCATTGCTTGCTACAGTGTCCCATCTAACATTCCTCCTATTATTAGTGATGGTCAAATCCCCACAGGGCAGCCCGGATCTAGAAACAGTAAGGTCCAGCAAGCCCTGAGGGTAAAGGGAGGGGAAAAGGGTCACTCTCATATCAGGATATGACTTCCATTTTGATAAGAGCTGGCCACGAGTACAGGTCTTATAACATGTAATTGATGTTACTCAAGTATGCATTCCTTCTGAAAGTGCGTTTCCTTGTTAAATTTGAAGATGTTCGACCATTACAAGCCTTTTATGGCAGGATAGTGAAAGGTCTATCAACTGCAGCGCGGCCCCGGATGTAGCTGGGATGCAGAGACCTAGCTGTTGAAGGAAACCCCACTGTTGGTCTTCGTCACAGACTATGTCCTTTACAAGGACTGATGGCTCGAAACATACATTGATGTCTCCTCCAACTATGACAGCTAATGTCTTACTAGCCACCAGTATACACTCTCTCAGTAACAGTATAACCTGTAGACTTTGTTGTGCTTCTACTGTAGGGGGTGCACATGGAAAGTTTTTGGCCATTCCAAGGCAAGAATTCTAACCCTAATATATTGGGGGAATCAAAATGTAATTGTTTCACCTGACACCCGAGTTCCCAAAGCTGGTATGTGGAAGGTTTTAAAGCGGTGCCTTTAGTACGGAACAAAATCCCATATTTCCTGGAAGATGATGACATTGGCTTTATCAATAAATGCCCCCCAGCCTTCTTGGGCAATTTGCTCCCTATTGCAATGATTGTGACCTGGCCTTAGAAATATTTGAGGCCTTTATTACAGAGGCTCTCGACTCTGTTGCACCTCTGAAGATGGTAAAGATACAGACTAGGGCAGCCCCGGCACCATGGTATTCTGACACACTTAGAAGGGAAAAGGCCCTGTGTAGGGCAAAAGAAAGGAAATGGAGAAAGTCCAAATCTGTGCAAGATGAAAGGTGCTACCGAGAAGCCCATAGAATTTACCTAAACAGTTGTAATGTAGCTAGGAGAACCTATCTAGGCTCTCGCATCATAGGAGCCAAGGACTCCTCGCGCGAGCTCTTTGTCATCCTGAAGGAATGTACTAATCCAAGGGCAAACAACCCTCTCCCGCCATCGACGCAGGAATTATGCAACAACCTAGCAAGACACTTCACTAATAAAATTGATACAATTAATCACTCCTTCGGGCCTGAAGAGGATGCTCATGAGGGAGCCTTCCCCCAGGAAAATCCCTGTTCCCCGATGTTAGAATGCTTCCCTATCATCACTAGTGAACAGGTAGGCGCCCTTCTAGCTCAGGCGAAATTGGGGTCTGTTTTAGACCCGGTACCACCTGCGGTCATGTCAGAGTTATCCTCGGTCGTAGCGGACTCACTTGCAGAGGTATGTAACATTTCATTAGCGACGGCGACTTTCCCACGTAAATGGAAGACCGCACGTATTAAGCCTCTGCTTAAAAAAGCCTCAGCAGATCCTATGGACCTACAAAATTATAGGCCAATCTCTCTTCTCCCTTGTTGTTCCAAAATCATGGAGACAATAATTAACAGACATCTTTCTAGTTATTTAGAACACAATAAAATACTAGATCCTTCTCAGTCTGGTTTCCGTGCATCTTATAGCACCGAGGCCGCTCTACTAGAGGTCACGGACACGCTCAGGATGTCACTGGACAAGGACTCTCAAGTCATGTTAGTGTTGCTTGACTTGTCGGCGGCCTTTGACACCATCTCTCATCGTATCTTGTTGAACAGGCTTCGAGAGATTGGTGTCAGAGGCCCGGCCTTTAACTGGATCCAGAGTTACCTGTCCGACAGAACACAATGTGTTCAGTTGGACTCATTTGTGTCACATACAACTGTAGTGGACAAGGGGGTTCCACAGGGCTCTATACTGAGCCCCACGCTGTTCAATCTTTATGTCGCTCCCTTGGCCTCTACCATCAGAAATCACGGGTTTGAAACCATCTCCTACGCTGATGATACGCAATTGATAGTACACATTGAGAAGAACCCCGCAGAAACCAAGGCTAAATTTATTTCCTGTATGACGAGTATTGCCAGTTGGATGAGGAAGCACTTTTTACAACTCAACTCCTCTAAAACAGAGATTTTGTTGTTCGGCAAAGCTGAAGAACTGTGGAGCGCTGACTGGTGGCCGACAGAATTAGGAGAAGTACCTGCCCCTAGGGGCTGGGCTAAGAACTTAAGGGTCAGAATAGACAATAAGCTTTCAATGGAAGATCAGGTAAATACTCTCACAGGTACCTGTTACGGGACCATGCGGTTACTTAGAAACATCTTTCCATGGATCCCTCTGAATGCCAGAAAGACCCTTATCCAGTCGCTCCTTATCAGTCGCCTTGATTATGGCAATTCCCTGTTGGTAGGAATTAGGGAAGACCTGCTATCCAAGCTTCAGGTGGTGCAAAATACCGCAGCCCGTCTTGCCCTTAACAAACCAGCATGAACTCCCTCCCTCCCTCTCCTGCGCCTTTTACACTGGCTTCCTGTGAGGAAACGAGCCATTTTTAAGCTACTCTGCCTGGTCTTTAAGTCCCTGCACGGTCTGGGCCCGTCCTATTTGACTAACAAAATTGAACGCTACCAACCTGGGCGACTACTTAGATCCAGTAATCGTAGCCTGCTCTGTGGCAGGAGAATAAGGAAAGTTAAAATGGGGGGTCGTGCGTTTTCTTATCTGGCCCCCAAACATTGGAACGAGCTCCCCGAACATCTTCGTGCCTGCCCAAACTTTCCACAATTTAAAAAGTTGCTCAAGACCTGGCTATTCTAACGAGTGAACTTTATACTCCTCCCACATTTGCCTCCTTCTCGGGCGCCGAGAGATCCCCCTGGGGATGATTTGTGCGCCTTATAAATGAGTTAAATAAATAAATAAAATTTCCCCTATGTTTCATGACACTATTTGAAGGTGGTAATTCCTGTAGTGTTAATTATCTGATCTTCCTGCGGGGGTGTTGGTGTTATAATTGGGGTTGCATTTGGTAAAATAGGGATATATACATCTCCCGCTCTGCAGGGATTTTTGGAGGACAGTTAGTGGGGGTAAATAAACAGTTTGGAATCTCGATAACATTATCCAAAATATTTTCATGTGTTAAATTCAACACTGTGCTAGCTGATTCGCTAGAGATGTTGTCAGCAGTTGTCTCCAGTCAATGAATAAGGGACATATGGGAAATAGGTCATGGTGTGTCTGTTCTTTTTTAGTGCAGGGGGATAAGTTTTAAATTGGATTTTAGAATTTGATGGCGGGAATGTACGGGCATCAAGAGATAGGAGGCCACTTACAAGGTATGTGGACCTAAGTGTCTACTTAACACAGTCAAAATTGTCCACCTCAGAGGATAAATGAGGTGCCCCAAGAATGTCCACATGAATTAAACTACAACACTTTCGAGCACCCCTCATCCAATGAGTGACCGTATTGGTTAAGGAAACCTCATTCTCTCTAAGATGCGGTAGTAGTTTTAGAACCCCTATGATGTACACTGTCCTAGTAGAAGATGGACTTCGGCTGCATGCGCCCTCCCGTAAACATCTTCTGAAACAAGTAGGTAGAAGTTCGGACTGTGTTGGGCAATTAGGAAATGGTGGGGACATGTGGGATGTAGGAATGTTAGGGTTATTATCTAAGAGGAGTCTGGTGCAAGAGGTGGCGCTTCTAAACGACAAGATGGATTGGTGTCACTTAGTCGTGCTTCCCGGACAGATTCTGGATACCCATGTTGGTGGCCATTTATATAGATTAAAGTATTAGGTCATAGGCCTTAGGATAGAGGGGATACAAACACTTAACTCCCTGAGCTGAATACAAAATGTAGGGATCGGTTTCCCGATTCATATCGGAGTGGTGCATGTTAGGTGGGGATTGAGTCATCATTGGGCATGATTGGAATAGGGAATAACTCCCCTACGTGCTGGGGGGGGTTTAATATCAACACTACAGCCCTTGGTCTCAACCTCCCTGATGTAGTAGCTTGAGGGCATGGCTGTCTGAGTGTATCGTAAAGGGTGCTCTGACAGCGAGCGCACCTTGTCTCTTAGGTCTGTAATGTTAGCACTCATGATAGTGATAATATTCCAAAGTTCCAATAGTGAGCATCTAGATGCATCAGAACTCATTGAGTGGGATACTGGCTAGTCGCCAGCTCTACCCCATATCTGTTGAATCACAGGTAGCTAATGGAGCAAAGCGATTGGTGCAAAGTATTGTGGATTCTAACAGAACATGAGGTTCTATTTGAGGTTGAAGTTGGGAGCAATAGTTTCACTAGTCACGGGGGTTTGTTTTTGGCACCTTTTTCTCAAATAGCGAAAGTACCTCTGGTTTCTTTTTAGTTGGATTTATTGGGTTGGGATTGTAGGATGTAAAATTTCCTCCACTTCCTCAATAAGATTTGCAAATTCTCGTAAGGTACTCTTTTTTGGGGCTAATCCTAGGACTTTCTTTTTAATGGGATCTCCTAGATGTTTTTCTGTGCTTTTCTTTTTCACCTTTGTTGGAGCTAAATAAACCACTTTTTGTCATCAGGATAAACAGAAAAACTTTAGTTTAAAATAGGGAAGGCAAGAAACACAGTACAACAATACATTATTAAACCACCAAAAATTGCGAATAAAAATACAGAAAAACCAATAAACACCAAATTGCAGTCTCTAAAATGTCTAGACAATAAAAACTGATTGCCTAATAGGCTGCTCATTTCTGGTATTTAGCAAATATCCAATTTAATGGTAAAGTCATATTTTTAATAACCATTTAAGAAAATAACTTTTAGAAAGTTACTCTTTGCCGCCTGAACCTCAAGGAGGCTAATTAGCATTAGTCTATTGACAGCTGATATGCAAGTGCTTGATCTTAATGGAATGTGAAAACTGCTCCCAGAGCAGGAAAATGGCTTTGGTGTGGGGCGGGGGTTCTTCCCCTTGCAGAAAGACCAGTTAGGATAAGCCCAGGAACATCATTAACTTGTAAAAGGGCCTTTCCTTTCACAAGTAAATGTAAGGTGAGACCTGGAGAAGGCATCTCTTTGTTCCCCCAGTGAGGCTGTGTCCTAACCTCAGTGGGAGGTAAGATAGCCCCAGAACTAGTTTGGAGTGACCACAGAAGAGGGGTGTACTCATTTTACTGGCCACACCTTTGGATATGCACACAGGCTCTGCACGTGGGAGGAAGTGTTTGTACATTTTGAATTTTAGGAGCAAAGCGTACTGTAGAATTGTTTGCAGTCGGGCAAACAGGAATGGCTTCAAAAGTGTGTAGGGTTGCCCCTAGGAACTTTTACCCCATTTTTTAGGGAGGAGCTAGTAGTCACACCCACCAACTAGCTGGTGCCAACTATAAATGTTGCACCCAAAGGCACCCTACTCAGATCACTTTCTGGACATGCGGAAGATCAGCAAAGGACTGGACCAGCTTTCTGTGACCTGAGAGGAACCATAAAGGACAGGATGGCTGGCTCTTATATCCTGTAAAAAGATGTGGACTCCAAGTTTCAGTTGGCTAACCTCCTCAGTAGCTACAGGGACATAGTAAACTGAAAGTAACCTTTTCTCTGTAGTGCCTAGCTGACCAGTAGCAACTGCACCTGGACTGGACTTTACCATTGCTCTTTGCTGGAGTGAGTCCTAACTTTTGTGCCCTGCCCCCAAAGTCCTAGGAGCCTTAGAATTGACCAAAAGGAACTGCTCCAGAAACCCTTAATGGGTGGGACTTCAAAGACTACGGAACTGATTTAGACTGCAGAGGGCAGTCTTTACTTCATCAGGGCAGTGGAGTAAAATATTACAACACCCTCACCGTGTACCTGTCCTCCAAATCTAGATATGTCCACTGGCCCAGGGAACATCTTTTACACTGGCAGGACCTGGCCGAACCATTCGTCAAACTTTTAACATGCTTTGTTATTTTCCATAACATAATCCCAAAGCAGGATTTTTTAAAATAAAATACCCATTGACTCCTGCATCATGGGAGTTGTCTCTCATGATGTGGACTTCATTTTGCAGTTTTCACTGCTTCTTACGGCCAGGTTTTACCTGGTGGTGACAGACAGTGAAAACTGGCCATTTGACTTCCCACTCTAAATCAGGCGAGAGGTCAAATAGCCAAAACACAGGGCTGTTGTAAGTGTATGTCAGTGGTGGAGACGGAGTCGTCTCCATTGTTGACATACTGAAGTTCTGCCTGACTCAAAATGAGGCAGTTTGAACTTCTGTTAGACGGAGAGGATACTCCGCCAAACTCTAAAGCCTATGTCAGAAGGTACAATGTTTGAATAGAACAACCCTGGTTGGTGTATCTGAGCCGTACTGCATCACAGTCAGCCTGAAATCATGAGTTGTCATGATCATAGACTATCACTTGGTCTTACTGCTTTTTGGCACTATTCTCAACACTTAAACTTTAAACACTCATAATTTCCGTTACCCTTTTTGGATTCTTGTAATTTTCGTGTCATTTTATTTATTAAATGTTACTCTAGTTTTCTAATTTAGTTTGAGATTTTTATCCTTTGGTGTTTTGTGTTTAACACTGCTTTAGTGCTGCATAAATTCTTTAGACATTGCCATAAGTTAAACCTGTCTGCTCTGTGCCGTAGCTACCAGGTGGTTGAGCTCAAGTTAATTTACAATCTTTAAAGTTTATCCTGACAAGTTAATGATGTTATTCCTTGTGGTGGCTTGCCGACTACCCCAAATATTAATCTACTTTCTTACACTCATGCAATGCAACACACAGCAAACAGGAGCATCAAAAATATTTTTATCCAAAGCATGTAAATCCATTGTAAATGTATGGAAGGTGTAGCAAAATTCCAAAGAATTTCACACAAAACCGTACCTTTTAAGCTAGCATAACCTGGCTTTGTGTCAAATCCTAACTCCAATTTCAACCAGATGCAAATGAAGCAAAAGCTGAATATCACCTTCCATTGCATGATATGTGAAATTTCAGAGACATTACACACGTTATGTGCCTTACGTTTTGCCAGTTGTCATTGAATTGATATTTGTATTAAAGGCTATAAACCTGAGTACAAATCTCATGTAATACAGTGTAATAATGCAATGCTTAGCATATTGCTAAACAAATATTTTTTTTGGGACCATGGTCTATGAAATCATTGGCATATGAATTTAGTAAATATGATGTTTCCCAATTTTATAACATTCTTTTAACACAGCGCTGCATGTTTTCAGGGACCACTGAACCATGAGTTTGTTACAAAATCTAAAATTAAGTCCCAACACAATCTGATGAGCGAGAAAATAGTACAGGACAGATCTGACTGTCTTGCATCGGGAGCCGGGACACAATCACATGAAGAGGCTGATTGGTTGTACATTACTTCTTTCAGCGGTTACGTACTATTCTAGGTGATCTCATGTGAGGAGACTGCTATGTTCTAACTACTTCGGCTATGCTAACCTCCTAAGTTAGACATTGTAAACATTTTACAATCTCAGGTGATCCAACATTATTCAACTACTTAGGAATTTCTCATTATGTAGTCGCACACAGTTGTTGATCTGCTTGTTAGTTTCTTATACAATTGGTTATTTTAATATAGCTTTGTAGTCAGTCATATTATTATGTAATTCTACTTGTGGTATGTCATAATTTTTTTAGGATACATTTCAATCTTCTACCAAGGTCACAGTTATTGTCATAATGGTCTAAGCAAACAAACACCCCTCAATCAATTAGATAACTTAGAAAGTGAAATAATCTGATTAGAGAGACTGTACTGTCTCAAAATTTAAGGTACTTCCTGTTATGAATGTGAAACCTCTAAAAGACAGTAGGATCACTTAGATTGTCATTTGATACATAATCGTTTTGCATAATTAAACGTACCTTCTTTCAATACCTGCGTCCCAATTTCAGTCATGCTTTTAACACAAAATACATCTCGGATTTGTATCCCTCCACCACAGAGAATTTGGGGTTTATTTCGACGTACGTCCTGCTGGTCTAGTAGTTGACTAACTTCACATTCTTTCCAAGCAGAGGTCTTCCATAAAAACCTGGGGAAGAAGGAAAGTATGTTTGATACTTAATGTCTCTCACAGAATCTCCTCTTTATCAAATGGATTTGATTGTCTTTGATTATGATGTAATATGGTGACATTTCTAAGCAATATGAAAGAGCGGTAAGACATTGAGACTAAAGAAAACAAATACATATGTTAAATAAACCAATTCAATCGGGTAACATTTGCTTAATGCACATTATCTATTAGGATTGAGTTGTACACTGTATATACGTTTTCAATTTTGAATAACATGGTTGATTTTACCAAAACAATAAATAAAAACTATAACCGTGCAGGGATAACAGCCTTTCCTATTCCATGAACACATCAATTCATTAAAACAAAAATTTTAACTGTGTTTTTAAATTTAAATTTTGTAGTAAGAAAAGAAGTAATCTTTGTTAAGAATGCTGCCTTCTATTCACTAAAAGTTAATCTACACAGGTCTGCAACCGTCTACAGCCTGCTTTGTGCAGGTGAATCTAGCGTATTTGTTTGTACACATAACACTTCCTGGACACATATTCTTTTATGTTGAGCTATAGTGCATTCCCTCAATGTACTTTACAATAAGTAAATAAAGTTGATACAAACAGTGAATAAAATAACGACATGTACAATACAGATAAGATACAGAACTATAAGAACAAGCAAGCAGACACATGCTAATCCTTCACAGTGAAAAAGAAATGAGCATTCTTGATGTCATAATGAAACAATTGTCTGCAAATCATGAACATTTTCAGTTGGCTGCCTCAATTCCTTACCAGGTGATATCATGAGCGCATCTGATGCAAATTTATGCAGATGGATAAAGATATTGCTTCAACCCACTACATCATGAATCATTTCTTCTTTTGTTGTGGACAGCTAATTCATATCACCATGCTTCCCTCTACATGTGAAGCATTGAAAAATGAAAGGGCAGTGTGTCTAGCATTTTGCAGAGGCAAGGACACATGTGGGTAACATTTTTGTCAGGGAAAGTTTGTGAACTTTCATTGGTAGAACGTTTGCCATTTACTGGACATTTGCACATTTCTGGCACAGAAAAGTGAGGAATTTGTGACCTTTCTTACCCATACATTGATATTCACATGACCTTGTGAAATAAACATTCTGGAATTCACAGAAGCCACGTCACCCTGCATTCCCATGTGTGTCACATTTTCAAAAATGTCTGGGGCTGATAGCTTTCTTTGGGTGCCAAGTAACCCCAGTCTCAAATATTTCAATCATTCCCAATGGGAGCTCTCCTAATCAAAAACATTCCCTTTGTGTAATTGGCATATCCCTGTTCAACTTCATTGAAAATCCACACAAATCTTATATCCCCACGCTGAGAAGACCTAGGCGTACATCGATGTGAGTGAGGCTTGGCAGGAATTTGTTCCTGCATGAGGAAGTCAGGAGGGAGTTACCATGGTTTAGGGAACAATACTGAAAACCTTAAAAAATGAATGCTTAAAGCATTCTTCAGTCACCTAATCAGAACCAGGAAGGTCCGGTACCCAAGACAATTACCTTAGGATGGGTAGATCATGAGAATATATGGTTGTGGTGTGTTTTGATACAGCCCAGAGGTGATACCTGAATCCAAAATTTAGCTGTGTAAGGGATGTGAACCATTAGATCTCCTCAAAAAGTACAAGAACCTTGAGTAAGCAAGAAATTTGAGTTATATACTTTACCTAATAATACTGACCTAAGACATGATTCTAGCCCAGAGGTAATTTCTTTAGAACACGTATTTATTTATCCGTATGGATATCACAACGCTAAGGAGAGCACATCCTAAGTGAGGGTGGGGTTCTGACAGAGGGTCTCTAGGGTCTCTTATATTTATATTTATTAACTAAAACATTTGCTGATATTCCTAGCAGACCACCATCCATGTGATGACCCCAATCAAAGTGAGTCACAATTTGCAATCTACCTCATTAGTGTTTATGAGAAATGTGACCCACTCCAATTGCTTATTTTGTGAATTGATCTGATTGTATAAAGGTCTGGTTGCAAAATAATTTAGTAGCCGTAAAAAGTTGGTGGGTGAATTGCAACCACTTTTTTCAACCGAATTCATAGTGCATGAGGCACATAGTCTCTAATTGGGCACCATTAAAACTGACCTACTCTTTCTTATGACAGACAAACATCTTCTGCCCATTCTTTACAGTTTTGAAGAAATAAAAAGTCCAACACAGGACAAAACCTTCCATTGCTGTTTACCACAACCAGTAATGGGATTTACATATGAACCTTTATGATAATGAGAAGGTCATGATCCAGCAGTCTTTGCCACTCTTGTTTCACTTCCTCAAGGTATGGAAACATTCTGGCACGCCTAGAGACAACAAAACTGACACCATGCCCAGGAACAAAACTGTCTCTAGTTGGCAATGGTTTTCACCTTTGTCCACGTAGGGACCCTTCTTCCTAGTCAGGATAAGGGGATGCACTTCTAAAATAACCCCTGCTCACCACCTTGGTAGCTGGGCATGAGCAGACAGGCTTATCTCAGAGGCAGTGTGTAAAGCATTTGTGCCCACATACAATAATACAGTGAAAACACTACAAATGGGCACCACACCAGTTTAGAAAAATAATTAATCTTTATCTAAACCAAACAAGACCAAAATGACAAAACTCCAACATACAATAATCACAATATGACTCGTAGAAGGTAAAAACAGTTCTGTCCATAGCAAACTATAGATGCAACACTTTCAACACAAAGTACCTTGGATGCGTCACAATCATAAACAAAAACAGCAGCAGGGAAGGTGATGCATCGGTTCCTTATGCCAAGGGAAGGTGATGCGTCAATTCCTTAGTCCAGGAGAGGTGATGCGTCGGTTCCTTACTGTCACGCAGGGGAGGGGATGTGTCGGCTCCTTACTGAAGAGGAGGTGATGCATCGGTTTCTTACTGTGTGGGGAGGTGATGTGTCAGTTTCTTACTGCAGCCCCAGCGTTATTGTAGACTTGGCGCCCCAGTACGATGCGTGGGGATTTGGGGATGCGTCAATTCTCGATGCGGCAGCAGCAACCGCGATGTGTTGATCTTTCCAGCCGCGGTCCCACGATGCATTTGTTCTTGCGTTGGAATCAGTGTGGTGATCTTGGACTTCAGAGATCGGTGCATGGGATTCAGCGTGCAGTGATTTCTCCAGCCACGGGCAGGCGCTGCGTCAGTTTCTTAAGGGGCGCGGCGGCGATGCATCGGAAACAGGTGCGAATGCATCGCGCTTCTTAAATTGCATCTTGTTTCCAGCTCCCAGCAGCAGGAACAACCTCCAGAGGCCCAACACATGAACAGGCACCTCTTGGCAGGTCAGAACATCCAGCAAGGAAGTTCAGGGGAGCTGGTGGTGAAGTCTTTGTGTCCCTGAGACTTCAGAACAGGAGGTAAGCTCTACTTCAAGCCCTTGGAGATCGTCTTTAAGCAGGATACACAGCACACAGCAAAGTCTTTATCCTCTCCTTGGCAGAAACAGCCACTGTAGGCCAACCCCAGACAGCACACAGCAAAGGGGCAGTACTTCTCCTTCAGTTTTCCCAGCTCTTTTCCTTGGCAGAGGTTCCTCTTGAGTCCAGAAGTAGTCTAATGTTCTGGGGTCTGGGCCCCAATATTTGTATTCCATTTCTCTTTGTTCTCTGGTGGCAGAGAGGCTCTGTGCTCAGTCAAAACCAGTTCTGTCCTCTCTGGTCCAGCTTCCCTGCAGGAGGTGGCGACAGCGTTGTGTAAGGCAGACCAGGCCTATTCAGGTGCAAGGAAATCTCCTCCCCCTATTCTAAATGCAGCCCAGGTCTGTTCTGCCCAGCCCTGACTCATTCAGGAAAGGCAGGACACACATCAACCCCCCTCCCAGTGGCTGTCTGAGAGAATGCACATCACCAGGCCCTGTCACTTCAAAGCCAGACAGTCAATCCACAAACCAGCAGTGGCACCCAGGATGGCTAAGCAAGAAAATATCTACTTTCTAAAAGTTGTATTTTGAAACACGTGATCTTCCTACCTTGTCCCAATGGGAAGTTATACTTTATATAAGATGTTATAAATAAACTCCAATTCTATCCTATGGGACAGAGAGCCTTTCCATAGTGAAAAACGAATTACATAGTAGTTCATTATCAGGACATGTCACACACACCAGGACATGTTCTACCTTTCACGTACACTGCACCCTGCCCACAGGGGCAACTTGGGCCTACCATAGGGGTGATTCACTTGAAATAAAAGGGAAGGTTGTGGTCCGTCGGCTAGACTGCCGACTTTGGTGCTGGAAACCAAGGTTGGAGCCTCGGGGTCGCGTCCACATCCTGTGATTCTGGGCAAATCACTTAATCTCCCCGTGCCTACCCCAAATTTTTTTTTTTTAAATGAATGTGTCCTTGTGTAACGTAACCGGTGCTCATGTAAAGCGCTCCAATACCTTCGGGTCGAGTTCGCGCTATATAAATCTGCAAAAAAAAAAAAAAAAAGGTTAGGGCCTGGCAAGTGGGTGCACTTGCTTGGTCGACATGGCAGTAGGGATTGCACACAGACACTGCAGTAGGAGGTCTGAGAACCTTTTGCAAGGTTGCTTGTGTGGGTGGCACAATCAGTGCTGCAGGCCCACTAGCAGCATTTGATTTACAGGCCCTCGGCACACATGGTGCACTGTACTAGGGTCTTAGTAGTAAATCAAATCAGCCAATCATGGAAACTGTTAGACCTGGCACCATTGGCGTTGGTCTCCCTTACATTTTTTGTTGTTGCCTCCTGTGTTTTTGCTATGTTTTTGCTGGTCTAGATGCTTTGGGTACTTTGCCACTGCTATTCAGTGCCAAAGTGCAAGTGCTCCCTATTGTAAATTGTTGTAATGGATTAGTGACTCCATGATTGGCTTATTTGATTTACTTGTCAGACCCTAGTACAGCGCACCATGAGTGCCCAGGGCCTGTAAATCAAATGCTGCTGGTGGGCTTGCAGCACTGATTGTGCCACCCAGAGAAGCAGCTTGCAAAGTATGGCTCAGGCCTGCCATTGCAGAGCCTGTGTGCAGTCTGGGACTGCCATATCGACTTGGCAAGTGCACCCACTTGCCAGTCCCTAAACCTTCCCTTTTCTGCATCTTAGTCACCATTAAGGTAGGCCCATGGGCAGGGTGCATTGTATGTGAAAGGTAGAACATGCCCTGATGTGTGTGGCATGTCCTGATAGTGAATTACATCCAATTTCGTTTTTCACTATTGCAAGGCTATCTGTTCCCATAGGCCAGAATGGGCAGTTTGATTATAACATCCTACAATCCTAAAGGACCCTAGTAACAAGATAGGAAAATAAAGTTTAGTATGCCTGAACTCAGAATGTTAAAATACATCTTTTAGTGTGGGTGATTTTTACATTCTGTGTTTGAAAATACCACTTTTAGAAAGTAGGTATTTTCTTGCCTAACCATCCAGTATGCCTCTGCTAGGTTTGTGTATTCCATGTCTGGTTTGTGAGTGACAGGGGCTGGAGAGGGCTTTGGCTCCAGCAGTCTGATGGGTCAGGGCTGGGCTGAATAGGACCTTCATAGAATAGAGAGTAGGGGGAGGAGATTTCCTTTCACTTGCCTGAGCCTTCATAGAATAGAGAGTAGGGGGAAGAGATTTCCTTTCAGCTACCTGGGCCAGGTCTGCTTTCAACAATGCTGTCTCCACCTCCTGCCAGGAAGCTGCACCAGGGAGGACAGAACTGGTTTTTGCTGGGCACAGACACTCTCTGCCTTCAGAGAACAAAGGATTTTGCAGTATAAATATTGGGGCCCAGACCCCAGAACTTTAGATCACTTCTGGGAATCAAGACGAACCCTTTGCCAAGGAGAGAAACCAAGGAAGCTGAAGGAGGAGACTGCCCCTGCGCTGTTTGCTGTTTGGGGTTGGCCTGCAGTGGTGACTCATTGCCAAGGAAGGGAGAAAAAGAACTTTGTGTGTACTTTTACTATCTTGAGGAAGATCTCCAAGGGCTTGAAGTTGAGCTTGCCTCCTGTTCTGAAGTCTCAGGGACACAAAGACTTCACCACCAGCTCCCCCTGAATTCCCTTGCTGGGAGTTCTACCTGCAGAGAGGTGCCTGCTGTTGTTTTGGGCCCTCTGGAGACTGCGTGTGTCGCTGGGAGATGGAAGCGCGACGCAACGAGGAAGAAGCGTGCCGCCACCACAGAGGTTGCCGTCACATCACCAGAGAAGCGTGTCGCAGGGCCTGTCGCGGCTCCAAAGTTAATCGATTTTGCCGCACGGCCATTGGGCGTGCACCCATCACATCCAAGTTGTCGCATCGCATCAAAGATGCCATTTTGTTGCATCGCACCGGATCGTCGCATCCCATCGAGGCGCCATCTTGTCGCATCGTAACCGGAACGCAGTAAGAAACCGACGAATCACCTCCTCTCCGGTAAGGAACCGACGCATCACCTCCCCTGCGCTGCAGTAAGGAACTGACGCATCACCTTCCCTGCGACCCTTTTGTTTGTTACGCATCCAAGGTACTTTGAGAGTAAAGTGTCGCATTTACCATCTACATTGAACTAAGCTATTTCTACCATCTGAAAGTCATATTTATATTACTGTATCGTGGATTTTTGTCGTTTGGTCTTGTGTTAAGTCTAGATAAAGATTACTTATTTTTCTAAACTGGTGTGGTGTTCATTTGTAGTGTTTTCACTGTATTACTGTATGTGTTCACAAATGCTTTACACACTGCCTCTGAGATAAGCCTGCGTGCTCGTGCCAGGCTACCAAGGGGGTGAGCAGGGGTTATTTTAGGAGTGTATCCCCCTTACCCTGACTAGAGGCAAGGGCCCCTATTTGGACAAAGGTACCTACCTCTGCCAACTAGAGACCCCCATTTCTAACAGAAACACTAATCCATAATAACAATTTACATAGAGAGCATATGCACTTTAGCACTGATCAGCAGTGGTAAAGTGACCAGAGTCCTAAAACCAACAAAAACAGGGTCAAAAACAGGAAGCCAAAAAGCAAAACGTCTGGGGATAAACCCGCTGGAAAAACCAGGTCTAACAGACATCTTTTGTCCTTTCTTTTCAGTTTTGAAGAAATCAAAAGTCTCACACAGGACAAAACCTTCCATTGCTGTTTACCACAACCTCTAATGTGATCTACAAATGAACCTTTATGATAATGATAAGGTCATGATCCAGCCGTCTTTACCACTCTGTTTCACTTCCTCAAGGCATGGACACATTCTGACGTGCCTATAGACAACAAAACTGACACCATGCCCAGGAACAATACTGTTGATGACACCATCAGTATACTATCTTCCACCCATAGCTCTCCTCAATCCCTGACTGTTGCTTATGGCCCAGTCTTCAACCAACATAGTAACAGCACTATAACATATGCATGACTGATTTAAGAGGCCCACATTTACATGCCTATCTCCCACCCTCAGTGTACAAACCACAGTTCAACAATACAGCCTCCATCTGTGGACTCACCACCACTTCTAGGCAGTACACCCCAATGCCTCCTTTAAAGCACAGATCTTCAAAACAACTTGACCATCCAGACCGATGCTACTCCTAAACATCATTACAGACACTTGCTGCTCTACTAAATACAAATCTTTCACCTACTCCTCTAAATGACTATGTTTCATCTACTCCTGTAAATGAATGTGAACGTCAAACTGGATTGGCCTACCAAATCATGCTGTTTAGATTCTTCTCCTATACACACTCTAGCTTTGAAACTGCTCTTCGGACTCCCCTCCACTGCTCACTCAACAAACCCATTCCTGAGCATGCTCACACATACCCAACCCATGACTCCACTAAACACGCTAACACACTAAAACTCTAATACACCCTTCACCCATAGTTATCCTACATTCTCAGATACTATATCTTACAATTGTTAGAACTTAATGGTCCAAGCAGAACTAGAGATTAATTCACCAAAGTAGTCCCAGGTGAATCACCTCGTCCTACACTAGTGAGACAAAATTAGCAGTAAGTATTCATATTCAAGCTGTCCTCTTAAACTGTAGGTCCACTGTTTTTCATGCTGCAGTCTATCTGCTCTCATGAAAGATCATGACCTTGATTCTCTCTCACTCACAGAAAAGATCAGCCCATCCTCCATGTCACTACTTGGTGTCTGAACACCAGTTTTCATCATTCACCACCTCAACAGAGTAGGCAAATCAGGTGGGAGTATGCAATTAAACACAAGCAGTCCTTTAAGTGCAAGCTGATCATTGCCTTGAATTCCTCCAGTGCCTCGCCAGGAAGGTTACTAGAACAATTCCTAAATTTGTGAGGCTCAACATGAGATACAGTCCCATCTCATGGCGAGAAGTACTTTGCTAATGAATTTTTTAATTAAAGTCATGGATCAACTAATCTCTTCCTGAGATCAGAATGTTCTCGGAGAATCGAACACCACATGATCTTTGCTAAGAAAGAGCGTCTACAAATCTCAAACCCTCTTCTAGTGAATTGGTTAGATCACTTACTAATTCTCTGCAACATATTTACTCAAAATATTTTCTGCATCATACACCAAAAGTCATACTGGTAAGCAATATGGACTTTACACACATCAACAAAAAGGCCATAGACTCTTTGATTCACTTGGTTAAAGTAGCAACAAAACATAGTGCTGACTATTCCAAGCTAATACAGCACTGTGAGGAAGAGATCTCCACCATCACGAGCAACCTAGTCTCCATCTCCTCTAAAATGAAAAGTTCAAATAAATCCTCACACTGGTAGAAAGACCACTTACCTAAAATGTGAAAGCATTCATAGCATCTACAATTAGATGCAGAAACTTTCCCACATCCATGTTCCTCCATAAATTCAAAACTGCTAGAGGGAGTAATTTGGTGCAGGTGTCCCAGGGCAACCAAATGTTACTCGGTTTATTTGTTTTAATAGAGGCCTTTTACTTCTGATGTTCATACTGTAGACCCTCAAACTGGGAACCAACCTCTCCATTTACCATTTAACTCTCGTGATAGAGGGGTTAGAGCAGTCCAGTGCTGACTTAATGAAGTGCCATGAGCTAGAAACACAGAGCTCAGCAGTGTGCACTCAACAAATTCATTTTCAATAAGTGCTTTTATATCAAAAGTTAAATGTTGTTTAATGTACACATATCTAAGTACTACACCTATACCCCCTCTTTAAGGAGATTTGCAGAATGACCAGGGTGCAAATATTGTACCCTAAAGAATTATCACAGGAGGGAACAAAGATGGCAGGCTGATACCCGCCACTGAGCGTGCGCTCATTCTCCATGCTCGCTGGCCGCCATCGTCCATAATACCGGCTTGCAATCCACTTGCGGATTCTGCCGGCTGAATAAGTGTTCATGCTAACTGGCTGAGAGAGATTTTGTAATCCATATGAGAACAAGCATAGAGTAAATTTGGTAGCTCTGCAGCTGGAGTCTGTATGGTCTCCGAAGATTTACTATGTAGTTGCATAGGATTTCAGTGCTGTATCTCTGACCCCGCATCTTTAATCTCACCCCTCATGGAATGGCACAACAGCAGGCCAGCGTGCTCCGCGCTGCGCAGGGGACTGACAATGCTGCAAACGGGAGCAACGTAGAAATACAGGAGCAACATAAGATGGAGGAGAGGGAGGGTAGCTCTCAGGCAACAGCTTCTGACCCGGCTGTATCACAAGTCTGTTGTCCCAAACTGAAGTTACTCAAATCTGGGGCTGTGAAAAACTATATCTAAAGCAAACACTAACAGCTGCCAAACAGCATTCAGCCTTTGGCGAAGAGCCATTGTTAGCAGAGGTCCTAATGGCAACAGATACAAACAGAGGAAGCTCCATGGCAGCCCCCTCTTCTCCTGCTCTAGTCGCAGACGGTGGCAACTTTGTTGCAGATCACTCTGATTTACTCAATTTGCAACAAAGTATCAATTCCTGGCCTCAATGTTTTAGTGAGCCACACACTTTGCTCCCCCATGGAAAGGACAAAGAACAGCTCTCCCCGGCAGATACTCAGTCTTCGTATGGGGAAACTAAAACAGTGGGACTGCTGTAGATACTTTGGGCGAACAGGAGGGTGCAGCTGAGGGTTCAATAGGGGCTGCTAATTGAGATATCAGAGCTAGTCCTCTAGAACCTAACATCAAATCATGCAGGAGATTCTGATTTACCACTAAATCATATGCTTGGTATTGAGCCCCCTGGTTTCTCCCATGCATCTGATCACCTCCTTGATGGCAACATTGGCAAAAATCCCGTTGGATCAATTGTAGGATCTCAAGAATCTGGCATGGATATAGTGCATGGTCGGGGGGGGCAGACAGCCCTCTCAGAAGTGCCAGGGTAATACTAAGAGGAAGCTATCGGAGCCGTTCAGATCTGTTCAATCTGGCAAGTCTCTAAATCTACAGCAGGCAAGCTGCCTGGTGAGTCTGGTGCTAGCAGTAGCCCACTACGGAAGTAGGTTACAGCAAAGGGAGAGATGAAAGCACTTATCTCCCGTCTGTCAGCAGTCCATTCTAGGGCAAACGAGGATAAACAGTCTGTAGAGTAACAGTCCCCTACTAACTGTTCTACTCTTGAGCCCAGCTCAACCCTGACACATCTTGCAATACTCCCTTTGGCCATTCTACACCATTGGTCTCCTAGGAAGTTTCCACAGAAGAAAATTCTCAAGAACCATCTCTGCTGGCAATTTTACAGATACTTTAGGCTCAGAAGTCTGAGGCACAATAGCATTATGCCCAGTCATGGGTGGATATTATGAAATTGCAGCAATCATTACTCGAATTGTCTGGAAAATGTACTAGTCTTACCATGGAGTTTGTGGAGCTGCAACAGCGAGTTGTCAATGTTGAGGAGATGGGAACAGCTACTTTTAAATCCATTGGGAGCCACTATAGCCAGTTGGAGTACCTGCCATGTGCCCTGCTGTACAGGAATTCTGGGCTTGTGCAATCAAGTTAATGTCATCTGGTTTAGACTTTCAGGTTTCATTATCTCCTAAAGAGATGCTGATAGGAGTTATATTTGAGTATGATGAGGGGTATCAAGTGATTGATGTCAATAATGATATTCTGTGCTCGGCTGTGTTTTGCCAGGTCATGGGTTTCTGCCACTCCCCCAAAGGTAGTTGAATGGTGGGCTTCCATACGACAAATTTATGAGTCTGAACTGGGCTTGGCCAAAGCTATAATTATGCATTTTTTCTGTCATTTTCATGCTCTAGACTATATTTTAAATCTTGTAGGTTGCATTATTTTTCTTTATTGTCTTTTCCTTTTTCTTTATATCTGAGGCTAGTCCCACCTGTTTGGAAATCTGAATATTTTGAATATTATATATGGAACATATCTGACTTTAAATAATAACATTTTCAAAAAGAATTATCACAGGGGAACCAAAACCCTTTTATATTCCCACTATATGCATGGTGCCATGTGACTGTTTTCATACCAGCACACTCTAACCTGGAAAACCTGCTATAAACCCATACCATTCCAACTACATAGATTATACCAAAAAATAATCTAGGCATAACCAGTTAATTTGAAAAACCATATGTTGGTGCAACACATAAAAAGGAACTATGGACCCTTATCCTTCTGGTAATGCTTCTGTATTTATAACCCCCAACACTATGAAAAGCAAGGGAAATTACTGAACTATGACGACAGAGTCACAAGCAAAGAAATTAAAATATATGTTACTAGCATTGAGCACTCATATTATTTCTAAACAAGTTCACAGACACTGAGATCCCACTCCGCCATTGGAACTGCCATGGACTACAAGCTAGCATTGTGAAATCATTATACACCTTGGTTAGGCTTCAGTAGCAAAACATGTTCCACATATTCTAGGTGCAGTTCTTTACATTTTAATTTGTACTAACAACTTTGTTGAAACTTCAAATCCTGTTTTTAATAGCAGGAATACAGCCAAGCCAGTGCTTTCGATATCTATTGCTTTGACCAGTTATTTACACCTTGTTTGGAAGGGAAACTTGATTTTGAGTAATCTGCAAAATTATGACATGCAGGAAAAAATATTATACAAACACATGCTATCTTTCTTTATCCCACTGGGGATGATGATGACAGTAGAGCCGGGAGTGTATTGTGGAAATCTATGAACTTTTTATGCTTAAAGTGTACTTTTCTATTAAAGAATCTTTCCTTTATATGAATGTATCTGTTTCAATAATGTTTCTCTTGTAACCTGAAAACTGACTGATGACTTTATTTTTCTAAAGTGCTTTTTAACAGTCTTTTTTTAAAAGGCTCTATATCATCCAAAGGAGTGAATCCAATATAATGCTATAAATTGGCTGCATCTAAGAGAGGAATGCAATTCTAATGATTGAAGTGCTTAGCACTAGTATATCAAGACCAGTTCTCAGATAATGCCACTCAGGTGACATTAAAACTTCTGCATTGAATAGCGCAGGGCATGCGCGTTAACAATATCCAATTCTATAAATGGGAGCCTTTTGAAAGTAAAAGAACACCATCAGCAATATTCTACAAAATCTATGCGACATGGTATGCTAAAAAGTTTTATTCTGCTGCCCTTTCAGACAAAGCCTGGATTGGGCATTGGACTTTTTAAGTGGACCATTATCAACCATCCTTGCCTAATGTTCACAAGAGGGCAATAGCTATCCCAAGGAAAAGGGAGGCAAAGTAGTTATAGCTACCTAACACCTGAAGCCCACAGGAAAGACAAGGCAGTCTCATATTCTTCCTTTTCATCAGTTTCAACCAGAACTCAGTCTGGCTGACAAAAATCATTGCAATTATGTCATAGTTCCTCGCTATTATACAAGAGAGCGATTGAGCTAGCATCAGGTATTGCTTTGTTTCCTGTGGCAGAACCTCAGGCAGGCATGAGATGATGCCCTGACTATGTGGTGCAGGGAGTACTGAGCACAAATGCTACACAATAACCATGTAGATAAAGGATCAGCATTTGCTATTGCACAAGTCCTCAGTACCTCATCCCAAATCCACCCTACACTCATCTTGTTGATAACAAGGTTCATGCGGTAAATAACTCACACTTCATGTCTAGCGCACATTCAACTTTCAGGGTTAGGCACGAGGAGTACCCTCTGACAACAGCCAAGGGTTCCAGAACCTTGGGAACAGCACTTGCGGTTAAGTACTCACTCCAACAGAATGAGTCTGCAGGGTCCATGGAAGTTCCAGTTAAAACTGGTCAGCTGAGCTTTTCAGGAAAGTGGGCTTCTTGCAGCTTTTGTGTTCGTGTGGCTTAACATGATGTCAGCCAGCTGACCTTTAAAGTCCATTTCTTTGTCCTGGGTAGAAGTGGAAATAGGTATAGCAATTAGGGTTCTCCTGCGAGGTCTCACCAGCAGGTACAGAACTTCTTTTGTCTCTCCATGGGTCACGTAGTCTTATGAAGCGAGTGCCCAGGGGTGCCACATTTAAGCCTGGCACTCCCTTGCAGGTGAGGGTGACTCCTGACCCCTCCCTAACCAATAGGGAAAAGGTTCCCAGTGGTAACCCTACTCACTTTTGCAGCAGTTCCTGTGTGCCCTACTACAAACAATCCCACAATGCCCCTCTCTATCTAAATGCATGTCATAACCTTCCTTCATCTGGCCAAAGCTCCTGTACCCACCCTAGAAGTGTGGCCAGATCAAATGAGCTCCTCTGTGATCACTCAAAAGTGGTTCTGGGGACAGCTCTTCAGCCACTGGACTTGGAGCTTAGCTGGCTAGGAGACGCTACATTCACCAGTGACAGGGCATTCTTTGAAGATACGCAAGGAGCTGGGCACACCCCACAGACCATCCTATCAAAGGAAGGTCAGCCTCTTCCTGCACTCAAGTCCTTTGTCTCAGCACTGTGAGTCAATTTACACCTCATCAAGGATTTATTCAGCTACTGGGTGACAGTTGGAAGAACAGGCAAATGGGCTTCAAGAGGTTTTACGCATGTTCAAGGTGACTTTTTAAAAGTACCTTCTTAAAAATATATAGTACACATCCGACTTTACTAGTAAATTCAATTTGCAATAAATATTTTAAAAAGTCCACTAATTAACTTTTTATCTGGTTCCTAGGCAGGGATAACATTATTTACATTTAATAATGTACCCCAAAGCTTTGCTATGACACAGCTAGCCCTGCAACAGTGAAAATAGCTTTTGGAGAATTTTCATTGTAAGGAAGTGTTCAACATGAAACTTTTATGTGTCCTTTTTTAAATACCATGCACCCTGCCTTTTTGGCATTTAAAGCCTCTTAGGGATGACCCAATAATATTTAAAAGAAGGGTTTAGGCCTGTCAAAAGAGGCTATTTTGACAGGTTGAATTTGCAGTATAAACCTGGACAGCAAGGTTACTTGTGGCAGGCCTCAAATCATGTTTTCCATTGTCACTTTAGTGATTGCATAATATGTGCTGCAGTCCACTAGCAACATTTAACTTACTGGGCCTTGGTACATTTTGAATCATATACTAGGGACCTATTGGTAGGTTAAATGTGCTAATTTGGACTAAAGCCAATTTCAATATACTTTAAGGATCAGAGCACATGCACAGGGGCCTGGTTAGCAAAGTCCCAGTGCACAGAGTCAAAAAACAGTAAGAAAATCTGGAAGAAACAAAATGGCTGACCACGTAAAAGGGCCAGAAACAGGAATTTTCTGACATAGGGCATGCAGAAAATTAATGTTACCATGTCCCGGCAGTGACAAGGCCCTAAAAGCTATTTTCACTGTGGCAGGTCTGACTGTGCTGTGTAGAAAACCAGAGTGCAGATTAAAATACTAATCCTGCTATCTCACGAAGGGGACCGCCGAGAAAAATATTTAGACAACTATTTTTAATTGCTATTAAAAAATCCAATTCAATGTTGAAGTCCGATTTGTAATCAATATTAAGGACAAGTGCCATTTAGAAACTTACACTTAACCTTCCCGGCCTACTTGTGCCATACTCAACACGACGCATGTTGCGATCAGCGGATCTGTGCCTAGCATGCATCCCCGAGTCAATAGAGCACGAGCCGGAGGTCGTTCTTTCAAAGCGCTGGCAGCTACACTATGGAACTCCTTACCTGTGTCCATCAGAATTATCGACAACCATCTGGACTATAGGAAGGCCATAAAAACCTGGATCTTCCTAAACTAATTTTACAGTCTCTATGCTCATCATCCAGCAACGCCTGTGTCCTAGATCTTTTAGCGCTGGGACACTCCGTTGCTGGGGCAGCCATGCGCTGTATAAATCCTCTAACATACCATAACTGCCTAAACTGACAACAGGATTATTAGGATGAGCCTCTGCCAGCTCTTAGCCTGTGCTCAGCCTTGAATAGGTTTGGAATACATGTGAAATGTCATTCAGGAGCAAACAATAGGCTGAATGGGTAGAGATGACTCCTCTGAGTTCAACTGAACATGCAGGGTGGGGGCTGTGTGCCTCCTTTTGACAGCACAGTGTCAAATCCTGCTTGACAGGTCTGTTGAGCCACATACATCATGGGGTGTACTTGAAAGGGGGAGAACAAGATGTCAAGACAATTCTTGTGGATCCCTTGTCCGGTTGCTGAAGGGCCCTGCTTTTGTCCTAAAAGGCTTCTGTCTCTGGGTACAGTGCCTGCCTCAAAATAGATTTTTCAACAAGTTTTGATTTTATTTGGGTATTTCAATAATATTTGCATGAACATTATTATCCATAACTATACATATTTTCCCAATCATTGATAATTGTAACTATTACAAGTTTTGGATTTATTCAGTATAGTAAGCATTGAGAATCCTGTAAGTGCTGCACAAGGGCATGGCATAATTCACATGAAAATAATTCAATGTTATGAAAGTTAACAGAAAATTGGAGACAGGACCTAGAGACAGGTTTGAAAGCATGATTACCTTTGTGTTCCACAAGGCTAAGATATAAATAGAAAAATGATCTTTCCAGAAATAAGCACGGTTTGCTGTAGTAAATGGTTGAATGCGAAATATGCATGACTGACAGAACCAGGGGCAGAGAAATTAATGCGTGGAGACGAAATACACAGTTGAAAGATAAACAGGAGTGAATGCTTCAGTGAACAGAACATTTATCATATTATTAGCTGCATGATTTTTCGTAACTGCTTGCATGTAAAACTATAAATTCTTTACATCGATTGTATAGGACTTTGAAAAAAAATGTCATTAGGTTTCTATAAACAAATTTCATTTCAACACTTTTTTATCATGTGAGATCCTGATTTTCTTTTATTTTGTTTTCAATTTACTAAAAAGGTTAAGTGGACACCCCTTCTCTGCTCTGCCTTTCAATATTAATTGAAACTAATGTATGGAGGATAAAACATCCATCATTGCAAAATGGCCACTGGTTTTTCGGGTCTTAGGTACAAAGGTATGAAACCTAGACCAGACACTTCTCATTTTCCTTCCTCCTGCATCATCCCTCAGAGGGACAAAGTTGCTTGACCCTATCCCCAAACACATGTGCAAACTTGGACTCCCTCTATCTGTGGACACAGTAGAAATTGGGAGTAGGAAGCAAGACCCATCTCAAGGTTTGATTCCACTGAAATGTGGATATTTTCAAAAGACGCACTGGAAGAGGATATAACTGTTCTAAAAATGTGTTTGCAATTATTATCATTATTTTAGGAAATTATCATTCAAAATCTTTTTTTAACTCAAACCCCAAAATGAGAGGGTACATTGAATGAAGTGCTTAATTTGTAAAGAAAAGAGTGCAGGCGCCCGAAGTTCTACTCAGAAGCTGGTGGTCGGTGCAATTAAACGTTGGTACACTGAATACTGAGGGTGATAGTCCTAAACTACTTCCAGCTCCTTTATCTCATTCTTGCAGGACCCTGCAGCTCTGTTTGTGATGTGTTTTAGTCTTTCTCTTCCTCCATTATTCCAGTTTTTGGCCCTGATTATGAGTGTAGGTGCTATTTAGCACACCTGATAAATAATGATACAGTAAATACCTGTTATATTTCGGCTGGTTTGAGCTGCCGAAATTTAAGGAGCCTTAAGGTATTTCACGCATCCGATAATTTTCGGATACGTTAAATACATTTTAACTTGTATTTTCAACCATGCGTAAACAGGGGTTTATGTATGGGTCGAAACACAAAGACTACTTCATAATGAGACCCTGTGTGTTTTTCTCTCTCTTGCTCTCGGTAATTATCTGATGCGGAAAAAGTGTCGGTCCCCACAAATAAGTGCTAGTGGCCCCACCGGCAACCACCGGCTCAAATTAAGCACTGGAGGAGGCAAAGGCAGAGTTTATGAAGGAAGACACATATTTTATGTGGATAGAATCAAGTTCACTATGGATGATATGGGTGAAAGCGTTGTGCAAATTGAAAACATTTGACCTACTTAGTATTTTTGTGCACCAGTAATTTCTAAAGTCACATTAAAAGCTAGTGAGCATTTTTAATGCTAAACATATTCAGTTATAAAAAGGTTGTCCATTCACGTTGTATCAATGCATTCATAACAAAAACTAAAATGTTAAAAGCTGGGAGTCTCTATACATACATTGTAACCAGAGACACTGTATTGTGCTGTTCAAAGCATTATTATAGCTCTTTTCAATGTCTTGTCAAGAATCTATGGTGCTTTTTGGGCGGCCAAGGACAAAAATGACTGCTTCAGTAGCACATGAATAGGAGATTCTTTGTAATGAGATAAAGTTAACATTAACAATTTGCTGAGCTTTCACATTGACTCAGAACAATATGGATATAATGATCTCTCCACTTCAAAGCTTCAAGCCTCCTTGATTATAAAAGCAACTTCAGAATGAGGCTGCATGCTCTTCACAATTTTGTATCGAATGGCAATTAGAAGTGACTTTGAAGTTTGGTGAGCACAAGAGGTATCTAGTAATACTGCCCGCATTTCTCTTATTAGGAACCAAAGTCTCTGGTAATGCACAGCACCCTGCTCACTTGATAGACATGAGCTGGGGTAGGTCAGTTCTCCTGTAATAAAACCAATATTAATAAAAAATAATAATTGTAATAATAAAAAAAGCTGCATTGGTAGTCTCAAAGTGCTAATGACAGTCACTGTTTGTCTTACAACCAGTCCTACAGTTATACTTCCATACTGTTTATTCATTACAATGCTTAGGTTAATACACATTTCAATCATAAGCGTATTCACGCAAAGCACATTACAAAGAATGGAACATAAATAATACAATGGTTTACAAATGTAGCAGCCAAACATATCAGAAAGCAGGCTCTAGCAAGAGAGGGGAGCAATTGTGTTGTAGGGTGGGGAAAAGATTGAATTGCTGTTTCCTGACCATTAGCTATATGAAGAGCCTTTTCTACTGGCAATGGTTCATATGTCCTGAATGATGGGCATTGTCCACTGGCTATGGTGCCTAAGAAGGTTAAAGGGCCAAGATTTGCCCTATAGATAGACTCAATGGAGGAAAAACTATTAATATGAGTTTGTTTGTCTCCATGTGTGGTGGCCACATTTGTTTGCTGAAATGTGAAAGAAGTGGAAACACTCTGCATAAATCAGCTTTACTGTTACAGGCAGACTAGAAAAAGGGTCATATTTCTTCCCTGAATATAAGAAAACTGCTTGTGTTCAGATGTCTCATACCTCCCTGAACTGAAAGAAAGTACAATGAGGAGTGGGATTCACACTGCTGTGAATTGGCTGCCATCAGCAAATCAGTAGGTTCCAACTAAAGAGATCTGTTCTGATTGGTGATGCCAGCTAAAGAACACTGTAGAAATAGCTTTCTGTTGAGGCTTTTCCAGTAATTCTGACTAATTGCAATAAATGAATTGAAAAACGTCTTTGAGGTTAGGGCCTTCTAATTGGCTCATGGCTGCCATTTTATTAACCGAAATTGTCCTCTCCGGTCACCTATCCCTCACGGACTATAAACTGGCTGACGGGGTGAGAGGGCTGGTAATTTTGCACGGGTTTTCGATACCTGCAATGTACTGCCTGCATTCCACCTAGGGGCATATTACCAAGGAAGTGGCGAAGAGAGGCGTTAGCCGTCTTCACTTAACGCCTCTCTCCGCCACTTCGGAAATGCCAGGCTTCACCATATTAAAAAGGATATGGTGCAGCCTGGCGGTTCCCCCTGCGATGGCGCTAAGTTACACAGCGCCAGCGCAGGCACCCTTGCACCAGAGTGCTTCGTGCAGCACACATGGAAGTTACAAAATGGCATTTTGAAAAACAGTTTGTTCATGTACAGGAAGGGACACCTTCCTGTACATGAACAAACCATGGCATTTTGCTTTTTCCATGTGTGCTGCACAAGGCAGCACACATGGAAAAAGCAAAAACGAGGAGGAATAAAGCATTTCTCCTTGTTTCGCCACCTTACCAGGATTTTTCTGGTCTTAAGTTCAGCGCTGCCACCTATTATGGCCAAATTGATAATAGGTGGCAGCGTCGACTTCAATGGGTGTTGCGGTGAAACGCCCACCGCAACACCCACTGCACGCCCCCTTTCACGCTAAACACACACACATTACGTGGCTTAACGCTGTCTTGATAATAGGGCGCTGACCCTATCGCCACCACAACGTCACAAAAAGTGATGTTGTCGTGGCGATAGGGGCTTGATAATATGTCCCCTAATTTTCCATCCATGGTAGGTGAATGTGGATAAGCGTTTGAAAATGTGCACCCCCATTTTCATCTGCTTAACGTAAAGTCTCCTCTAAATCATGTCTGTTGTGAGAACAAATATTGAATGTTTGGACTGCAATCACCGACCTCAATTGCAGGAAATCTTATTTTCTGTCTCATTCTCAACTGAATGTGCTAACATGTTTCGGGTGGATATGGGACATAATGAAGAGAATACACAGCCCTGCAGTCAGAGACACGTCCTTTCAACCTCGGGGACATAAAGAAACAAGAAGTCTCTTCTAGAGGAAACAGACTACCAGTGTAGAACCACTCTCTTTGCTGTCTCTACTGATGCGCTCTCTGCTCTGGAACATAGGAATGAAGAAAACAATAACAGCAGTATGAAAAGACAAACTATATCTAATAATAAGAAGAAAGTTTTCTGTAAACTCAATGGCAATATGCGGCCTTATGGAGGCTCCACAAAATGTCTGGGGTGGGGTGGTTGCCGAATATGAGAACTACAGATTATACTGTACAGATTCCCTCTTTCCCAAAGCGCTTCTATTTTGTGCGAAATTATGAAATAAAGAAATTCTTGCCTACTGCTGCAGAGAGTTAATACAGCTTGATACCTGCATGTGTCAAAGAGTAAAAGGAAAGGGCAACAATGTAAAGGGCAATAAAGTGCGGCAGAAAATCAAACACGCACTTATCCATGTGTGCATTATCATTCCATTTCCATTGAGCTGTCGCCTATTTATAAATGCAGTGCTTACAATCCACATCTAAAAGAATCACCCTTCCGATTTACACGCCTTTCTCTGTGAAGAGAGAGATTTGCCACACTAGAAAACGGACTTAATATCTTAGAAAACATTAGTAGTAATGTAGCACGGGCCTCCCGAATCCTACATTATCCATACGAAAGACTTCTGTGAGCATACTGAGCAATGTGACATGTTTGAATGGTGCAACATATTAAACACAGCTTGCAAGTTGCATGGGTGTAGAGTTTTGGCTCTCCAAGGTGTCTTTCTTATCGAGCACATATGGATACTGTCAGTTTGGATGCAGTCGCTGTTGTGACCTTTACAGGTTAACTGCTTAAATAGAATATACAGTGATTGATCGAAAACGTTCGAATATTTGCAATGACACTCAGATTTTTGGTAATGCTCGGATTACGGCCCTCATTACAAGTTGCCTTCATTTGTGATATGCTGGGCAACTCCTGTTACTGCACATATCTCAATGACGTGTTTTGTTTTGAATATCAGCAGGTCGAGCCTGACAATTTGTATTGGGGATAAATGCCTATTTTTGCTAGAACATGCAAATTTTGGTGCAATAAGCACAAAAATACGCATGTACTTTCCCAAAACTCGTAAATGTGCGGCATTTATTGTACCCTATAAATTCCGACGACAAGGAGTCTGATTTTATCAGGTGCGTCACAAACCAATTAACTGCCAGCTCCTGAGAGCCACCTTTTTCCTTTATTTATTCAGTTTGAATGAATTAGAACGCAATATGCGCTTAAAAGATTTCTAAAAAATAAAATGAAATGAAAGAAAAGTATGTTTTCTTCATGCACATTGTATTAGGATACTAGTGATATATTACTTTTAATTAGACGAACGCAATGTTAAATTCTACTCAAGTTAAATAACTAATAACATAGTAAATGGACAAGTAAATTAATCACTGTCATATTGTCATTTGAATAATGCTTTCCAAACAAATATACACAAATAGCTTCATTTTGATTTTGATTGAGAAAAACTGTTAAAAATGAAACTTTGCACTAAAAAAGCGTGAATAGCCCCTTGCCTTTCAGTTAAAGACTGGCAATATTAATGTGGGAGACAATTCTCTCGCAGAATAATTGCGCATGGCCACGCTGCCGCTCCAGTACACACGTTACATGGGAGTAGCAACATTAAACTGACTCCAGAACAAAAACAAATGTAATTTGTTAACAAAAAGCTTCAACTCAAAGACAAATAAAGTGATAATTGAAATTCTAGACAAAGAATATTTTAGTTCAAAAACAGCTTTATTTGTTTATGCATTTCATTTACAATGAATCGAGTTTACAGGTTTTTTTAATGTGTGGTATGGAGGTGAAACTGAATGTATACACTGCACAGACTGGAGATGAAGTGTTACCATTGTTATATATTCACCTGTCTAAAACAGGTTTTTAATACTTTCAGTGGGGGGGATTTCCATGCAATGCCATGTTGTTCTGATGTACTGTACTGCACGTTGACATATGAATTTGTTTGTGTGCTGTAGAATGCAGCACACGTGCAAAGCTGGAACAATAGGAGAAAAGAAAGCATTTCTTTTTGTTATGCCTACCTGGGGGTGTATGCTTTTGCCTCAAATCCCTGTCTACGAATATTCGTAGATAGGGATTTGCATCAAAACGACTCACGTGACACCCACCGATACAAAGAAAGGCAGAGTAGTGCATAGTGCAGCTTTGTATTACTGGGGTACTATAGAACGCAAATCCTGGTTAGCGTTGGATAGTAAATCCCACCTCAACACTTTGCACTAAGCTTTGCACTGCATCAGATTTCCCATATTGATGACTCTGAAAGTCAGACAGCAGAGATGGAATTTTGTATGAGTGTGCCATCTGTGCAAGTGCATAATTATATTCTATTGCAATTCTGCATAATGTTGATCCGTGCAGGTGCAACAATTCTGCATTTAATGCTACAAAAATATGTTTAATGCTCTGGACCTATTGTAGAGTAGAAAAAGAAGATCCTCTGACACTTGGAACAGTTGATAAACCCTCCATATGAGGATTCCCTGCTGGTGGTGATATCTCCTGTGCAATTACCTCAGCCAGTAGAACTGTATGGAAGAGTTATACGGCAAGGAGATTCACCGTGTTCGGAGAATACTCCAACAGACAATCTGCTATTTTCTCCAACAATCAGAGGAATTTCTATTAATACCTAATCTAAACCTGGCTCTATACAATGATCTATTAAGAAATAGGATCTTGGCAAAACTAAGTAATGAAGAAAACATTGTGATTGAGGAAGTAAAGGTAGAGTTTCATATTGAGGTAAGGAATACTTGTCATGTCTTTAAAATCCAAACATTTGTGGTAGCTCTAAAAACATTACAGATGGTCTTCATAAGAAGCGAGGACTGATTTATATAGTTCAGTATGTACTACAACAATAGGGCCATCAATTAAAATGGTCAAACATTTAATCTTGCAGGCATATGCCAATTTTGGGATTTTAATTATTTTTAATGCACAAAGAAATCTAGGAGTACTCTTGGGAAGATGCAACCCATTAGATGTGTTCGACATATTTTTAAGATATTTGTGAATTCCATTTTACTGACACATTGAAGCATTTCTGAGTACTCAAATGTGGGTATGATACATTTGCCCATGTGAAAAAGTGCTGGTAAAGTCAAATGATACTTGCTAGTAATTTTTGTTTTTGAAATTTGGAAAGTTGTTTAGCCCTAGAGGAACACTTTTCACAACACCACCACATATGTTAGGGATGCTCTCTCCCAGGTGCTATCTTGTACCTTGATAGCAGTACATCTTGGCTATCTACAGGCTGAGAATGCTTCTACCAACTGCTTGCGAAAAGCCACAAATTCTCATGTCTGACTGACCATCCCTGCCATGGAACACTACAAACCAAATCCATGGAAAAAAAATTGCAGCTACATAATTTGACAACACACTGTGAGATAATTAACTCATTAATGGAAATTCACGTTTTGTGGACATGAAATACAAGATTACACTCATAAAGACAACTTAGTTCAAATTTGTGTGAAAATATGTGTATAAATATGGCTCATAGAGTAAAAACTATATATTCTGAAATAAATGTTTGAATCATAAAGAATGGGATTCCATTCTTATGTGTCAAAACCATAAAGCATTGTAGATGATATAATTAATGTCTGCTGACCCATATACCTTTTCACATTTTGTGAATCAATATTGATCTCAGCAGAGACTTTCTCCCTGAAAATAGTGCAATAGTCGTATAAGTTCTCTCTCAGTAACAATCACTCCCTTAGGATATTATCAAAGGGCCAACCACTGAGTAAAATGCACATGAAAGAAGTGACCCGATGAGGATCACCCGGGTCACTCGCGACCACCTCTCAGCCTTCCATACAAATGAAGAGTCGGTCAGACAGGAGAGAATACAAACCAATATATTTATTCATATACACTCGAGCAGAGCCCAGTCTGCCCAGTCTCTTAGGATTGCTGCAGAGGGACTGACATCAGCAAACATGGTGATACATTATGTACAATTCAGAACCAATGAAGGCTCGTCCAGACTGGAAATTTCCAGGCAGCTGCAGCTACACAAAGAAGTACAGAAGGATAAGTTTCTATCCTGGGGCCGGGCACACACTATCTCCTACTCAAGGTCGCTCCGTCCGTGCCCACCACTAGACTAGTGGGAGAAGGCCTCTATCTAGTGGGGAAGGTATATGCTAATGAGAACAATGTAAAAGCAAGGCCCAACCTTGGAGAAACAAAACTTACCAAAAGACGTTTTTTCAACAAGAGAAAGTTTAGCTTCGACCATGGTTCAAAATGGCGGTCAAACATAAAATCGTGCCACGCATGCTAATTTACATAGAGCACAATACGTAATCAACACAGCGAAAACATTTTTATTCTAACACACATTAACAATGCTTCCCATTTTTAAACTTCTGTTTTCGTAGCTTAACTAAAAAGCAAGGTATCCTTATCAAAACTTGGGCTAATTCTATTTTAATATTGCAAAATCTACTTAAAATGTAATCCTAGTCTAAGCTGAATTGTGTATTAATATGTATTGCTATTTCCACCATAGTGTTACCTAACCACACCGTTTTTAGCTGGTAATTATCTCACTATTTATCTGGCTATTGTTCTAATAAGTTGTGTCCTATTATAAATAATGGATGTCCTCTTTCATTATCACATCTACTAGCATCTTAACACATTTGCTAAGCCTGAGCCCTACGTTTTTCATAAACAAGGAAAAGCTGTTGTTTAGTTTGATCATTTCCTAGAATATCAACTTATATTTCTAACTAAGTAGAATGATCAAACAAGATTATCCATGGTTGGTCAAAGGACCAATCCATTGTGAAATATTTGCATCATCTTCGAATCATTGATTAACATTTCTTCAGCAAACCAATCCCAGTTATCTGACATTTTTAGAAGCACTGTTTTGTAGTTGTGGTCCACCTATTCCTGCTGGTCCTCAGGGACAACCAATTGTGCCTTCTCAAATCAAAAGGTTTTACATGGAAACTGGCAAAATTACTCCAATAAATGCTGAGAAGATAACAAATGTACCTGTGTCAGAAACACAAAGAAAAAACCATTTGGCCTCACCCTACTGGGCAGAGCATGCATTGTTCTAAAGTGAATGAGGCCAAAAGAAGGATGCCCAAAATAAAGCCTTGCATATAGTCAATCCTATCTTGGTACCTCTTCATTCAGTATGAATAAATGACTCATATGATTCTCCAATGCTTCAATACCCAAGTCCATAACTGCAATTTAACTAGACTCTAGAAGGATCTTACATCTAACTCTGAGATTGATCATAGGTGAAAGAAGCCTATATTCAATATGAGTGACTATATATAAGACAAGTACTTTACCATCTGTTTCACTTTTCTTAGGGACTGTCTGTAAGGATTCTTTTCCTACGTTGCCCACAGTTTCTACAAGTGCTTTTTTGATAATAGTCCTACCACTATACAAGAAACTATACAACCTAACTCTAGTCATGGTGGTAGTGTAGTTCCCTGTAGGTGGGAGGATCAGGTGATAATAGAAAGTATGTTCCATAGTTCTGCAAACTAGATAGTCACAGGTTCCAAGTGATGATATCCTCATTACAACCATTACGACTGCACGACCTCCAAATTGAATAGATATTAACAAAAACTCATCTGCCACAAGCTCCAATCAACACACTAGTTCATAACAACATAACGTTACATAAAAACAGTTTGTGTGTATTACTCTTGTAAATTTCAGAGCTCAGCACAGAAAAATAAGGGGTGATATCAAATAAATTGTATGAAAAAGCTTTGTAAATGGAACTCTAAAGGAATTTGGTCACCACTTAAGTTGCATCAGGAAGTCTCCTCCATGCACCTAATATAACATTTAGATGTATCATCTACTCTCCATAGCTACACATGAAAGCCTAGGGTCTAACCTTTAAATTAAATGCTCTAAATACATAGATCCACCTGAAGACTAATGGATACTAAGACAAAATCACACATTCTCAGTAAGAACATATGAATATAATTTGCATTTAAATAAACTACTAAGTGTAGATGCCCCCTTGCTATATGCATGCCAAGTGTTACTATTCCCTACTCAATCAATCATGCTTCAATACACATCTGGAAAAACTTTGCCAACTTGAACAAGTAAAGTATGCTGAACTTCACCTGGCCCATATAAAACTTAACATACCATATGTGGAGACTTTGGAGACCACCATCTAGATTTACTGAATAAAATTCAAAATGCTGCCTCATTTCAGGTGGCATGTTTAAAGAAAGCTCATAGGACTCATTTCAAATGCATACACTGTCTCTGTCAAGGAAATAATACCATCTTAAATTGTATGCTTATTGTAAACTACATTGGAGTCACAAGCTTCACTTACCTCCACAGCAACATAACACACATCTCCAATTGAACCATCCATGCCACAAATCTCAGAATACATGCTCACTCACTTCTAAACATAGGGGCATATTTACAAGCCCCATCCGCCACTTTTGCACCGCCGTTGCGTCACGCATGTGACGCAGCGGCGATGCAAACCATGCGCCGCGTTGCGCTATATTTACAACGTGACGCATCTAGGGAGATGCGTCACGTAGTAAACCCCTGCGCCACATGAAACCTGCGTCAGGTTTCATGTGGGCGTACCGGTGCAGGGGGGGCGTTCCGGCACAGGAACGCCTCGGAAAAGTGGCTGAGTGAAATCTACAAGATTTCACGCAGTCACTTTTCCGACGCTGGTGCGTCAAATCCTTACGCCTGCTTCAAGCAGGTGTAAGGATTGACGCACCATGTTAGGGATAGGAAGGTTGGAACAGTGCTGGAGTTGCGTCGCGCTTGCGACACAACTTCAGCACTGCGCCAACCTTCCACCGGCAGATGCGTCACGCATCTGCTTATCCTCAGCGCCACGATGCGCCGCATTGTAAATGCGGCGCATCGGACGTGGCGCAAGGGTAAACTTGCGTGACGCATTTTCCCTGGCGCATCCCTGCTGATATGCAGGGATGCGCCAGGGAACGTAAATATGCCCCTACGCGTATAACCAAGTGTGGAAGATCATTTTCAGTGAAAGCACCAAACCTCTAACTTTGCAGAGAATGCCATAAAAGCAAGTATTTACTATAAAGGTAATGGTTAACAACACTCATCCTCTCCCAAGTAATCAATTCCCAGTTGAGAATCTTCAGCCAAATTTTAAAATGAAGCTGCTGGTAATGAGAGACTGTTTCCACCACAATTAAGTCCTGGCAGCAGGACGTTAGAGTGAAATGCAACATGGTGTAAAAAACCTCAGTGATGTGGGCTATCAACCTGTAGAAGTTCTAATCTTAATAAATTTACTTTTGCAGTGTGGGCAGTACAAGTTCTGTAAAAACATTAATATATTAAATCAATGAATTTATAGAAAGACATTAACCTAAGTGCTGCATAAGAAATATGTTAAAAAGGTTTTACACTGGGTAAGTGAGAGAAAAACAGTTGCTCCGTGTGGTAATACAAATTGTCAGTCAACTGTTCCTTAGGCTCCTTGGCATTTAATTGTGAGTCACATTTCATTTACATTGCACATACAAATTGACCACATGTGCCTTTTGGCAAATAATTTTACTTTCACTATGCCATTCGTAAAGAAGCACTGGAATAACACTTTTCACCAGGGGTCTAAATCTGCTTTATTTATTTATTTATTTATTTATATAGCACCTGAATCACCCCCGCAGGGGTATCTTTGCGCTTGCGGACATATGAGAAAGTGCAGATACTATATGAGACGTCTTTAGCACTGTAATATCCCAGAAAATGGAGCATAATGGCCCATGACCATTGTATTTTTATCCACACAAAACATTTAAAGGCCTTATTTAGAGTTTGGCGACAGGATAATAATGTGATGGATATCTCATCCACTGTATTTGGTGCAAGTGCATTATGGTCTATGGCCCTTGCAATGCAGTGATCGGGATACCCTCTACATAGAGTAGCCCATTGTCAACCTCTATATAAGGCCCTAAATGTTTATTTTTATATGTTTTCGGTCCACATTTGATTTATGACATTCTCAGGGTCAAAAGTATAACATGTAAAACCTCTATACTTGAATCAATATTTTGATATATTTTTCAAAGTGAGATTATATTCCTTAAAGAAGATTCCCTTGTCTAGCACAGTAAATAAACAACCCTTATCAGATCAGTGTTTTGAGAGAGATCTGTATGTTACTCAAGTCTACAACAAATCTTCCAATAGAAGAATTTCCAGAGATGATCCAACAAGGTACTAAACACATCAAGTGTTGCAGAGTTCACCACCAGGGCTCAATGTAGGCCAGACAGGAGTTTATCAAGTGGAGTGTTATCTGATTGGCTTGAATACTACAGTAATCATCTTAGGGCTTTCAGGCCTAAACACTGTTCAAAATCACACAGATTGTGACCACCAAAGAGTCTTTCTAACTCACAAAGCAAGTTTGAGGATTCATTGCAAATTGCAGCTACAGAGGGATATGAAATGGGATTCCTCTTCTAATTGAGAGTCACAATGACATGGATCAGTGGTTTGTGACCTTCAGGGTTGGGGTGGCATCAGATTTCAAAGCTGGAAACAGCTCCCATGGGACTGCTTCCTCTTTGTGAATCACGTTGGGCAGCCTTGAGGTGATGAGACAGCTGTGCAGAGGAGAGCGTAATGCACCCCTCCCACATGTCTTCACAAATTAAAAACTTTTTTTTGTTTATAAAGCAGCACCTCTCCAGTGTGGTACTAAAATAATGTGGCTTAAATATCATCTGCCTTTGGTGTGGTCTTACCCCAAATGTTTGGCCTTCTGCCCTCCTGTTTGCTGAAATTCATTTTTGTGGCCGAGGAATCTGCACACTTTACCACTACTACTCAATGATAAAGTGCTTCTGCTCACTCCTGTAAACATGGTAAAACTATCTTACACCCAATTGGCGCATTTAATTTACTTGTAAATCCATAGTAAAGTGGTAATACATGTACTCAGAGCCTGTAAATGAAGTTCTACTAGTGGGTCTGCAACACTTATTGCACCAGCCACTTAAGTTGCCCTTTAAAACATGTCTCGGGTCTGCCATTGCACCATCTGTGCAGCTTTAAACTGTCAATTCGACCTGGCACAATAAACTTTTTGCTTGACCTAAACCTCTCTTTTTAACACACATTATACAACCCTATGGTAATCCCTTATTAGCCCGTACAGCAGGGTGCAGTGTATTTAAAAAATAAAATGTGTATGTGTACTTTTAAGTTTTACATGTCCTGATAGGGAACAATTAGAGAGGCCTACCTCTCCATTAGGATAACATTGGGGTACCTTATTACAGCTAATAAGTGCAGTTTAGACCTGGCCATAAGCACGGTGCCACTGGATTCAAGCTATCCTGGCTGATGAGGGGGTGGAGCCCCGAAACCAGTCCTAGGATGCTTGTTTCCGGTCCAGGAAGGACCTGGCTTGGCAGTTCAGGCTGGACTGTTCTCATGAGGCACAGGGTCAAGACTGATTTGCATATGGCCAGGTCTAAACTGAGGTGGCATGGTGAGCAAAAGAATGATGGATTTAACCCAGAACACTTGACTGGGGGTGAATGTTTTGATATGGTCTGCATTCCGTCCATCAATTGTGTGTCTTTTTCTTGCTCGCCCTAAGTGCGCTTGGTATCCCCAGACATGGGTCCCGGGCTCACTGTGCCACTGGATTCAAGCTATCCAGGCTGATGAGGGGTGAAACCCCGAAGCCGGTCCTAGGAGGCTTGTTTCCGGTCCAGGGAGGACCTGGTTTGGCAGTTCGGGCTGGACTGTTCCCATGAGGCACAGGGTCAAGACTGATTTGCATATGGCCAGGTCTAAACTGGGGTGGCATGGTGAGCAAAAGAATGATGAATTTAACCCAGATCTCTTGACTGGGGGCGAATGTTTTGATTTGTTCTGCATTCTGTCCATCAATTGTGTGTCTTTTGCTTCCTCGCCCTGAGTGTGCCAGGTATGCCCAGACGTGGGTCCCGGGCTCACTGTGCCACTCGATTCAAGCTATCCTGGCTGATGAGGTGTGAAACCCCGAAACCGGTCCTAAGATGCTTGTTTCCGGTCCAGGGAGGACCTGGCTTGGCAGTTCGGGCTGGACTGTTCCCATGAGGCACAGGGTCAAGACTGATTTGCATAAGGCCAGGTATAAACTGGGGTGGCAAGGTGAGCAAAAGAATGATGTATTTAACCCAGATTTCTTGACTGGGGGTGAATTTTTTGATTTGTTTTGCATTCCGTCCATCAATTGTGTGTCTTTTGCTTCCTCGCCCTAAGTGTGCCAGGTATGCCCAGACGTGGGTCCCGGGCTCACTGTGCCACTGGATTCAAGCTATCCTGGCTGATGAGGTGTGAAACCCCGAAACCGGTCCTAAGATGCTTGTTTCCGGTCTAGGGAGGACCTGGCTTGGCAGTTCGAGCTGGACTGTTCCCATGAGGCACAGGGTCAAGACTGATTTGTATATGGCCAGGTCTAAACTGGGGTGGCATGCTGAGTAAAAGAATGATGGATTTAACCCAGATCTCTTGACTGGGGGTGAATGGTTTGATTTGTTCTCCATTCCGTCCATCAATTGTGTGTCTTTTACTTTTAGAAAGGTGGCATTTTCTTGTTCTTCGAACCATTTGGTGCCTGCAGCCTGTATCCTGGGTCACATGACTGGGTGTAGTTGGCAGTTGGAGTTTTTGTATTCTTTCCAGACAGTGAAACGAAGGGAGACTAGGTACTGGCAGGATGGGCCATCCATACAGGGTGGGAGGGGGGGCTTTTCCCTGTCCAACTTACATTTCAAAGGGGCTGCCTCCAGCACACTCACAAAGACCTTGACACCAGTCTTTTGTCACTAGACCACTTGAAGCCTGTGGATGGGATGGGGGAATTTCCAGAACCAGATGTGGAAAGGCCTAGATGTTTCTCCCAATTCAGAAGCTGGCACCAGGCATAAATATTGGACGCTCAGACAAATTCTTCAGTTCACTCCTGGACTAGCAGAGGACCCCCAGAAGGACTGCCTTGTACTGAAGAGTACTACCCTTCTGCTGGTAGAGGACTGCCCTGCTGCTTGAAACCTGCCTTATACCCTCAGAGGACAGCCTTGATGTTTGAGGTCTGCTTTGCTACTTGTCTCCAGTACTACCAAAGTGATTACAAGAGCTAATTGCCTGGCCTCCTGTTCTGAGCTACATGGAAACAAAAAGCTCCAACCACCTCGAATCTGCCCCTAAAGACTGCCTGAAGTAGTAACAGGAGTGGTGCAAAAGGTGTCCAAACAGCCAAGAACTGAAATTTAGGACTTAGAAAAGTTTCCACCAAAAAGTGGCCTGAGAACCGACAGGAGACCGGGTCCTACCTGTCCAACGATTCACCTGAGGTGCCTTGACAGTCGGCCTGACTTTGTGGTAGGTCCTGCTACATTCTTCTTTGCAGCAAATGCTTTTTAGTGCACCTCTCAGAAATGGGTATCCGGTCTTTGGGATCCCTCGTCAGCAACATCCTGCAGCTTCGTTCCTCTGGAGATTTTCAACTTACAAAAAAGTGACAAAGTCTGAGTGTAGAAACCTTCAATGTCACTATTCAGCAGCTCCCCAATGATGAAGCCTCCTCCTCAGACACTGCTGGATGCTTTGCACTGTTGAACTTTACCTCAGGAGTAACTTTTCCTCAAAATGTCTTCTAAGTCTGAAAGTAAGACCAGGCCCAATCCACCTTGTGTATCACTGTCGGCCATAACTTTGCCCTGGTCTTGCATGACTAGATGCCGGCGGATAACGCTTTGATCTTTTAGGCACTATTTTTCACTAAAAAAGTTATAAATTGATTACTCCGGTTCTACTGATTCGACATTTCATTTTTGTGTCAAATTATTTATAACATTTTTCACAAATGATGTGTGATTTTTCTTGTGTTGTGTTTTCACTTTATTACAGTTTGTGTGCTGCATAAATAGTTTACACATTGTATCAAGGGCCGGTCTGGGAACCCAAAGCAACCCTGGCAAGTTTGTTTGACTAGCCCATACCCCCGGGGAGGGGAGGCATGTGTGAAGCACTGATGATTAACAAAACTGACCACCAGCACTGCTGCTTTTCTTACTAGGGGCTGATATTGCAGCATCGCTGCAAAACCGACCCAAGTAACAAAACCGGCCCCCACCACTTCAAAACCGGCTCCCACCCTTCCAGCCTCCCAAGCAAATGCCAAGTGCCCTCTACGGCCAGTCCGGCCCTGATTTCATCTAAGTTAAGCGTGTCAGCATTTGTGCCAAGCTACCAGAGAGCTAAGCAAGGATAATTTAGGGACTTTTGTGAGAGGGATTGTGGTTGTTTCTTGAAAAGGGTCTTTGTCTCCGTCAATTAAAAATCCATTTTTATACAGTGTTCTAAATATCATTTACAGAAATATCACCCCATGGAGTTAATAAATCTACACCGACTGGAGCTGTACTTTTGTAAACAATATTTAGATCACAATATTTATGTTAGGCAATCATTTTGCTTTTGATATTCTCAGATACAACAAAACAAATCTGTTTGGGAATGTAAATGCCGGAATGACTGTCTGTGGTCCCTTGGAGACTAGTTACTACCCTTTCTTTCATAGCCAATTGCACCGGGTCAAAAACAGTAACCTTCTTATCAATGATTCATTTACAAGTCATTTTACAACCTTCTGTGTAACCGCAATAAGAGATGCAAAATTTCTGTCCATAGGGTCGCATCGTAAATTGAGTCCCAGTTCTCAAACCATCAAGTTCCACATCCTGGTTAAGGGGATTAGTGAATAAGGCCCAACTGGGCCCACAAAGCGTGTAATGCTTTTTGAGAATAATACCTAACTTCAGTGCTTAATTTGAAAAAGAATGAGTGCCGGTGACCAAAGGTCTGCTCAGAAGCCCGTAGCCAGAGCAATTAAATGTTGGTGCACTGAATTCATAGTATTTAATACACCTCGTGCCTCTTTACTCCACTATCAGAAACTCACTCTTGCAACGTCCTGCGTACCCCATTAATGATGGGTTTTCTCTTATTATGTCTATGTCTTTCCATTTTGTTTGGTTTTCTCTCTCTTCCTCTTGGTAATTGATGCAAAAAAAGAAGTGCAGACTCCAAAATTGAGTGTCTGTGGACCCCACCGGCAACCACCAGCTAAAATTAAGGACTGCCTAACTCCCTTGATGATAGTTACACGCCCTTTCCTCACTCTTCCTTTATTCTGTCAGGTCAGAACCCTGCATACCTGGAAGAGTTAGCACCTGATGTAATCACAAGAAGAGTGAGGTCTCTTAGTCTCTGTTCGCAAATTAATTATATTGATTGACACCACGCAGGATCCCATTCTATTTTTGTGTTGCATCTTTTGAAAATGTTGGGAAACAAGAACTTTAATAAGGATATATTTGTTTTTCTGCAAAGTGCCACAGCTCCTCTCGCATCTTCTATCTGTATATAATAAGCATACACATATCTTCACTAAATGCTAAGATGTTTTTTTGACAAGCGCGGCACAACTTAAAACTTTCTCTAAAACTCTGGCGAGCATGCCAGAAACGTTTCAAACTTCATCTCATAGTTAGAACATTCCCAACAACTGAAAAGTATACAGAATGATTACATAATTGAGATTAATTTACATATTTAAATTGCCAGTTTAAGCTCATACTTTTAATTTGCATTCGCAGGCAATTATTTAAAACTCAATTTTATGAAGAACTATCTGTTGTTCTACATTTTCTTTTCAGTTTCATGCTCCTCTGTGATTTCTTTCAACCCCTATCAATTTATGTGCAAATTGTTCTGAAGCAGAACCCATCTGTTCTTACAGTACATTTAAGTCTTTTTTGCAACAGTCTTTAAGAAAATAATCCTGGTATTTTTAGTTCTTTAACCACGTGTGTCATATCTGCATCTGTTTAGCGCAGCAAGACAGACACACTTAAGCCTGTAACATTAAAAAGAGATATTTGATGAAGACTGTTCACCAAGTGGCATTTAATAGTGTAAATATAATGTTAACGGGCAACATATGCAATACTAAAAGTCATCACGTCTCCCCACTGGCACAGGCGATGCACATCACAGCAAGTAAAAGGTCGAGTTATTTAGTTAAATGTTCGAAACGCTCATAAGAATGGACAATGCAATACAAATCAAACATGGCCAAGCCTGGATAAGCACCACGGGGAAATGATTAAATAAATCAGCGCCTACTGTACTGTTGTGGAATTCTCTTCCTCTATCTCTTAGGAACGAAAACATCCTTAGCAATTTTCGCAAACTTTTAAAAACTTGGTTGTTTAACCAATAATTCGTGGGTAATTCTTTTTAATTAGATCCTGCAACTTTTTACTCTCTCCTCTCTCTGTCAAGCGGCGCCGGGAAACCTTTGTGGTAGCTGTGCGCCTTATAAGATTAAATAACAATAACAATAACAATAACAATACTGTGTCGAAAGTGTAAATGGGAATTTCGTTCTTCCTTTCATTTATCTTTGCTTTTGCTCTGTTTTTTTTTCGTGCTGATTTGTTTGGGTTGGGGAAGAAGTTAGGACGAAGTTTACCCGTTTTGTTGCCCTTAAAGCTAAGTCTTCAAAACGCTCCAGAAACTGCAATTCCTATTTTGTTTTGTTAGTTGTTCTTTTCTGTTATGATTTTGGTGAGTGTCTGATGGGCCTAATGGGCTTAGAAATGTGTTTTGCCACTTGATTCCTTCTGCTCTCTGGCTGGTTCTTGAAAAATACAGAGTAGGAAATAAAAAGACCAGCCACCAAGAAGTGTGGCTGCCATGAGCACCCCTTGGGAGCAGTACTGTGAGGCACTGCTGGCAATGAATGCACAGCAGAGAGAATGTCCCCACCATCTTGTAACCGCCCGTTGGAGGAAAACACTGTGGATGACGAAATAGGCCACCACACTAAAGAGAGTATAGAGAGTATCGACTATTAAAATACAATTTTTCTCCATAAGGCACAAAATAGGGTGAGGACACTGCACCAAGAATATGAGGGCAGTTTGGACGGCCAAGAAACGGTTCTGGGCAAAGATGCCCCACAACTGCATAACTAGAAACTCTAAAGCATTTTGGAAAATAATCAATGAGGTAGACAAGAGGTCTACAGTGCAAACATAAGCGAGGAGTTCTAGATCTCATCACTGGGCATCAGGGGAGAGCAGACTGAAATGTGTGCCCCACTGAAGCTATTATAAAGAAAAGCAGAGCAGATGGGCCTCCCAGCCCAAATGGCTTACCTTCAGCTGTCTTTAAAACCAACCCAGAGTGTTGGGCAAAAAAAGCTTAATACAGTGAGTCTGCAACAGGCCATCTCAGATTCCTATTATGGATCTATTGTACATCCATTTTTTAAAGGAGGTGACAGAGACAACCCTGCCAATTACTGACTGATCGCTTTACTTGATATTCTCTCTCAAAATCTATGCAACGCCCTATTCTAGGGTTGCTATAGAAGGCAATGGCAGTGAAGTTGCTGCCGACCATCAAATATGGCTGCGAAATCACAGTGGGAAAAGTGGCTAGGCTGCTAGTCCTACTGACTGCAAAAGCCTACCGAGTCTACATAAAAACTCCCAAGCTGCACATCACAGGCTCAATTGTGCCTGGCTTTTGGTTTGATTAAACAAAAATAGGCCAAAAAAGCAACTTTCTCAAGATATGCCATAGATTCAATATATGGAATACCCTTTGTCAATAAACAAATTCAAACAGCATCTCAACAACATTTCCAGATTCCTCTCCTTTGCAGAAGACAAAATGTCCCTGGCAAAGCCGGCCCATGTCTGGCAAGACATTACCACCTATATGTCCTTAAAGCCTCAGCCTTATTTTGACTTTGTGTACTTATATCATTCAAAGCTTAAGTTCCTGCAACTTCGGTTAGGAGTTCAACCAACACTGGACCTGGTGATGGCCTGGTTAAAAACAGCAGAGGTAGCAGGCTGCAGGATATGTGGCTTGGGGAGAGACAATGATACATGCCCTCTGCATCTGCACAGCCATGCTACCCGAATGTAGAAAGATGCTGTGCAGGCGTTGTCAACCAAGCCGCAGTTTGAACCTGCAGACAAACTCATATCTCAGCATTAAACCCAGAACACACCTGCCTAAACTAAAGGAGGTAACGTTTCTGACCATATTTGATGCTCTAATACATGCCCATGTGGAGCAAAGCAATCTATAAACAGGTTACTTCACAAAACGAGGACCAACTCCTTTGAAATACTTGAAAACATGTCATAATAGATTTCACAGCATAGCTGAAAACAGGGCACCTCCCATTCTAAAGGAAGATAATTAGACCTGGGTGGGGAACTCCACTCAGTTTGAGGAGTTTGCAGAGTTTTCTGCACTCCGTGCTCTGCGGAGCTCGTGGAGTGCAGAAAACTCAGCTGCGTTCGCGCTCGCCAAAGGTAAGTTGCCGAGCTCGAGCTGCCACTGTGGTAGATTTTCTACCTGAGTGGCAGGAAGATCAGCGCAGTCCTCTGCCTGCGGAACTCCGCAGAGCTTTTTTTGTCACTTCGCGGAGTTGAACTCCATCCAGGCCTAAATTTAGACCAATACATTTATCTAAACTCTGCCACTTTAACAAACCTCAGACACCCCCATTCCGGGCTACATAAACATTGTCCTGACAGCCCCTGTTGTTTGGCATTTTTTTCGTACAGCACCCATTTCGGGCTAGTGAGGAGCTGGTTCCACAGGATGATGGCCCACATCTTAAAATCAGGCATCAATAGATTCCAAAGGATGAAACTCTAGGCCAATACGCTGGCCGAGCACTGCCACTTTAACAAACTTTGTTAGCATTCTCAGCATTTGAAACAGATGTAGCCAATCTTAGAAGTGGAATCAATTCATTCAGACTGGGATGAGGAAGAGGGATGCCGAGTTCATTCATTAAAGCCTAGCCAAAACGCATGGAATGTATTGCCGAAAATATGATGAGCTCTTCGCTTCCATGTTCTTCCATGTTGTGAATTGTAGAAATATGTATTCCTTGAACTCTCATGCACCAATACAGGTGTTTTATCCTACAGGCGCCATATACCTTCTTTTATCTCTTGATTTTACCACTCAGCAGTAGTCTTCAACACTGATTATCTTTTCTGCAGTCAATCCATGGAAATGAAGTATGTGTTGTAATAGTAGTTTTTCTGCAAGTTGTATTTACCCAGTGGTATTTTAATTGCGCCATCAGTTATGCATTGTAGAATACCAATAAGAGGTAATGCCAACAGATAAATAAACTTGTCAGGGCAGTAATTTTTCATAGGTTGTGAATCAATCTTTAATAACTGCGCACATTTCCAGTCCTGGGCTTACACTTAACAAAAACTCTTATGAGGTGAGTTAGTTGGTTCTGTTAAAGCAAACCTTTGAACGGAGAAGCGACACTTGCATGGCTCTGGATAGCATGCACCCCTACCTTGAGTCTGTTATAGCAAGCTGTAGCCTCTTGACCCTAGTCTCAGTAAACACAACAATTATGCATGTGTGTTGGACTTATTTTTGTGACACAGATATAGACCAAGAGCAGGGCTCGCCGGTCTGGAGGTGCGAATTATTTGCACCTACTTTTTGCTGACAGTGACTCCTCCTGTCATCTCACCGGTCTACAGAAGATTGACAGTTGTTGCAGCAATACCGTTTATGTTTGCAAGCCAGGCCTTTTTACCTGCCTGTACCAGGAAAAGACTCCTGCTGGCCTCTCCCACCTTTCTGTACCTTGGTTATTGTTAAAGATGGAGCACACACAACAAACCACAATATATGCTTCGATGCACAAGTTGTACGTTGGTTTTTAAATTCTCTCCCGTTCCATTTCTAAGAGGAGAATATTATTAGGCCAGGACTGGAAGGGATTTCATGATAAAAGATAATGTTCAGCAAATATATGTATTGTTAAGACCTTGTTATCACCTATGTGGAAAAGGACGGTTTCATTATTCAATCAACTCTATCAGCTTTCAGTGAAAATCATTTAGCCCAACAAACACAAAAGTACAACAACTCACGTGAGCGTTGAAGACATATTTTTGCAAAGAATATTTAATGCACACTATTTATCTCAGGTAATATTTCTGCTTTGAGAATTATTATTGAGTTTTCACGGTAGAAACGTGCAAGCAAAGGTATCTCAAACAAGGGGCAAATAAATGAATCCCAGTACAATCAGGATTCTAAAGGCACAAATCACAAAGAATAAAACACAAACAAGGCACTTTCCTGGAGTGCCCCATCATAGAGAAATACTGGAAGGTAAATATACGAGAATTAGAGCTGGTCTTAGAGGCAGTAATACAGCACATCCCACACCTTGCAATTTTGAGAATCTCAAATGATGTGGATCTACCACAGGCAAAGCTGCTGTTTGCTGGTCTCGGGCTAATAGTGGCACAAAGGGACATTGCCCAGGCATGGGGCACGTCCCAGGCTCCTAGCAAGCAGCTATGGCTGACATCTATGAAGAAATGTATGGAGGCAGATAGAGTGATGTATGAAAGGAAGAGTTGTCTGAATAAATTTGAAAGGATCTTGAGGGCTGGATAAGGTACTGTGGTCTGGAATTGGAGGGACAGGCCTCACAAGAAAATGATACTGGTCATGGGGGGGGGCAAAAAGAGACAGATATGTAGCACTGAGATGGTTAATACAAAAATATGGCAAGGGGAATGGAGATGTGGGGGAGGGAAAAGATGTACATTGTACGAAATGGTTAAAGGATCCTTATAGCAATGAAGGGTTCTGAAAATATTTACTGTATGCAATCTGACAGAGGCGATGCTCTTAAAGGAAAATATAAGTTGCTAAAAGTTTGCAGTAAAAAAACAAAAGAAAGTTCTAAAAAAAATATAAGAAGGCAAATCAAAAGAACAAAATAAAATAAATACATCTTTCAATCTTACCTCACCAGAGTAGCACATGGCAACAAGTAATGTAGTTCCCATCAAATATATACAGTGAGAACGATATTTGGTGTTTGTGGTTTCTCATTATAGACATGAGGTTGCTGGCATCCGTAAAGGAAACAGCAACTAAGAGCAGACCCATTCATCCAAATCCCGTAAAGTTACATCCAAATCATAAGCACATCAAATGCTTGTTAGCAGCAAACTATGCAATATAAATCTACACATGAAATGTAGGGTAGTCCAAAAATAAAGAAGAAGTTTGTTAGACATATCCTTCGGGTGGTCTTCCCACAAACGTTTACCTCCTGTTTTTGTTGATTCCTTTTGTTGGCCTTAGGACTCTGAGCACTTTACCACGGCTGATCAGCCCTAAAGTTCATGTTCAATTTGATGTATACACAATTGACATATTGAATTTACTTGTAAGTCCCTTCTAAAGTGGTATACCATATACCCAGGGCCTGTAAATTAAATGCTACTAGTGGGCCTGCAGCACTGAATGTGCCACCCAAACAAGTAGTCTTCCAAATCTGTCTCAGGCCTGCCATTGCAAGGCCTGTGTGTGCAGTTTACTGCCACTTCGACCTGGCAATTAAAACCACTTACCAAGCCTTAAACTCCCCTTTTTATTACACATACGACACCCCTAAGGTAGGCCCTAGGTAGTACATAGGGAAGGATGCTATGTAAGTAAAAGTTAAGACATGTGCTTTCAGGCACAGCCAGTACAGGTTAGAGCGGTGGGGGGTGTGGGGCAAGGAGGGTTGTAGGGCGGGGGTGAAGTTGACAGACGACGGAATAGGGAAGATAAAAACCACTTACCTTGCGCTCGCAGCATCGCCGACTCGGCAATGCGGCGAGCGCAAGGTGAGTGGTTTATTACATTTTTTACTTTATTTTCCTTATTCCGTCGTCTGTCGACTTCCCCCCTGCCCCACCGCTCTTACCTGTACCGGCTGCACCTGTGTTCTATTAAGTTTTACATGTTCTGGTAGTGAAAAACTCCCAAATTCATATTTCCACCACTGTGAGGCCGACTCCTTTCATAGGTTAGCATTGTGAAATCCTTCACACACCTTTAGATGTAATTCCTGATTAGAATGGAGTAGCTGTGTTATGTTTCATATCTTTGGAATGTTAATGATAAATCCTCTTTACTGGTAATGTTGGATTTAACATTACTTTTTTAGGAAAGACACTTTTAGAAAGTTGGCATTTATATGCTCTTACAACTCTGTGTACCTACAGCATGTCTATAATTCATGAATGGGGTGGGTGACAGCTACACTTTGTGCATTCCTCTAGGCAGCCACGAACACAGAAAGGTTAGGTGTGTCTCAATGCTCAAATTCATTTGTCTGCATTCTGATGGCTCTTCCTGAGCAGGAAGGGAGGGAGGGGCTGACACTCACATCTGAATAGATAGTGGCCTGACCTCACACAAAGGGATGATTACCAACCACATATAGTATGGAGCCAGGGCTGAAGAAGACAGGATACTTGTGCACTTCAAAGACCCTTGTTTGAAGTCACCCCCACTTCAGAGGCACATTTGAGTATAAGTACTGCGTTTTTGACTACGCCAAATCGGACACTTCTGGACCTACAACTGGAATCTGTCAGAATAACTGCTGTACTGCATCAAGGACTGAAGCTCTGCTGGACTGCTGACCTGGAAGGGTTGCTTTTCTGCTGTGCTGCACTGCTGCCTGCTGTTCTCTGACCCTGCTGAGGAGAGCAGGACTCCACCTTGCAACTGAAGTGATCTCCAAGAGCTTGTTGGCTTGCCACCTGTTGCGTGAAACTCACGGATATCAAAGTCTCTACCCCTACTCTGGGGCCTGGTTCACTGGAAGTAGATCCAGATACTTGCACCAGAGAAATCAACACATCTCCAGTCTGTATGTAGCAGAACCCGTGCATCGACCCTGTTGCAGGAGTAGAACCTGGTGCATCGCACTCGGGTGCACCGCTTTGCGTCCGGAATCAGCGCTTCGGAACCAACGCATCACCACCACTGCATGGAGAAGATCAACGCATCGCCCCTCCAGGGTGGATTAACCCAACGTATCATCTTCAGACTCACTGCACTCGGAACAGGCACTTTGCTCAACTAAGTCAATGCATCGCCACCACTGTGTGAAGAAAATTAACGCATCACCTTGGCTGCAGGTCCAACATCAGTGCATCGCTTGTCTGCACCCCGCATCTCACTGCTTGCAACCGGGATCAAGGTACTCTGTTCACCAGGCCTGAGTGGCTCTTGTCCATGACATGCATTCCATCGTGGTCAGCTTGAACTGTTGACTTTGCCCCAGTGCAGCGGGCCAGATTACTCCCATTGGCGCTTATTGCTTCTAAACTCTAGAACTCTTTTTAGTATTTAAAAATTCATAACACAACTTCTACTTAATGTATCTTTGCCATTTTGGTCTTGAACTATTTATAAAATCATAATCTATTTTCTACACCTGGTGTGCAGTCTTTTTCTGGTGTTTTCATTGTGTCACTGAGTGTGTGTTACACAGATACTTTACATGTTGCCTCTTTAGATAAGCATGACTGCTTTGCGCCAAGTTACCAGAGGGTGAACAAGGGTTATCTTTTAGTGTGTATCAGAATTACCATGACTAGAATTGTGGTCCCTACTTGGACAGGGCGCATACCTCTGCCAAGTAGAGACCCCATTTCTAATAATGCTCTTATCACTTCTGTAGCACAGAATATACAGAAAAATCATTCTGAAAGTCAAAGGAAGAATATCACCTCCATATATAAAAGGAAATTAGACCCCATATTAACATTAAATTGATGCAGATGTTCATTCTATTTATAGATTAATCCCAGTCAGAATGAGTAGGTGTTGTCTCAGTCTTCGAATACTGGAACATGCACATTTTCACAACTGCCAAGGTTGATTTAAGTTTCCAGGGGTTAGTGAGTTTAATTAATGCAAGATCACCAGTTCTGGGATTGAGGGATAAAGTGATGAAGTTTATAAGGAGGCCATTGGGAGTCACAGTAGATCTTGGCAAAAACAACATTTTATATGAGCCTTATTAAATCTCAGTCATGCATTCTGAACAGCTCCACCCTTATTTTATTGGTGTAGTCTTTCTGAAGTGGAGCTTGCCATCTGACTCTAAGGAGTTGTTCTGTGGGTTTTGAGTAGAGTTCTCTAATCATTGTTGAATACAGGCCTCATATCAGTTTTGTGCAGCTACTCCATACCAGATATACCAGTAAAATTGATTCAGGTAGAGCAAATATAATTTTTTGGGAGTTTGAGCATTTCCAGTATTGGTTTTGGCCTAAGTGGATTTCCCTTCCCAGCTCAGAAAAGGGTTTTAGGAAACCATCCAATAGACGATGCCTGATGGTCACTACTCCTCTAGGGGACCAAGCTGGCCAATGAAATGGAAAACCACTATCGGATGCAGCTGATCATTCAATTTATAGATCAATCGTAATCCATAGCGTAATGAGTTGGTGTTGTCATAGCCTTCTATCACTGAAGCATGTACATTTTCCCCACTACAGAGGTTGACCAATGCAAATCAGGTTATCCTAGTGATCCCTGCCCCCAGCCTTCCTTGCCTCTTGGGCAGAAGTTATAGTGCCCATTTTTGCCCAGCTCTTCAACAACTCATTAGAAGCTTTGATAGTGCTTTATAGATGGAAAAGGGCCAAACTAATGCCCTTGTTGAAAAAACTGTCTGTTAGTCTTTGTACTTTGTCTAATTTTTGCCCCATCTATCTTCTTCCCGCTTGTGCAAAAATGCTGGAAAAATCAATCAATATACAGCTATCCAGTTACCTCGAGGAGAATAATATTCTCCATTGCACACAGTTGGGTTTTCGCCCACAGCACAGCACAGAAACAGTTCTGCTTGAGGTAGAGCAGGCTATCAAGTTCACTTTAGATGAAAGTAAAGGCACAACAATAATTCAGCTCGAGCTATCTGCAGCGTTTGATACTGTCTCCCACCCAATTCTGCTCCAGCTCCAGCAGTTGACAGAGTTAGGTATTAAAAGGGGTACATCCTGGCAATGGTTCATATTTGTGGAAGGGAGAGAGCAGGACATTTGGCGTCCTCCATATCCATATATCCAAGAAAGGAGATGACTTTACCCACTCAGTCTCTTCAGTTTTTCTGACTCACTTTTGGATTGATGCATTTCTTGAAGCAGGACGGGGTCCAGGTCTATTGAGAGGTCCCTAGTGTGAGAAATCAGTACAAGAAAAAATAAGTGTCTCACAACCACGTGGACAGTAACCAGTCAACCCCAGGGGTCAAGATTCAGAGTTTGGTGGAGGTTAATATCCTGGTAAGTTGCAAGACAAAGGGAGGAAGCAATAGGAACAAAGGTCAGGTTATCAAAACTGTAATACTTAGGTCCCGATTCTGAGTTGTGGGATGAATTTTGATTGAGATCATTTAGATAGATGCAGAACATTAAATATTACACCAACATTGTGTACAGGTGTGTGTATGCTGTCTAGCATAGATTTTGTACTGGAGGGGGGGCCCTTCCAGTACAAAAATCTATACATTAATGCTTTCCTCACTTTGTATCTTTGCGGTACAATGCAGCACAAATACAAAGTTGTAAAAAAGTGGAGAATGTATCACATAGTGCAACTTTACATTACAGTCGAATGCTTTCCAACACAAATCATGATTTGCATTGGAAAGTAAATCCCACCACTACACTTTGCACCGGGTTTGTGTCACCTTTGTGAGGTAAACAAGGTGCAAAGTGTTAATAAATCTGGGCCATGGTATATGTTAAACCCACGCTCAACTTGCACCTTCTTCTTTCCTCACTGAAAGATTTTTGCAAAAACATGTTTGTCTTAAGGTCAAGACTGTTATACAGAAACCCTTTCCAGAAACAGATTTTTTTTTTAAATTTGTATTTCCAGAAGTTTTCAAAAGTGTCATTTCCTAAATTCGTATCTGTTCAAACATCACATCTTATCCACATGTGCTCTCTATTTCTCTGACAGTCATTATCACTTTTTGACATTCTGCTGAAGCACTCAATATTTTATTAGTATTGATTGCAAATGCGTCATTTATCACAGTAAACGTTTTGACTGTAACTGGGTCAACTCGGGCCAACTTGTTAAAACTGAATGCTGTGACTAGGGATGGAAAAGTGAAAGAAACATTTTGCCATTTACTCGTCTCTCCTAACGTTTTTCTATAGTGTCTGTAAATCAAATGCTTACGATGAATAATTAATGATTAATAATTTTCTAAGCTATTACAACAAATATAAAAAGCATAATTTTCAGCCATAGAGTATTTTTTTCAACTCTACCACTCTAGAAATGTCATAACATGATGCTGTACGAATTTTCAACAAAAGAGTTTAAAAAATAATGTGATTTATTATTACGGTATTAAACCTTCAGATATGTAGATGAAAAGGGTTATTTAGTAAAGGAAAAGGGAGGCTAATTATATGGTGGGAGATGCAGTATTTAAATAATGCTGGCAGACTGTCTTCTAAATTATCGACAAAATGGGCCTGAGGCACTACTAATAGCGGGGTGCAAAGCATAGCACTGACATAAAAGTAAGTTGAATTGAAGTGGGAGGAGATAGGTAACGTATAGAGTAATGGGCACGTACTATTGGACGTAATACTGATCATATAGCACTCATGCATACCGGTTTACAAACCAAGGGCTCTCTCCACAAAAAGGACCTATTATAATGTGCATCGATGTGCATTGCTTTAATGTATGCCATTTGTTTTATAAAACACTACTGCCTGCCACGAATGTCCAGCAGTTTTCCTGCCTAGGGATGCAGCTACCAATAGTGCAGTAGGTGCAGTTGCACCGGGGCCCCCGGGCAGTGAGAGGTTGTCTTCATCTCAATCAGTGATCTACTGGAAATAAAGAGAGAGAATGGGATGGGGAGGGGCGATATCTTTGCTTGCATTAGGGAACAAGGTGTCCTTGCTATGTCACTGGGTTCCGCGATTATGTGGGGGAGATGTTATTTTTTTTTTAAATTTCTGCCAACCCTGACAAACTAGCAATATACCGCTCAAAAAATGTGAAACTTCTGAAGCCAAACAGTGATAGCTGAGCTGTGCCAGCTACAACTAATGGAGTGATTTAATATGTATCAAGGCAACGCTGTTGATGTGATGGTGTCTCCATAGGGTCCCTCGCTCCAGAAGTAGTTCAGTCTCTATGCATCTCTCCCAAACAGTGGCGGCTCCTCCACTGGGGGGTGGGGGCAACGCCCCACTGCTTTCCCGCAGTGCGGGAAGCAGAAATATAAAATGGTAAAACTACCATTTTATGTTTCTGCTTCTCGCACTGCGAGAAAGCAGAAGTGCCTGGTTGGGGGCGGGTGGGTGGGCGGTCCTGCTCGAGGGCAGGGGGGGAGTGGCTTGCCCACTGTTCTGGGCCCTGACTGTTTGGCCGGCCCTCTGGGGCCGACCAAACCAGTCATGCGCACTCTCCCTTTTTCTCTATGTAGGCTGCATGCAGCAGCCTACATAGAGAAAATGGCCTCCCAGTCATCCCTACAGGCGCCCGGCTGGGCGCCGTCCGCACCAATGACAATGCTGCCATTGCAGCATTGTGATTGGCTTAGGGGAGGGGAGGGGAGGGGGGCTGCCTAGCTGAAACGAAAACCCGGCTGCCAGGGTTCGCCCGAAAGGCAGGCGCTGTAAAATGGTGCGCGGCAGTCACAGGGCCCTGCTCCACAGAGGAAAGAGCTGATAAGCAGAATGACAAAAGCTGGTTTGGTGAGGGGCTCCAAGCGCCTGTCCCGCACCAGCAGCCGATTGCACTGCTATTTTTGGTATTCCACATATCACCGGCACACACCCAGAGAATGATTGGAGCGCACAAGTATGGTAAGTGAGCCTAGAATCATGGGGTACGCGCGCGGTTTGGCGAGGAAAGGCTGTAGGGCCATCGGGCTATCGGGTACACTAGGCACAGCCTTTGTTTCCACAGTTAAGGGTGTCCTCGCCGTTGCCTCTAGCTGGCTGCTTCGAATGGCCTCGCATATTCCCATAGAGCAGCGTTTTTAGCTGGAATGCTGTGACCGATGCGTTAACTGACTTATCAAGTTTCATTGTTTGCCTCAGAAAATGGCAGTAGAGGAAGAAGAGCTTTTCACCGAACACGTAAGATCTCGCTAATCTTAAAATTGATATTTTACCCGTGCATTCTTTTGAACAAATCTTGTTTATTTGCGACATCCTACCAGGCGTGATCTGAGGTGTGCATTTTTTTTATGCTAGCTTGCACTTGCCTTTTGTCTTTGGGTTCACATGAGGCAGCAGAAATGTTTACCGTACGCACTGTCATCTGAATGCCGTATTGCACTGTCCTTTTTGAGATCGGTACATTTTGCATAGGATGTTTGCTGGAATACGAAAAAAGGATATTTGTTCACCATGGTCTAAGCATTTCGTAACCAGAGAACAAACCTTGCATTTGAGGCATAATTTGCACGATAACTGTACATTAAGCTCGGATGCTGGACGCATTTTGCTGGATTTTTAATTCACTATGCTATAGTTAACACTTGCCATACGGTAACACACAGTAGCGCAAGTGCATTTTACTATTAAAAGTTTCAACGAGCCCAGGCCCTAAAAGAAGGCTAGCAAGAGACTTATCACAGCAGAAAACGAAGACCGAAGAACAATCCAACACTACTCCAGCAAACAGGATTAAGTGTTTAACAGGTCCAAGCTCACGGCCAGAACTGCTGACCTTGGAATTGGGGAACCAGGTTCGAGTCTCAACAGAGACGCTCAACATCCTGTGATTCTGGGCAAATCACTTTATCATCTTGCACCTACCAAAATGAACGTGCCCTAGTGTAACATAACTGGTGCTTGTGTAAAGCACTCCAATACATTCGGGTCGAGTTCGCGCTTACAAAAAAAACTGCAAAAAAAAAAAAAAAACCCCAACGAGACATCCGGTCACAGAGAGAAAACTACAAAAAGAAAGCTCTTCAACAATCCCCTTGCGTAGAAGTGAAAGAAAAGAATGCACCCAATAAACCCAAACAAAGACAAGCATAGCAACCATAAACTAAAGGAAGATCCCAAGGAACCACAGCCTTGGAGTACATCATCTATAAGTTGCTTTTAGACAGCTATTCTGAAGAGTTAGAATTCACGCAGCAGCTAACCAGTTTCTGTTGAGTGTCCTGTAAAGTGGTTTCCTCCAGCACCTCTTATTTTTCACACATAATACAGACATCGGACCTCACCGTTTTACTTATTGGATTCTCTGTTGTTTTCGCTGTAAGTGTATGAGTGGACCACCTGCTGGAAGTGACTTTTAAAAGGTGGACTTGCACAATCCGAATTCTTTTTAGGTTTAAATGTTTTTATTCATGCTGTTTTCAGTAACCTTTACTTGTTTACTCGTAAAGCACTTGCTTGACGCAATCGTGCAGTGTCTCAGTGCTGCATATAATGGCTGCCACTCTTACAAAATACAGTGGTCCTCTTCCCTGTGGTGAAAGGCTGTACGCCATGCTGCTTTTAAACAATTGATTTACAGGTAACATCAATACAGAGCCACTGGAAAAATGTGGCAGTCTGCTGCAAAGATAGTTCCAGTTGATTGCGTTGATTATTATTTTGTCCGTGTGTCGCTGGTGGAGGCTCCCATAGTGTCAGGGTGCAGCGCTGTCTTTGCCTGCCTGCCTGCTGGCGAGCAGGTCTAGGCTTAAAGATTTGCTACTGTCACTTCTATCTGATTGGATTACACCGCTAATTTATGGAGGTGACTGTGGCGCAGTTCTTCTGGCGGCACATTCCACCACTAACACCTCCTTATCGCCTTCTCTTTGTGTAGGCCTTATTTACTCCTGTTGCCTTTCCTGGGGGTCTGCCGCTCAGAAGTAGGCCATTATGGCCTTCCATGTGTGCCGAGGGGGCTGGGGCACGCTTTAAAGACCTGAAGTGCTGTTTTATTCAGGAGCCAGGGAGGCATTTGTCAACCTGTGGTACTTTAGTCGAGAGTGGGCACACGAGCCCAGCTGAGAGGGAGTCTGTAAACTCTTGTCTGCCTTCCAGGCATGTGTTACAGGCGGATGTTTGTTGTTGTAGTAAGAACATTTGGAAGCGGGATGGGCTTGTGTTAAGGGCAGTGTACTGTGCCAAGCAAACAAACAGTACGATAGATCAGAGGGTTATACTGCTTGCTGTTAAGATCTGTATCCTGCCTGCAAGCCGTGTGGGTGAGCATGTGGGTATTATGCTTCTTTGTATGCCAAAATGTGCTGAGAAGACATATTGCTAGCGTTTAACGACAAATATATTTGGGCAGTTTTATATAGCGTGACCTTGACCCGAAGCTATTGGAGCGCTTTACACGCACGCTACATTAAACAAAGACACATTCATCTTTTTAGGGCACCAGGAGATGAAGTGATTTGCCCAGAATCACAGGACATTGAGCTGACGCCAAGCCTCAAACCTGGTTCCCTAGTTTCAAAGTAGACCGCTCTTGCAGTAACGCCACATCCTCTGCCCTGTATATATATGTATGTCTACATATGTATATAGTCGTGCATTCATTTATTCACTCTTCCTCCCCTCGTTCAGGGCTTCCAGCAATTAATTTGGAATATATTAATCCCTGTCGTTCTAAACACTTTAAAAAAAAAATGGCTTGCCTGTGGCTTTAAGCGCTATGTTCATGCTGTTTCAGGGGTATTGTTCAAGGTCCTTTGTTTTTGAATCCTCATACTTGTGTTGGTGCCCCAGCCTGAAGCATGCACTAAAGCCTGTAACTGCTGTGCCCAGGTGCTCATATCTGAGAGAGAGAGAGAGAGAGAACGCAGTGTTTATGGCTCTTTCTTTCTTTCCTTTTTTTGCAGTTTTATATAGCACAAACTCTCCCTCACACAGCTCATCTTGGTTTCACTCCCTCACACAACTACCCTTTGCTCTCTCATTCAGAATGTTGTAGTGAAGTCACTGTTGCACTTTTTTTTTTTTTAAATGGCGTTTCTTGCATGAAAACAGAAAATTAATTTAAGGAAATAGTGTCATCATATTGATGTACAGCACTGCACAGTCAATGAATGTATTTATTGTATAGTTAAAACCATTACAAGTGTATCAGTGTGTTCAAAAGTTAATATGGGCAAATGATAACATCAGCATATGCAAAGATTGTCCTCTATAGCTCATAAAAATTGGCAATTTCTTAAATGATAAATAATTCAATCGTATTGCTTTATTAACCTTCCTGCTTACTCAAATTTGCTTGAAAATGCACCATTTATCCACTCTTTTTTCAAAATGTTCTCGGGGGAGAACCCCCCCCCGAACCCTCCGTAGGTTGTTCAGGCTCACTCGCTACGCTCACCGCAGTGCAGTACGGCAATAATTTTACGCCTCACCACTTTCAAATGTCACCAGCCGTCACTGCTCCCAAACTACATGATCACAGGGCCCAAAACATTCAACTTGACACCAGGGGCATCCATTTTCTGATAAGCTGCAGAACCCCCTTGCACTCTGAAGCATGGTTTGAGCGTCATGTGCCCCCTGCTTGTAAACAGTTCAGTGGAAAGCTCCATACCAGTCATTTGAATTCACTTTAAATAACCTCAGTACACAGATGGCCTGACTGAAGCTGCGCTTTTTGAATGGCTCTGTGCGGCATCAAGGGCCACCCTTTGCCAAGATACTGCCGGAGCAGAACAACATTTGGCACCCTTCCTGCTGCTGCTGAGGAAACATGAGGCAGCGGAGGGCCCTTTTGTATTCCCAGGTCAGCCCTTAGCCGATTACATCGGAGCAGTGACTGGCCTCTGAAGACCTCCATCACTGGCACTGCCTCTCCTCATGCTCACTCATCTCACCTGAATGACCTTCAGATTAGCTCCTTCATGCTGACACCAGGTTGTTCTTGGGGGTTGGTTGGGCAGGGAGTTCGAGAGAAATGGGAGAGGAAGGGAAAGGAAGGAACTAGAGGATTTGTTAAATACAGCCAAATGTGGCCCAGAGTAGAACTTGATTAAACTCATTTTAGGCTGAATTGCTGGATTGAAGTCGGAGGAGATTAATGCAGACAGCTCCATGCGCCCCTCTGAATGTTGGTACCTGGGCGAGTGCCCAGCTCCCCCATGCCAAATGCTGTCCCTCACTCCATGGAATACCTCTATGGAAATGGCACCAACATTACCCAAAAAAGACACCTAATGTACACTCTCTTTAGAATTGCAAAGTCGTACTGGAGCATGAAACAATATGGCAGCAAAAATACGAGGGCACTGAAGCCTGAAGGCAGAAAAATATGATATGACATTGTGGTCTTGGGACAGTCAGAGACTCTTTTTCAGGAGCACGGTCACAATACGTGTGGTTTTCAATGTTTTATAACTATTTTATTAGTTATAAAGGAGTGTGATTTTGTATAGCTGCTTGACCACCACGATGCATACAGCATGGGGGCATAGGCTATATTAGAGCAGTATGGCTGCAGCTGAGCACTGAAATTCTAGCAGATTCTGCTTCGTTTATGCACCCTGTCAGGCAGACCTAGAGAGTAGCACTTGCACAATGCAGCCAGGAAAAAGCATGTGTAGATCGTGGCCCAAAACACGGATGTTGGCAAGTTTAAATAATTTTCTTGAAGACTCAGCCCTGGTTTTGAAGATTCGACTGTTGGCAATTACAAGGGGTTTAAATTCAGATAGAAAATGTAGCATTGTTATTTATTTTCGAACGCATACGGAATTTAATCAATTAGAGATGTTCAAAGAGTCACCACTCCTTACTTATCTTTGGTTGAATTATCAGGTGCTGAGAAAATGCTGTGGAATGTCTAAACTAATCACAGCTTTATTAAAGAGCTCTCTGAAACATAAAATAAATGGTGAGACTCTCATTTCACATAAATAGGTAAATCGAATGTGCTTATTTTGCTCCCAATATTACACATACTGCGAATATTGGTAATTTCACAATACAGAATTATCATGGAATTCTGAATAGTCCTCCCTGCAATGGGGAATACTGGGGCAATCAAATACAATCAAATTAAAAGATACTTTATTCGGTTTCATAACCATCAAAGTCATAAAACATTCATATAATACATTTAACATATTTAACTTCAATCAGTATCCTTAATACATAAGTAGTATAAATACTTTTAAAAATTCATAAAATCTAATCCCAGTATACTTCATGCAATTCACGATTTATTTTACAATTGTTGCCATCGATAAGTATCAGGATGCACCCACAAATTAATAGCCTTATCTTTACATTACCTAAATAAATTATTAAAATCAAACTCAAGTTCTAAGATGTATAAAACACATCAGTATCCCCTATGCTGTCCTAAAAAAGTGCAGTGTTCGGATAAGTGCTATTAGAGAGGATTGGCCAATAGATATTAAATATATGTACATAAGGCACGGGTACTCATAGTACGGCCCGCGGACCTCCAGCGGCCCGGCAAGCCTTCCTTGGCGGCCCGCGGACCTTGCAGACATCGTACCTGTGTTTTTTCGTTTTTTTTTACAGAGTGTCAGCAAACACAGACTCTGCTCTATGGGGGCCGGGCGATTCCAGCGACAGTCCGAGTGGAGCTGCAGGGGCGCTAAGAAGAGGTGAAATACAACAAAGCCTCGTTATCATGCAAATGGTCTTTTAAAGACCTGTGAAGTACTCGGGTGCGGCTGTGTGTGTGCCCGGGAAGCTGTCTCAGCCCGGGCTGCCACACACGCAGGGTGAGGTGACAGAGAATGATAGAGGACAGCAGGGTGTGTTAGAGCCGGGTGAGATGGCAGAGGGTTACAGAGGGCAGCAGGGAGTGAAAGCCGTGTGAGGTGACGGAGGGCAGCAGGGAGTGAGAGCCGGGTGAGGTGACGGAGGGCAGCAGGGAGTGAGAGCCGGGTGAGGTGACGGAGGGCAGCAGGGAGTGAGAGCCGGGTGAGATGGCAGAGGGTTACAGAGGGCAGCAGGGAGTGAGAGCCGGGTGAGGTGATGGAGGGCAGCAGGGAGTGAGAGCCGGGTGAGGTGACGGAGGGCAGCAGGGAGTGAGAGCTGGGTGAGATGGCAGAGGGTGACAGAGGGCAGCAGGGAGTGAGAGCCGGGTGAGGTGACAGAGGGCAGCAGGGAGTGAGAGCCGGGTGAGGTGTCAGAGGGCAGCAGGGAGTGAGAGCCGGGTGAGGTGACCGAGGGTTGCAGGGAGTGAGAGCCGGGTGAGGTGACAGAGGGCAGGGAGTGAGAGCCGGGTGAGGTGACAGAGGGCAGGGAGTGAGAGCCAGGTGAGGTGACAGAGGGCAACAGGGAGTGAGAGCCGGGTGGGGTGACGGAGGGCAGCAGGGAGTGAGAGCCGGGTAAGGTGACAGAGGGTGACAGAGGGCAGGGAGTGAGAGCTGGGTGAGGTGACGGAGGGCAGCAGGGAGTGAGAGCCGGGTGAGATGGCAGAGGGTGACAGAGGGCAGCAGGGAGTGAGAGCCGGGTGAGGTGACGGAGGGCAGCAGGGAGTGAGAGCCGGGTGAGATGGCAGAGGGTGATGGAGGGCAGCAGGGAGTGAGAGCCGGATGAGGTGACAGAGGGTTGCAGGGAGTGAGAGCCGGGTAAGGTGACAGAGGGTTGCAGGGAGTGAGAGCCGGGTGAGGTGACAGAGGGTGACAGAGGGCAGTAGGGAGTGAGAGCCGGGTGAGGTGACAGAGGGCAGCAGGGAGTGAGAGTCGGGTGAGGTGACGGAGGGCAGCAGGGAGTGAGAGCCGGGTACGGTGACAGAGGGTGACAGAGGGCAGGGAGTGAGAGCCGGGTGAGGTGACGGAGGGCAGCAGGGAGTGAGAGCCGGGTGAGATGGCAGAGGGTGACAGAGGGCAGCAGGGAGTGAGAGCCGGGTGAGGTGTGCGTTAAGAGCCTGTGATGTGATGTTTCCCGCCAGCCTGTAGTCAGAGAGTTGAGCCAAGGCCAGGGAGCTCAGGCCTGGGAGGGAGACAGAGAGAGAGGGAGACGAGAGGGAGACAGAGAGAGAGGGAGACAGAGAGAGAGGGAGACAGAGAGAGGGAGACAGAGGGAGGGAGACAGAGAGAGGGAGATAGAGAGAGGGAGACAGAGGGAGACAGAGAGAGAGAGACAGAGGGAGAGACAGAGGGAGGGAGACAGAGAGAGACAGAGGGAGGGAGACAGAGGGAGACAGAGAGAGACAGACAGAGGGAGACAGACAGAGGGAGACAGAGGGAGAGACAGAGGGAGGGAGACAGAGGGAGGGAGACAGAGGGACGGAGACAGAGAGAGAGGGAGACAGAGGGAGACAGAGGGAGGGAGACAGACAGAGAGAGAGAGAGAGGGAGGGAGACAGAGAGAGGGAGAGAGACAGAGAGAGGGAGGGAGAGATAGAGAGAGGGAGGGAGACAGGGAGAGAGAGATGTGTATGCCGGGTCCGGTGGCTCAGTGGACGAAGGCGTCCGATGCAGGGGCCTGTGTTCCACCTCATGGTCAGTTTTGTTTTGCTCTAGCCCCGCCCCCTCCCCCAATGACCCCGCCCACACCAGTGCAGCCCTCGGCCACAAACCACACTGTAAATTTGGCCCAGAGAGAAAGTTTGTGAGTACCCATGACATAAGGCATAGATACTTAAAATTGTTTCCATAAGACTGGGGCAATCATTGTGATAGCAATGATTTCTCAAAGTTGTTTCCCATTAGCAGGCTCTTTTCTGGGTAAAAAGTTTACCAGGATATCTGATGAATATGTACCTTCAAAAATTCAAAGTGATTTCAAATGCTGCAATCCCAAATGAAAAGTTAGTGTACTTCTTGAATTCCCGACTCAGGTTGAACCTCTTATTTCCACCGAAATGGGGAATACTGAGTAACTTGGAATATTTTTACTTTTACCTAATTGTGAACTCCGTTGTAAGATTGGAAGGTGTCCTGGAAATATAGCACAGCTCCTCATAATGTCGTTTTCAGGATTATTGTGGTACCTAGCAGGATATATTTTGCGGCTCTCTTTCAGAATAATTTTACATGCATCATCTATTTTCAACTTATTCAAGCCCCCACATTGCCAAACAATATTGAAACATGCATCAAACTTCACAAACAGGACCGCGCAACAGCCAAAGGACCGCGCAACAGCCAAATGCTCTTCCAGGCACCCACGAGCCAAATAGTCCCATAAGAAAGCCTGTGCAAACATTGATAAAGCCATTTCTTTGATAGATTTTTTTTTATCGTGGGACAACAATATTTTCTGTAGTATGCAGAGTCTCACCTATGTAGTCATCCTATTCTACAATAGACATGGTAAGGATGGCCTACAGTACATAGTGCTTGAAACTATAGCTTTAATTCACTAATATTGACAAACATGAATAAATGCACCTTCACAATTGACCTTCTCACAGCAATAGGGAAAATCAAAGTGTTGCTCCGAGGATTAGTACTATTGCAACTAGTGAAAACGGAAAAAAAATCTCCTTTATTTTTCCTTCCATGCCTTGTCCCCGTTCTCCTCTTTCAAGGCCTATACATCTCAGGCTAAAGAGTGACCTTCAGGTCTGCTGAGGAAGAGAAATGAGAAGAGACAGGAGAAGGACAGAGAGGTGAAGCATAAAGAGAACCTCTAAGAAAGAGAACTTAGGTTGATAAAAAGAGGCAAGTGAGGGTGGTCCATAAGTGAGGAAGTGAGAGACATAAGCTAAAATGGGAAAGGTGAGGTAACTAGAAAGACATGGAAAGGTAGAACAAGGAAGTGGTAGGTAAGAAAGAGAGGCAGAAAGATAGATAATGTTTTAAAATTAGGGGACTGATGCGTCTAAATATAAGGAGCAGAAATTGTAGGAGGGAGACACATCAAGGAAGAGAAGTGTAGAGAGTCGCAATGTAGACATATAGGTAAGCTAGACGTAGAGGCAGATAGCGGTAGAGAGGTAGATAGGTGAGATAGTGAGAGAAGTACAGGGAGATGTCAGGAAGACGGGCCAGGTAAAGAGAGTAGCAAGGCACTGAGAAAGCTGGGGGTGAAGGGTAATTAGAGAGAGGAGATACAGAAAGAAAAGAGGTGAAGTATAGAAAAGAGGTGAGGTTGATGCAGTGGAAGACAGTGGTAAACAGACGGTAAGGGAGAGAGAGTTGAGAGTTAGAGAGTGAGATAGAGGCATAGGTGAGGTAGAGAAATGTATTAAGCTAGGCAAAGAGAGAGTTGAGATAGAAAGGGTGCATTGATAGAAAAGGATTCCAGCAATCTCCACCTCGATCACGAAGGAGCACTGCACTCAGGGCGCTGCTTGATTCACCAATTTTATTAGTGGCTAAAGAGGTCTCATCAATGCGTTTTGTTCGTCACAGTTACCTTGGTCACCAGAAAAGGATGTATATAAAAAGAAGAGAGAAAAGGAGGAGTTAATGATGGACACTGACAAGTCAATGAGCTAGAAAAAGACAGGTAGCAATAAAGGTGTAAGATAGTGACAGATGAGTAAAAAGGAACAAAGGTGGAAAGAAAGAGAGGAGGTGGAGAGAAAGAGGAACAAATGAATGGTGAGGTAAATTGAGATGTTAGGTAGTTTGCTCAAAAGAGAGGAGGATACAGCCAGAGGCTGTAGTGATACAGATGTAAGTAAAGAATAAAATGAATTAGAGGGAGAGCAATGATGCATAGAATGGTAAGACAAAGAGAAATGTAGACAGAGGTGAAGTATCGAGTGATGGAGATAGAGAGAGGTGTAATGAAAGAGATTATGTAAATGGAAAACAGCTAAAGGAATTTGAGATGGATAAAGAGTCATGAGGTGCAGAGAAAGGGGTTAAGTAGAATTTATTGAGATAGAGAGATAGGTTAGAGAAGTAGAGTTGAAGAGGTAGAGACAGAGAATGGTAAAAAAAAGTGGGTATAAAGAAAGAGGATGTTGTGAGAGACAGGTTGGGTTGAATAAAGAGATGTATTGAAAGGTAACGGATATAGAGAGAAGTAGATACATATAGAGAATAGAGGAAGGTACATAGAGATTCGGAGATAGATAGGGGCAAAGAGAAAGTGGTGTGGTATCAGAGGTGAGATGAAGTAAGGACACTGACACAAGATACAGAGCAGGTAGAGGAGGCAGAGAAAGAGACTTAAAGAGAGGTGGCAAATATAAAGTCAGAGACAGAAGTAGATAGGGAATTGAGCAAGAGAGAAGAGTCAGAATTTAGAGATTTGCACGGCAGAGAAAGATTGCATATATTAAGAAAGCTGAAGAGGGACAGATGATGCGAAGAAAGCATAAATACAAAAAGAAGTGACAGGTAGACAGAGTGGGCAAGAGCAAGTTATGACATGTATGGAATCTCTTGTCTTCTTTTATGTGTATGTGGGCGAAACATTTTGGCTCAGCTCACAGCTGTTGTATGCACACTACAGCCATCACATCAAAGCATTCTGTTCCAGAGCAAATCTTACCAGTATTGCCTAGTGGTTCATCAAGTATTCCGTTGTCCATATCGCATATGAGTGATGTTTTTGAGAGACTACAGCTGCTGATCAGACTTTTATTATTACCAGAAGCCTCATAATGTTGTCAGGAGCCATGGAAATTCCAAATGACTTTAGGAGACACAAACCAATGTGATTAAGAGAACCCAAAGCTCCCAATCAGATAGAGAGCAAGAGCATCACGGCAACTTTAGGAGGCTGTACCTGTCTCATCCACTATCTGGGAACCCAGTGGTATAAGTGTGGGAACTTAAACTTTGCTGCCCATTACTTGGACAATGCTAGGGAACTGCCAAATGTAAAGGCTTGAGGGTTTTCCTGGGTTCCTAAACATCCACTTCTGGGACTGTGGGCTTTGCTTTGAAGCATAACCATTTTGTTTCCACTGTGGAAATTGTTACTGACAGAGCTAACTCATTGGTCATCTTGTGGTTTAGAGATGGCCTTTATAAAACAATTATTTCAAGTATTGGGAAAGCCCATGGGTCCAACCTTGGCATGTTGGCACAATAGTTACTTTTTTACATTTGTTTATTGAAAATATATGCTACAAAAGTGAAAAGAACAGAAAATAGACTGCCACATTTGGCCCCCACATTCCACATTCCAGATACTAAAAAAAAGCCTTTCATTTGTGCAATGCATTTTACCTGCAATTTTTATGAAGATGAGAAGAAGAAATCACCACCCAATAAAGCATTAACACTGCAGAAGCTGCAATATCACAATGTCACATAAACACTTTCTAACAGCAACTTTATAAAGGGGTCAGGAAATAAATCAATATCCAACTGGGCAAGCAAAATAAATAGCCTTTTCTCAAGATAAAATATAAAATCTAAATTAAAAAAGCACACTTTGAATGCGCTTTGTGACTGAAAAGAAAGGAACTATTTTTAGGTCGGTGTGAACAATGTGCATCGGTTTTGTCCAGTCAATCAAAGAGAAAGGAGCTAATGGATAGGGTTGGCTGACCCATTGCCCCATGTTGTTTCAGTGGGTGGAAGCAAAATGCGAATGACAATTCAACAGACAAAAGATGAAGCCTACTGACAAAAAGCCTCTCTTTGTACGTATACTAGATATGAATTTTTGGAAAACAATGGACTAGTGAGAAAGCTAAACCAGTCTCAAAGGCCACACCTTAAAAGGTTTGTCTGCACTCAGTAAGGACAGCAACTTGTGAACCTAACTCAATTTTTTGTCATATTCTATTTACGTTTTTATTCTACCCATCTGAGTTATGTTCTTCTTCGCCTCCAAACAGCTATGCACCCTTTTTCAACACAGTGCATGCTTTAAATTTACACGTCAGCACACACATTCTTGTTTTCTGGTCTTCTTGTAAGGATGCCAGATTTCAGTTTAAATTCTAATTTGTGAAACAAACTGTCAAATTTTATTTGTATTGAAACTATTTAAAAATGTGGCTGGATTATACCTAATTTAAAAAAGAATAGACAAAACACTAGCCTCTGGGACTAGTTCAAAAAGCCATTTAGTACCGATTTAACTGGCTGAGTTTGTGCCTCTCACATCCACAACTAGATATCTACCACGATAATTGCATTTCCTAATGTGTCATTGTATGGCACAGTGAACAATTATATAGCAAACCTCATGAAATGGGTGGAAGTGAGCAAATCAAGTTGTGGTTTGCAAACGTGTGAGGTTGCTCTCATTCACAAACTCCTCACCAAAACATTCCTTCCCTTGAAATGATCAGATATTTGCTCTAGCAAAGGACTGAAGTAATTTCCTTTCCATGGTGGCAAATGGAACCATGCGCCCCAAAATGTGCAGGATTTTGGAGTTTCTCCACAGCGAAAAATGTTTTCCGAATGGAGAAAAAGAAATTTAAAAAATGTGAAACTGCACAGCCATGTTGCCTTTTGCCACAATTGAATAAAAGTGTGTGTTCAATTCCAAACTGGCATATGCAGAAATGGCACTGGTGAAGGTTTCAGATGCACTAATGGCAACTACAAAAAGTAGTACATCTGCACCCGTTTATAGGAGTTCTTTTGCAAGTGTATTTTTTAAAGGGACCCTCTGTCTTCAAGACACATTTAATGTCATCTCGTTCATTTGTTTTATGAAAACACAACTTTTGTGATGTCCATATAACTTACCCATTCCTTTACAAATCTGTACACAGTTTGGAAAAAAATCTACAGGTGAATAACCATATTGCTGGAAAATAATGAGCAGGTTTGTACCTGGTTTATTCAACACAACCATAACTTCGGAGTCACTACTGCCCACTCTGTAATAAGACAGACGCTCTCTAACGGTTTCAAAACAATAAAAAGTTTGTTGCTTTTATGTATTACCATTTTCAGAGAATGTGTAGGTCTCCTTAGCTCATATGCTCCTAGTTCCCATTATTTGCAAGAACTTTCGAGATCAATTTCTCTTCCAGATTTTGTGCTGGTGATTAAAAAGGTCTCTCTAAAGGGCATCTAATAATTAGGGTGTACATAATTTGTTTTTGCGTATTTATAGATTTTTGGTTTTAAGTGACTTAAAATTTTGTATAATCAGGCGAAATGTAAAATCGGCATTTGGTTCTATATTTTAGAGCAAAATGCATCCTCGAAGTGAGGATGCATCTTGTGCTTAAAAAACTGCACAAAAACACAATTGTCATAAACAGCAGCTGCTGACATTCTGGTCATTCGCTTTGTTCCGATGCGCTCACACTAAGGGCCTCATTTACAAGAATTAACAGATGAATCAGAAATTCGGACACATCTGTTGGAGCAAAATTGACGCATTGCTGGAGTTGGTTGTAAAACTGACGCAACTCAAGCAATGCATCAGCACGCATAGGCAAGTCCCATTGTAAAAGCCCTGTGTCATTTCTTACACCTCGTCTGAGCAGGCGCAAAGTATTTTGACACAGTGAAGTTGTAGAGTGACGCAGTGAAATCCTGTAACTTTCACTGCACCAGTTCTACATATTTTGTTTTGCGTGGGAACGCCTAACCTGCATATATTTTACCTAGGGCAGGTATAATGCGACGCAGGGCTCTACAAACTGATGCATTGGTCTCAATGCGTCAGTTTGTAGATATGGCCCAGTGAGGCGCAATGATTGAGCCGCTGCTGCGTCAGGAAAAAGTGACGCAGCAGTGGCACAAGGGGCTTCTAAATGAGGCCAGAAGGGGCAGATTTACAAGCCCCTTGTGACACTTTTGCGCCGCCGTTGCGTCACTTTTGTGACGCAGCGGCCGCGTAGACAATGCTCCATGTTGCTGCCCATTTACAACATGACGCATCTAGGAGATGCGTCAGGTTGTAAAGCCCTGTGCCACATTATACCTGCGTCAGGTATAATGTATGCAGGGTGGGGGTTCCCAAGCAAAAAAGCCTCGTAGAAGTGACGCAGTGAAATCTACAAGATTTCACTGCACCACATCTAGGACGCCACTGCGTCAAAATCTTAAACTTGCTTGGAGCAGGCGTAAGGAGTGACGCAGCACAATAACTATAGGCCTCCCAGAGCATTGCTGGAGTTGTGTCGTGCTTGCAACACGACTCCAGCAATGCATGACCTTTGCGCCAACGGATGCGTGATGCATCTTTCAATCCTTGCGCCATGGTGCGCCGCATTGTAAATGGGACGCATCCATGGTGGCGCAAGGGTTTTTTTGCACGATGCAAGGAAACTGACGCATCTCTGCTATAACGCAGAGATGCGTCAGTTTCTTGTAAATCTGCCCCAATATTTTTCTCAGGAATGACACTTAATTATGCAACATTGCGTACTAGTGCAATTTCAGGAATTTCATGTAACACAAAAGTACGGAAATTTTAAGAATTCACGTCCCTTTAATGGAAATTTTGCCCAGGCCTACTTATAATACATTTTAATTCTTAGGGGCATATCTACAAGGGCAGGCGATACAATTATCGCCGCTTTAGCGTCCGTTTTCGGACGAAAAGCGGCGATAATTTTAACGCCTTATTAGCAAGGACACGCTAACGCGTGAATCCATGCTTTTCGCCCTTTCTCTTATCGCCAGCTTTGCATCTCTAATGAGATGCAAAGTGGGCGTTACTGGCGTACCCCAGATGGGCTACGTTGTAAATATCGCCGATGTGCACATCGCGATATTTACAAGGCAGCCCACAGGATGATAGCAGACGTTAGATTTTGGCGAAAACTGCCGTTTTCGCCAAATTCTAACGTCTGCTATTATCCCGACTTAGCCATCCCTAACATAGGGGGTGGATTGTGCTGATACGACCACAGGGTCGTATCAGCAGGATCATCGCCGTTTGCAGGGAACATCGCTGGAAAACCAGCGATGTTCCCTGCAAAACGGCGATAACCTCGCTATCTCTGGAGTTTTTATCGCCCTGGAGAAGCGTGTTGTTAATAACGCGCTACCAGGGCGATAATTTCCGGAGATAGCCAGCGATAAGTAATCTATCGCTAAGCACGGCCAGCGATAATTATCGCTGGCCGTTGATAATATGCCCCTAAGTTTTTATTTATACATTCTATTATCTTTCGTCTACATATTTACAATTGTTTATTCCTAATGTGTATTCTTAGAGAAAGATTTGTCATTAAACCAGAAATGGAAATACAGCAATGACCATTTCCAATTGCGCTGAAAATGGCCTTTCATACACAAAGCATTCTTTTCCAGGGTGATATTGCTAAGCTTTCCTTTTCGAATGTCATATGGTAGTAGTAGGTGTGTGGGATCAGCTGCTGGGCAAGGCTGTGTTGTCTCAAGCAAATCAAGAATGCCTAAATATACTGAATAAATGATGATACCTGACATTGCTAAAAATATGTTTTGCTTTCAACAATTGTTAGCAATGTACCTGGGGCATGCAGGAAGCATTTCTCCTCCTAAGTAGCACGCCTCTTTCTCTTCAGTTTCCGGGCATTTTTTTCCAGCAGCAATAGGAATTTGTTTCACGCTCCTCTTTCTGCTTCTGAATCCTGGCGAGAGATCTCCAGATTGGCATGTCTTTGAGCAGGAACTCCATGTAGACCAATCTGACATTTCGCAGTCTTTCGCGATAATACATGATTGAAAGGTCAGCGGAATGTTGTCTTGTGTACAGATACTAGAAAGAAAATAGAAGACAACATGTTTTTTTTTAACATTTACGAAAGGACATGATGAACATTGTGATAGTCAGTACAAACGATTTTGCAATAACTTAACTCAAAGATATTGGAAATATAGCTCTAAAAACATAATTTTTGTGAGATTATTACATATAAAAGAAATACAGAATTGTTCTCAGCACATCCCCCAAGCTGAAGACAGAGTTATATCTTACACGAAAATTGATGGTAATTAACATTTCATTTGCATATTGAACAAAAGATAAAACAAGTGTTAGCAATTGAATGTTTTATTTTTTATTTTGCATATTTATTTAATATACTGTATTGGGTTTATTTTATTTCATTTGGTGTTCAATTGGACGTGAGGCAATGGAACATATTCCCACATTCTTTTAAAGACGGACAATACATGTGGGGACTTTGGTCCTCCGCCAAGTCATGTAAAAATGACACAAAGTGGGCCAAATCTTGAAAGGGTAATTACTACCCTTTTTCACCACAAATAGATTCTTGCACTTCTTTGTGCCACTTTGCCACAAAGCAGCGTTATAAAGGTGGAATTGGGCATTGGAGTGCAGCATCCCTGTTTTTTATGCAAAGCTCTCTAATAAAGTTGTCAGACCGACTTTACGTAAACAAATAATGCCTCCTTGAGGCAGGCACACAGTTGGAGCAATATTTAATTCTTCGAACAGTTTATATATTGAATGTGTGCTGTAGTGTACAGCACCAGTGGTGGCTCGTCGAGGGAGTGCTGCGGGGCAGTGGGGCGGCAGAGGGGCAGGGTGGGGGGTAGAAAACTCCGGCATACGGCGCAACGGAGTTAAGTAAATAAATAAATACATAAAACAATTTACATTGCGCGAGCTGCAACGCCAACTCGGCGATGCAGCACGCGCAATGTAAATTGTTTTATTATTTACTTAACTCCGTTGCGCCGTATGCTGGAGATTACTACCCCCTCCCCCGCCCCGCCTCACCGCCCCGCAGCCCTCCCTCGGTGAGCCGCCACTGTACAGCACACATCCAATGTGTGAAAAGTTTTAAAAACTGTCTAGGCATTGGATTGTGTCCAGGATTGTACACTTCTTGTCAGTGCATTAAATGGGAAAATATAAGCGCAGGTACTCATTAAAATGAGCTAGAGGTGTGGCTAGTGGGCAGGGCGAGGGGCAAGACATGATGATACATAATGATTCTATACCAGATGCAGCACATATCAAAACACAAAAGAAATGTGTTTATGTAAGCAAAACAGGTTAACTTATTACACAAAATGAAAGCCAAACAGGATTATATGTCAACATTTCCTTGTTTTGTAATATTTGCAGCTTATTTGATGTTGTTTGGCACTATACTATATATTCTCAAGCGTGCACACACTGTGAAACAAACAAGTCGACGTACAGAAAAACATTTCACTCATTCCCTTTAAAGCATCTCCTGAGAGTATCCTGATTCTCTCCCTTCTTTCTCTCACTCTTCTCTCACAGAAAAACAGGCACACACAAGCAGGCAAGCACACAGACATAAGCAAACACTCACACAAATTCTCAGGTGGTATTAAAGCCATTTTGAACTCCTTACCTTCCATGTCTTTCTAAATTGCCACTGTCAGTGTGCTGTCTCCATACCTGTGTTTGCACGAATTCACACGATAGTGTGAATATGATTAACAGTACAGGGCCTAAATGGGCCCTACACTGTCAAACATAGTGTGATGGTGAACACAGGGACATCATGCAAATGAGCCTATGCTGATAAGTTCGGCAGCGGCTGAGCTCAGGACTACAGAAGCGCCTTGGCTGTCAGAGACACCACCACTAGCAGTTAATGTTTATCTTACCCCCCTTGCATCAGTAGTTGAGCATTGTGGGGTGAGAGTGGTCTCATACGCTGACGACACTCAGCTGGTGTTCTCCTTTAAAGATCACGCAGAGGTTGCATTTGATAGTTTTAAGCAATGTTTGATCAATATTTCCTCCTGAATGACAGACAGTTGCCTGAAATTAAATGCTGACAAAATGGAGGTTTTGTTTTTTAATCAACCGTCTCCTCCACGGTCCGATCTCTGGTGGCCGGTGGAGCTTAACCCCCCTCCCGTTCCTGTCACCTCAGTTAGAAATTTAGGTTTTAAATTCGATTCCAAACTCTCTGGCAAGGCCCAGATTGGTCAAGTTTCCGCATCCTGCTTTTGGAAACTGCAGGCCTTGCGGAAATTTCTCCATCTTTTGCCGATGGACTGCCGTGAAACGGTGGTCCATGCTCTTATCACGTCCCAGCTGGACTATGCCAACAGCTTGTACCTGGGTCTCCCAGCATATCTGATCTGGAAATTGCAGATTATCCAGAATGCCACAGCTAGGTTTATTAGAAACATGCCACTCCGCCATCATATCTCCCCACATCTGCGTAGCCTCCACTGGCTTCCAGTTAAGAGGAGAATAGAGTTCAAGGCACTGTCCTTGGCTTACAGAGCTTCAAGAGACAGCGGCCCTGGATATCTGAAGCAGAGACTCCAGAAATATCGCCAGACTAGGATCTTGCGATCCAATCATCAGGAGCTGCTCCGGATTCCTCGCTTTGCTAAAGCCAGGATTGGCGGGCGAGCTTTCTCGGTGAGAACAGCTGCCCTCTGGAATTCCATGCCAGACCATCTTCGTAAAGCTGAGTCGGAACTTAAGTTCAGGAAGGCTCTGAAAACCTGGCTATTTGATCTTCCTTAGTTTGCCCCCCCTGTTCCTCTATCTGTTGTTCCACTGCTTAGCGCTGGGACACCACCGTTGGTGGTAGCCGCGCGCTCTCTAAATGTATTGGAATGGAATGGAATGAGCCTATCTTTCATGAGTATTGGTACTCTCCTAGGCTGTAGAGAAGCGCTGGTACTAGCAGTGATAAAAATAAGAAGTGCCAGTACTCAGTACCTTAGGAGTACTGACCCATTTAAAGCATCTTCTGTGCCCTTTTACCTTTGGCCAGGCTCTTCCTGTCTCTTGCTGGTTCAGTGTCTTTACATCCACATCTCCTCTCCACTCTCGATTCACCTCTCATTTCTACCCAGCCTGTAACCTTCTTTCCCTGGTTCTGCCCCTCTTACTCCCACCTCTTGCTTTCTCTCTCCACAAGTCTCTTACATATAGACCCTGTTTTTTTCCCCACTTGCCTCCTCTTCTCCCCTCCATGATGTACCCTTTCCCTAAATTTGCCACCTGGTCAGCATTTTGTTGTGCTTTTGTTTCATTATTTGTGTTGATAGAGAACCCTTACTGTCATGGCCTGTATTTTGAAATAAAGGCTTGTAAAAGAAACTACTTGGTGAATCGGGATTGATATTTTTTTCTCTTCAATATATAACAGTAAATAAAAGCATAAATCATTTAATCACTTCAAAAGTGCAAAAGTCTTTTCAAGTTGTGAAAATGTGCATGGGTGTATGTATATATATATCAATGATTATTAAAGTTAACAAGAAATACAGCAGAGTTTTGACTTTACACAAATTTGTGTTAAAATACCATTTCTAAGCCCTGATTTCAGAACTGAAGAAAGTGGCAATCCTATCTTCAGCTGTCACCGCACTTTTTTACATTCCTCCCTCGCCCTTCCTTCTATGTTCATCTCGTTTTTCCCCAATCAGATCCATTGCTAGTTGTCATGGGAGCTAATTCCTGGAGTGCTGCAGTGTTCCCTGCTATTCATTGCTCTTTGAGGAAGGGCTACCTTCACACCTATGGATCAGTCGCCGTTATCATGTAAATGCAGAGATTAGTGTTGGAGGGGCACACAAAGGGAAGCAGCTCCTGTGCTGGAAAAAAAACATGAAAAGAAAACCAGCTTTGGCGAAGGTGTAGGATTGTGTTGCACCACCACTCGCTTTAGTACGGGCAGTGCAATACCCTAAATGGGACTGAATTACTGACTGGCAGCCCCAGTCCATTTCAAGCACCTGACATAGCGGGGGTTGGGGGGCTAAAGCACTTTCAGCTGAATGGTTGTTGCACGTCTAATCAACAGTGCAGGATCTGCCTAGACGCTGTCATGTTAATCACATTATGACGCAAGCCCTCTCAAATCCCTGCAGTGTGGGGAAATTCAAATGGGTGCTGCTGGACTTAAGCAGCATCTCTGCTAAAGTCAACTTCAGGGGCTCAGTGCGATTGTGAGATCCAGAAGCGGAGCGGATCTGTCCTGCGTTGTAGGAGATACCTAACCTGAGCCAGCCGTGCCATCAATCAGGGTACTGGTACTCTCCCTGACTAAAGAGAAGTGGCGGTACTGACAGCAGAAAATTTGGAAGTGCCTGTACTCAGTACCGGTGAGTACCGGCCCATTTAAAACACTGCTTCCAATACAAAACCAATGTAGACATCCCACATATTCCTTTCCACTTTGGTGCAAAGGTGTGTGCATGGTGCTAGGCAACCTGTTTGTGCACCTGCACAGGGGAAGCAGCAGCAGGCCATATTTAGTAAATATGGCCATTCGCTGCTCTCTCCCTCTTGGTAACACAATAACTTTAGTTTCTCTATATTTCAGTAAATCTGCTTACAATGTTCAGACTGAATATGAAGGCCCATGTGTTTGAGGAGTGCTTCTCCCACATGCTCAAGTAAGGCGTCGGCTCAGGGGCGTAACACAGGCCCCCGCGTTGCGGGGGGGCCCCCGCACTCCAGGGGCCCCCTCACTCAGCGGAGCCAGCAAGCCTAAATGTGGTGCACACACGGCCTCCTCATAAATTAAATGGTGCGCGCGCACGGCACGCCACGGCATCTTCTTCATTAATTAAATGGCACGGCCTCTTAATTAATCATTGGTGCGCAGGCCCGGGCCTCGGCCGGCAGGGCCTCTGGACTCTTCAATAATTAAATGTTGGGTGCGCGGCGCGCAGTTGTCTCCGCGTCTGCGCAGTCTTCAGGGTGGGGCATAGAGGGTGGGGCTGGTGACCAATGCCATTGTCATGCACATTGCAACTAAAAGTGCGCGTGACCTGACGAGTGAGGTAGGACCCAGGCCAGCCAGAGACTAGCGAGAACTTGGAAGGACCGTGCGGCCGCCGGGCATAATTAATTTAATTATTACTAGCCCCTGCCTGGCTAGCCTTGCCCTCTTCTGCTGCCCGCTCGCGCCTGCCTGCTCTGAAGCTGCAGACCAGGCCTCAGGTAAGTCTGTACGAGGCAGGAGTGGTGCGTGAGTGGTGGTGACGAGGAGTCTAAGTGGGTGGGTGGGGTGGGGGGATGAGATCATAATTTAAATTTTGAAATCAGGGCATCATGGTGGGGCCCGGCCGGGAATAAAAGGTAAAACGTAATATAGTGTAGGCCCAGGGCGTAACACAGGCCCCCGCAGCGTTGCGGGGGGGGCGATCCAGGGTCCCCTCTCTCTCAGTGAGCCAGCAAGCCTCTTCATTTATTAAATGGTGCGCACGCCCGCCGGTTGTGTGGGGTAAACTTGTTCTGTAGGGACTTACTTCCTGTGTCGTTACATACATGTGGACAGCCTCACTGAGACGTCTACTGGAGGTGTAGATCTGCCTCCGTATTGTGGTTTACAGCTCAGAGAATGTATTGAGACCCTGGACGTGTAACTTGTTAGCAGAGGCTGAAGGGACAGACTTTTCCAAAGATAAGTACAGAGGTTCCTGAAACAAACAGTTTTGGCGAATCTATTTAAGATGCAAGTGTTGGTTTCTGAGATCTTACCGATGTCATATTCCATTCATGCTCCTGTCAGATTGCAGATCTGCAGAAGAATGACTGCCTTGTCCGTCATTTTACACTAATCTACTGGGTGGCGGAGGGCAGGCGCGACCTTTCACCCAGGGGGGAGTGAGGCCTCCTTCGGGTGAATCTAATAGAGACAAACAGTGCCTCTGGCATGTCCTTCAGCCCCCCCCCCCTTAATTCCTTTGATGTGTTTAAATAGAGGCCTTTCTGTTGGGGCCAAGCACAGCGTTCATACTGCCAGTGCAGACGTGCGAGGTCTGCTGTGCCTGAGGTACACCGAGGTACCCACCCTCATGGGCAAAGGAGCGGGCTCGGCCTGGGCCAGAGGGTGGGTGCTAGGCAAAGAGGGCAAGTCGGGCCTCTGATTGAGGCTCTTCATTTATTAAATGGTGCGCACGCCCGGGCCCCGGCCGGGCCTCTGATTGAGGCTCTTCATTTATTAAATGGTGCGCACGCTCAGGCCAATGAGGCTTTTCAATAATTAAATGGTGCGCACGCTCCAGGGGCCCCCTCACTCAGCGGAGCCAGCAAGCCTCTTCATTTATTAAATGTGTGCACTCCCGGGCCCCGGCTGGGCCAATGAGGCTTTTCATTTATTAAATGGTGCGCACTCCTGGGCCCCGGCCGGGACTCTGATTGATCATTGAGGCTCTTCTTCATTAATTAAATGGTGCGCACGCCCAGGCCCCAGCCGGGCCTCTGATTGAGGCTCTTCATTTATTAAATGGTGCGCACGCCCGGGCCAATAAGGCTTTTCAATAATTAAATGGTGCGCACGCTCCAGGGACCACCCTCACTCAGCAGAGCCAGCAAGCCTCTTCATCATGAATTAAATGGTGCGCACGGCCTCCCGCCTCCTCATTAATTAAATGGGGCACGCACGCCACGGCATCTTCTTAATTAATTGAATGGTGGCACGGCCGGGCCCCGGCCGGGAGAGCCTCTGGACTCTTTATTAATTAAATGTTGGGTGCGCGGCACGCACTTGTCTCCGCGTCTGCGCAGTCTTAAGGGTGGGGCATAGAGGGTGGGGCTGGTGACCAATGGCATTGTCATGCGCATTGCGCAGCGCAATTAAAAGTGCGCGTGACTTGTGAGATCATTGTAAACCTGTATAATCAATCATGTATTGTGCTTTGGATTTCTATATTCAACAGTGTTTGAACTAAAGTAGTCTCCGAAGTCACCTCTTATAAGGTATACCTCACTGATGCAGAGAGAAGACACAGCCCATTCATCTCCCTTCCGTTAGCTCTGGAATACGTTTTCAAAGACTGCTTCTCTCTTGATGTGCTGTACTACAAAGCCTGCCTCCTCGTTGTCATGAGGCACAAGGCACCATAATTATTCCTCATTCCTTAATCTGCCCCCCCCATTCGCCATAGACTTGTTACAGCTTGCCTTTCAACACTGATGGAATGCATCCTTATACTGCCTTATCCCCCCTCCAACCTCACTGCTGCAGCACCCATCTTAAAAAGTAAGAGATGGCCTCTAACTGCACACAAGCTACATGTTTAGGTCGAGCCTAGAGTAGCGTGCAAGCGCTGCCCAGCGAGACTTTATGTAAGGGGCTTCAAAAAGCTGACCACACGCTCGTGCAAAATGGCCTTTTCCGTGCGGTTACCCGCACGGCCGCCATCTGTTTCCAATTATCGTGCCCAGATGGGGCGCGATAATTGAAAACACATGGCCATTGTGCACGAACGTGTGGTCAGCTCAGCAGGCTGCCACGCTCGCTTGCCCCCGCTCCTCTCTGACGCTGCTGACGTCTCTGCTGTCCAGCGCTTCACTTGTTTTCTTTTTTTGCATTATCATTGATAGCTTGTTTAACTTTGAAACTGAGCGCGGCGGCGCTTCACGGACACCGCGCTCGGTTTATTTATATATTTCTTAACTTTAGCACTGAGTGCAGCGCCCGCTTCAAGGACACCGCGCTCAGTGTTAAAGTTAAGAAATATATAAAGAAACCGAGCGCAGTGTCCGTGAAGCGGCGCCGCGCTCAGTTTTAAACTTAAGCATTTGCAATGCAATCGGACCGATTACATTGCAAATGCTTGTTGTTCGAGGCGACAGACGGTTATTTAACTTGTCAGTCCATAGAGGACAGAAGTGTGAGTTTTTTTGAATCCCAAGCATCAGAGATTCGTCCTGTTGCCATGGCGATACAACCTCCGCTGTTTCTCAGCACAGCCCGATCATTTCTGACAGTGCTTTAAATAAAACTGCAAATCATACTCTGTAAACGCGATACCCGAAGCAGTTTTTTTCTCCTCTTCCCTACACTCAGAATGTGCTGTTTTCGATTTGTGAGAAGCAAGTACTAATATTATAGATGTCATTAATTTATGTTATGTTAAGATCAGGGGCGTAGCTGGCATCGGTGCTGCAGGTACAGTGGCACCCGGGACCCAGTGATCCCTGATATTTGCTGTATTTTACTACTGCCAACAGCACTTAAAGGGGTCATATTCCTTGTTTTCACCAAGGCCTATGGCATCCTAGCTACTCTATTGATTAAGAGGCATTTGTATAGCTCACATTATGCAGTTGGTATGACCTCGAAGCGCAAGCATAAGTCCGACAAACTGTCCAACACAGTTTTAGGCGAATACAGTGTGCGCGCGTTTGAAATACATCCTGCATCAAAAGTGTGCACATTTAAAATACACACTGCAACGTAGTAGAGCAACTGCGTTTTTATTTTTGATGCTCTGCTTCGTTGCAGTATGTATTTTAAATGTGCACACTTTTGATGCGGGATGTATTTCAAACGCGCGCACACTTTTTCTTTTCTTTTCACACTTATCGGAGGTCACATACTGCAGCATTCTCCCTACCGGATGGAATGACGTTCACCTTATCTCGTTCACCGACTGGAGGGAAGAAAGCCTTCGTCATTAAATATGGGCGCAGCAGCTGTAAGTGCACTGGCGGGCAAACCTGCCCTAGACTTTCTCCCTCAGTAGTGGTCATTAATTATGCTGGTAATGGTTGCTTACACAGCAACATGGCTTCCGCTACCTTAGTGCCCCATGCCCTTTCAACGTCACCTCCTCCTTCACACCACTGATCAGTGGGAGGAGATAATAGGGTCAGTGATCAAGTTTCCCTCCTGTCAATGCCCCGAGCATCTGCTGCACATGTGGAAGCATTGCGTGTACGTGCGCTCTCTTACGAGAGCACCCTTAAACTGTGAAACAGCTTCAATAATGGAGGCCACACAACTTGCTTGCGCGGCTCGCGCAAATCCTTCTTGTTTTGTTTTTTAAATTATATGGGGCAGATTTACAAGCCCCTTGCGCCACTTTTGCGTCATTTTTAACATGGGAAAAATGTCGCAAAAGTGGCGCAAGGGGCTTGTAAATCTGCCTCTATGTGTTTATGCAGCGCATATGGCAGCCGCGCAACTTTCTTATAGCATGGCTCGCCAAAATGCTTTTTTTTTTTTTTATTGTTTTTTGCAGCGCAGCTCCCCAAACTTGATATTCATGGCAACCGCGCGCCTATGTTTTTTTTTTTACTTTGGTGGCATGCCCCGTTTGAGCTAGCATGCACGGTTCTTTTCGCCAGCTGTAATGCACCGAGGGCTGAGGCTTGGGCGTCCCCGCTTGATAGGGTGTCCTGCCGCGCAACTGCTGACCGCTTTCATGGTTCCAGCATGTCTGCAGTCCCATCTCAATGCCTCTGATGTCTAGCCGAAAGTTGCGCTGGAGAACACCAGCATCTTGCCACGGTATTGCTTTGTTTGTTTTGGCGTGTTGGCTCTGGGGGAGGGAAGAGGGGGCTGGGGCAGCTGTGATTGGTGGGTTATGGTTGTATCCAGATCTACGCAATGAGCCGCGACTGCTGACCTTCTTTTCTGCCTAGCCTGCCAAATGGCTTTGTCCCATTCTGCTCAACCTTCCTTACATACATCTTCCCTGGCACTTATGTGCCCGATAGGACTTGAGTGCTAGCACACATGGGCTCACCCCCAGCACCTTTGCACGAGGGAACCCATTGTTGCACTTTGGGTGCTTTGGTTACATAGACCGTAAAGCTGCAGTTTAAAAACAAGCATTGGCATAGCCAATAGGTCTCGCCTTTGAGACCTTATAAGTATTTAGTTATGCAGCACAATATCCTTGGGGCAACAACATCAATTGTTGCATGGCTAAACACATAAGGTTCCAAAGGCGAGACCTATTGGCTATGCCAATGCTTGTTTTGTTTTACTTGCTACCTCACACTGAAAGTCAGATAACATGGTGGAAGAAAATAGTATTGAGGCACAAGCACTGTTTGTCTTTTTTTGTTTTTTGATGTACAAAGGGCATGCCTTGTAGCTTTGCCTTTGTCTTTATATGTTTGCCTGATTTATAAAAGATACTTATTGTGGCATTTTAGACCAATAGACAGCTAATGAAACACTGGTGAAAAATGTATGCTGACTATCCTCTCCCTTTGAGTAAACTTCGAGACTTTGCAACTGCCAGATCTTGGATTTTGGCTATTGACACACATTTATTGAGTAAGAAGGGAGAATTTGTAGCATGGTTCCATGAATTAAAGATTTTTTGACTACACCCATTCTCCAGAGAGGTGAAATGGGAATCATCTTTGTTGAGAAAGACGTGGTGGCCATCTTACTTGAGAAGGGAAAGGCAGTTCCTGAGACAATAGGATCGCTCCTTGGCATTGTTCTGTTTGCTGCCTCAGTTAAATAATCTGCTTTTAGAGTGTTTCCCATTTTCTCATTAGAACTTAGAGAAAGACAATATAGAGGCATTTCATCTAAATGTTGGAGGTTTCAAATCAAAATATACTAGATTTCTGGGTGGTAGGGCAAAGTGGTAGGTGGTGGGCCGAGCAGCGGGGGGGCCCTCCATGTGCTTTGCAGGGGGGCCCCCTCAAGTTTCGTTACGCCACTGCGTCGGCTGCCCTCACGCATGCTTCCTTGTCCCATGCCATCAGTCTGCACGCCTGGGCCACTCACCAACCTTTATTAATAAATGTGCTGAAGCAGTCACTTGGCGCCCGACAAAAGACTTACGTTCCTACTAACATAAAAGTACACAAAAAACCCAAAGCGTTTATATTGCTCCAAATTGCATGAAAAGTGTGCCAGTAAGAATGAAGTTAAATGTGTGAGTAACTAAAACAGTTTTGCTTCAGAAATAGACACTCTTGAAAATAATTTTTCATCCTAAAGTGACAATTTCTCAGTGAATATTTACAAAAGTGATCTTACATACTGCAGGGTAAAAAACCACAAGAAAAAGTAGTCATGTCTGTTCGTGCAGTGTGAGAATTACAGACGCTTTTACATGTCTGAAAATACATTTAGAGAGTGTTGATGTTTTGCAGTCATAACATGCAAATGTCTCCCTTAAAACGGAAATATCTTTTTTGTAATAGATAGGGTATGCAATTATTTTGGGTTCATTTTGTTTCAGTTTGCCATAGGTACACACTAGCATTATCAATATTGAATGCTCCAAAGTGGGATGCCGTAAAGGGCCTGATTCCAAAAGAGCTGATGACGTCACATTTCGACTGACACTTCCAGCTTTTGGCTGAAAAAGGAATGCAAGTGTCCCGACATATATCCTCTTGCAATTTGTGCAGTAACTCTTCTTTCCTGTTAACCTGCATGCCAAAAGTGAATATTCATAATGGCTCGGAAAAGTCACGGTATTACCGCCAGGTCTTGGTATTACTCAGTGCAGAATTAATGTGTCACTTGTAATCGACTTCTAGTTGGGCAAGAGAGGTGTCAAGAATAGAAAATTACAATGCGACCCGTGGTGAGACTCACGCACTCTCTATTACTCTGTTTAATCAATTAGACCAAATTGGTGGTGCAGGGTTGGTAAATCCTCCTGAGTATGAGGTATGTGATACTAGTAGCAATAGCGCTGTCCCCTGATCTTGAGTGCGGTTTGGGATACGCTCCCTAGGACCTGGGGTCAGCGCTATTGATACAAGAATAGAAAATTGACATCTCTCAACACAATTTTATACCACAAATAGCCCTCACAGGAGTGTGCAGTAGTGTCTTCATCAGCACAGCTATGGATGGCAACATAATGCAGAAGGCATAGCCTTAGTGATCTGTATGGCTACATGTCGAAATACATGTAGGTTTGGTAATACTATGATCATTGTCTATCCTGACCTTCAGGGCAGTCTGCAAGATTTCAGTAAGGCTTTGAAAGGTATTATTTGGTCCCCTCGAAGCTGTTCAAGGCCGTAAGTATTACAGGGCAGATTTACTAAGCATTCACGCAATGCAGCGCAGGAAGGCAAGTTGCTGCGCTGCATTGCATGAAGGGGAGAGAAACGAAGAGCACCATATTTACAAAGATATGGCGCTCTTCAGTTCTGTCCAGGCGATAGTACCAATGCAGGTGTCCTTGCGCTGTGCTTCAATGGTGCCTGCATTATTGTGCAGGAAGGTAAGACAACCAAAGAGGAAGTAACGAGATGGAATAAACATATTTCTCTTTGTTACGCCACTCTGTGGTAGGCGTACTGTTTCCTCACAATTCCAGGCTTACAAAGCTTAGTAAATCTGAAAATACGAGCAATCCATGGGTGGAACGCCCATGCTCCCCTGAAGGAATGCCTACCACTAAGAAATGTAATGCAATGCGGGTCAAGCCGCCGTGTTGCATTACATTTCTTTACATAGCCATGAAAGTCTATGCGTATCTAGACTTGCGTGGCTTTGTAAATCCCAAATAAGGTTTCGTTTTCCCTGCATTTCCTTGCACAATGCAAAGGTTTAGTAAATATAGGGCTATGTTTTTAAAAAAGCTTGCTATACCAGTGTGGTAGTTGAGCTCAGTTGGTAAATAGTAGAGGACCAACATAGTTATGTGGTGCAAGACCATATCATCTCTCAACAAAATGTTGCTCGTTAAGAGAGTTCAAATGGAATGGTGAATGGGTCATTATTTGATAAAGCAAAACCAAAGGGGATGATGGACGGAGTGTTGAACAATGCAAGCACTCACCCCCAGTCAACTGATCTGGGTTTAATCCATCATCATTCTTTAGCTCACTCCGCCACCCCAGTTCAGACATGGCCATATGCAAATCAGTCTGACCCTGTGCCTCATGGGAGCAGTCCAGCCCGAACTGCCAAGCCATGTCTTCCCTGTTCCGGAAACAAGCATCCTGGGACCAGTTTCTGGCTAATCAGCCGTCATCAGCCAGGCTAGCTTGAATCCAGTGGCAAAGTGAGCAAGGGACCCACGTCTGGGCATACCCTGCCAACTTAGGGCGAACAAAGCAAAACCAAAGGGGATGATGGACGGAGTGTTGAACAATGCAAGCACTCACCCCCAGTCAACTGATCTGGGTTTAATCCATGATCATTCTTTGGGATGCCAGCCTCTAAGGCCATTTGATTTTGTGCCTTTTGCAAGATACTTCTCTGCAGTATTGTGTGTGGAATACAGTAGATGGACTGCATTTTTACCTGTGAGGACAATTTGTGTGACTTTTCCTACACTATTTACCAGAGGGTGGTGTACACTGCAACTCAATTTGGATGCTTTTAGTGCATTTAGTGTACATCTGAGATTCCAATCCAATGAACTAAATAATCCTAGCAGTCACAAAGACATGTGCATAAAGCAGCCAACTTGGACCAGAACCAGCATATGCATTTTTTAGGGACAATAATTGGGAAATAAAATTTAGGGTATGTGGCAGGAATTAAAAATCAATACATTTTGTGTGTCTAATTAACATGAATGACCCATAAATAGTGTAAATGTACTGATTGTTTTACAAAGAAATGTTAAAGTTGCGTAACTAGGCCTGATAAAATGTGTCCTTCCATATTTGATAAAATATCTACAAGCCAACTAGTATTATGGTCCTGTTCAGTTATACTTTAAAATGTATTTCTTTCTGTGTTAATGATGTTCCTGGAGGAAGAGGCTAAGCTCGACTGTATCTTTATAAGGAAATTTCCTCTGCTAGCAGAGGTTATGAATATAGTCTTAAGTGCGCCTTCAATATCTTTTGTAAGATGTAAACCAGTATTATTCATTAGTAGTGGAGTAAAAGTCATTTTCATGTGATGTGTTTTCTGTTTTACCATTGGATGTTCTGAATATATCATTTGTTTCCCACCAAAGTGACAGTATGGTTTCACTACTTGAAAACATATCTAACATGCTGTTTTTGAATGGTTCTGTTGTATCTTGGCCAATGAGGTTGGATGGAATCTGGTATGAGGAACCATGTGTCCAGATTCCATACAATGACAGTTGGCCCAGGCTTTCCAGTGAGAGACTTCTCATCTTAATATCTCCAATAAACTTACCTTTACTTAACCACGCGTGACGTGAATCCTTTGAAGAGGACTTAACACTGGCGACGAGTGGAACTTCATGTGGGGAAAGCCTGGACCACTGTCGGAGCCCTTCGTGGTAGCATATCGGCAGACCAGAGGGCGGCGCACATGGCGTTCCACAGAGAACAGAGAGAAGCTGATAATGCGGGGTCCTATTTTAAGGTGGACGCATCAAATTCCAGGGAGAACTCAGAGTCCCGCTGAGAGTAAAGCCCGAAGTCAATCAGCCCAGCGGTTGTATGCGCATGTACTCCTGCGCTGCACGACTCGTTCTGCGGTTTGAATGCACATGCTTGGGGTCCATTTGGATTTGCCTAACCTGTCTGAAGAGCAGTCAGGCACTACAAAACTAGTCACACCAACCTTAGAAAACGATCGATATGTTTACATGGCCCATTTTATGGTGCTGGGATAAGCCCATATCAACACTAAAAACGCCAGAATTAATTTGTTATGGTGATTCGCACACCTGTGCAGACACCAGCTACGTGTTGCTACGATTGAGAAATTAATTTGTTGCAGTGATTCGGACACCTGTGCTAACACCATTCAACAATTTGGACATCTAATTATACGTTGGAATGAATTTGTTGCAGTGATACGCACACCTGTGCGGACACCATTCAACAATTTGGTTGCCTTATTATATAGAATATATTCAGTAATTTGCATATCAAATTAAATACATATTGACGGGACTTAAGTCGACAGGTTCCTACACATAATAAGTGTTTACTCGTCACAGTGATTCACATACCATATATAATAAGTGTGGACTTGTCAAGGTGATTCACACACATCTTTCTCTCATATGTAATATATATATGTTCAAAATGTTATTAATTCAAGCTAAGTTATAGCATGTTAGCGCAACAAGTAGAATATTAGGTTATTGTTTAAACTATAATATGTATGGTATTGTTGCACCTCTATCTTTTCTTCCCAGCCCCGGTGATCATATTTTGGAGCGGAAGCAATGGAACAATGGTTTTGAAGCTTATTTAGAAGCTATAGGAGGTGAGGTATATACTGATAAATGCAAACTAGCTATTTTGAAACATTGTTTAGGTGAGGAGGGGAGACATGTTTTAAGTCACTTGCCACTCATTGTTATGAATGAAGAAGATGATGAAGAGGGTGATGTCAACGTATATGAAACTGCCATTTCAAAGTTGAATATTGTCTATACCAAAAAAGTTAACGAGGTGGTTGCTAGACACAAATTTCTAAATAGGGGTCAATTGCCCAATGAATCTATTGATTCCTTTGTTAACGATTTAAGACTTTTGGCAGCTAAATGTAAATATGATTACTTTCATGACCAGATGTTACGGGATCAATTAGTTGACAAAATTGTTGATGCAAAATTGCAAGAGAAATTATTAGCTGCAGAAGATCTAACATTAGAGAAAGCTATAGATATTTGTCATAGATTTGAGGAGATGAAGTTAGGAATGAAGGAATTAGCTGTAAAACTGACTACTGAAGTACAGGTAGTAAAGAAGGTTCTGGGTGATAGTAAAGTGCCAAGTGAGAGTGGTAAAGGTAGAACTAAGTTGTTCACCCAAAGTGCAGAAAAAAAGAATAAGTTTGTTTTAAATATAGCTTATCAGGACACTTAGCAAACGATAAGTCATGTCCAGCTGTAGGACAAATCTGCAGGTATTGTAAAAGTAAGGGACACTATGCTCGAATGTGTAGGAAAAGAAGCAAGTACAGGGACAGGTACAAATTTGCCGATGTCTAAGAAATCAATCAAGAATCCGATGACATACCTGAGGAATATTTCCTCAGTATTCATGAGTTCAATGAAACAGGTGGTGATGCTCCATTTTGTGGTATTAAAATGGATGGTAAAGATGTCAAAGTTATGGCTGATTCAGGAGCTCGGCACACAATTAATGGGAGATCAATGGTTGAAGCAATTTCCAGATATACGGTTGATACCTTCAGACATTAAACTGGTTGGATATGGTAAGAAACCTATTGAGGTTTTAGGGTACTTTACTTCCAACATTAGTTTCAAAGGCAAGACTATGGTAGCAAAAGTTTATGTCACCAAGGAGGGATCTTGTTTGTTGGGATGGCCGCAGCAAAGGGATTTGTTAATTACTTTCAATTCTAATCATCCTGAACAAGTCTTAGGATATAGTGACAGGTTACTGAAGATAAAGCTGTAGATTGGGAGAGTTTAATTTCTAAAGTGTTTTCGACTACCCTGGTATTATTAAAGGATTTCATACATAAGATCATATTAAAACAAGATGCTGTGCCTTCAGTAAGAAACATTCCCTTATCCATGAGAGAGGCTTTAAAGGAATAACTGGATAGACTGTGCAGTCAGGACATAATTGAAGAGATCGAATCTTCAGAATGGTTGTCACCTGTTGTAGTGGTACACAAACCCAAGGGAAAAATTAGACTTTGTGGGGATCTGAGAGATCTCAATGAATGTGTATGGGTGGATCGACACTCTTTACCAAATATTGGGGAAATGTTTTTAGCATTGAGGGGGGCTACAGTGTTTTCAACATTGGATTTATCCAATGCTTATCACTAAATTGCTCTGCATGAAGACAGCAAACCTTACACTTCCTTTACTACTCCTGAAGGGGCATTTAGATACCTTTTGGATTAATTTCAGCCTCAGCAGTGTTCCAGAGAGTCATGCATATGTTATTCAAGGAGGTGAAGAATGCTCTGTATTTTCAAGATGACATATTAGTTTTTGGTAACACTAAGCAAGATCATGCAGAAACTCTATATAAGGTTCTGAGTATATTACAAAGTGATGGTATGGCCTTAACTAAGGAAAAATGTAAATTTGAAGTTTAATCTGTGGACTATTTGGGTCACATAAAGGAAGATGGGGACATGGGTATCATTGATGATGATTTGGAGAGAGATGTGTGCATATGTGAGGTGTCAAGTGGCTGCATTAAACATGATCAATGGAAGGATGCATGCAACCAGGATGAGGAAATTCAGGAGGTTATAAAATATATAATAAGTCAAAATGGCTGTAAAAGAGATTTTTGAACAAAGATTTGTTACCATATTTTTACATTGCAAATGAGTTAGCAGAATTAGATATCCTTTTTCGTGGAGAACAGTCAGTTGTACCTCAGAGCTTAAGACAAGTTGTGTTAGACATGGCTAATGAAGGTCATCCTGACATGAGTAGCATGAAAAGAAGAATTTGCAGTGAGTTTAGGTGGCCGGCTATTGATAGATGTATTTAAGCCAAAGTTAGATCATGCATTGAATGTGCAGTCAGTGACAAAGCGCAAAAGGGAATCAACTCTGAGAAAGCCCTAATTTCTAGACCTGATAGGATATGGGAAAGGGTTTCTCTTGACATTGCAGGTCCCATGTGTTTGTTCAGCAGTCAGGTTTTTGCCATTGCTCTTATTGATCTGTTATCTTAATGGCCAGAAGTTAAACTAGTTCATAAGGTTGATTCACATGCAGTGATACAGTTTCTTAAGGAAGTATTTGAGAAGGAAGGTTTTCCTAAGTTTTTGGTCACAGACAACGGTGTACAGTTGAGATCCTCAGAAATGAAAGATTTTGGGGGAAAACATGGTATTAGTCACATATGCACTTCTGTGTACTAACTACTAAGTAATGGAATTACAGAAAGATGGATAAGGGTCTTGAAGGAAGGGCTACAGTTGGCACTCGACAATGGAAAAAATTGCCATTAAGGTCTTAAAGACTTATTATGGAATTACAGGGTCACACCCAGATCATCGGGAGATGATGTAAGGTTGTTAGGGTACCGAAATGTTTGTGGCTTAAAGAAAGCAATGGTAATGATAATGCGTTGGAATCAAGCTACAATTCTGATGTATGTCGAAATGGAGATGCTTAAATAGGGTTCTTGGAAAAAGGTTAAAGATGAAGCCTGTGTGGGGCAGAGTTTGCTATATACCACGCTAGTGCTAATGATCGCAAGCATGCAATTTCATTATATTTATTCTGTTTAATCATATCACAACAGGTATAACTTACATGACTCTGCAGTTTGTAGAGTAGTGTTAATTTTCAGTTTGCAATTCTTTTTGGGTTGTGTTTATTATTGTTCAAAATTGTTAACAATGGAGAATGTGTTGTATCCTGGCCTATGAGGTTGGATGGAATATGGTATGTGGAACCATGTGTCCAGATTCCATACAACGACAGTTGGCCCAGGCTTTCCAGTGAGAGACTCCTCATCTTAATATCTCCAATAAACGTACCTTTACTTAACAACCACACGTGAAATGAATCCTTTAAAGAGGACTTAACAGGTTCTCAGTTAGCTTTACCCTTTCCTTAAAGCACAGACTCCACGTTAGTCAGTTCTTTGACTCTGAACATAGAATAGTTTTGAGAGGGCATTCCCTTGCTCTCCTTGATGACAGCCCTCATATCAATCTTCCTATTTAAACACTACTTAGAGGAGAGGGACAGATTAATAAAGTCCACCAAAAGTGGGACTATTACAGAGGTACAGGCCTGTAAAATGGAGAATGGATGGGGTCCTCAAGGAAACCGATTTGATCTTCATTAGTGTTGCTTCAACCTTATCCTAGTAAGCTGGAGTGAAGGAAGTCCAGGTGGAAGTTGGAAAGGAAAATGCAGCAGGGATGAGCCTACCTTTCAAATGAGTCATGTGCTCCTTAATGCTTGCACACATCTGTTTTAAATTAGATCATCCCGTATGGTTCAATTGAGTATAAACCTGTATTATTTCTAAAGGGCAGGATTGATATTGTGGATGTTGCACAATCATATTCCCATACTTTAGGGTAAGTTGGCAGTCTATCAGGGTTTTGTATTTTGCTTATATCAAAGAGTACTAATTTTTCACTTTTCCACATGCTTTACTTTAGGTATTTCTTGAATGAAAGAAGTTGTTCTGTGTACTCTCTACTTTCGATATCATATCTCCTGAACTTAGGAATGTTTGATGAGCACACAATCAAGATATGGGGATTAATTTCTACATCCTCATTCAGAAATGCATCCCCCTGAATGAAACTGGAGTGGGAACAGTGAACTTAATCCATCCGAAGTCCAACTCTTTCCGTACTGTTGTTTAGACTGAAATGGGAATTGTAAATCTAACTCAATCGAAGTGCAACCCTTTTCCTACTGTTGCTTAAAATGGAGTTGAAATAGTAAATCTAAACCCTCCGAAGTCCAAAACATTCCCTACTGTTGCTTTGTTTGGAATGGGAATATTAAATGTAACGCCTCCGAAGTCCATCACGTGGTGCAGACTGGAGTAGGAATAGTAAATCGAATTTGTTCGAGGTCCAATACTTTCCCTACTATTGTTTAGACTAAAATGGGAATAGTAAATCTAACTAATTGAAGTTGAACCCTTTCCTTAGTGTTGCTTACATTGGAGTGGTAGTAGTATATATAAACCCTCCAAAAAACAACACTTTCCCTATTGTTGTTTGAATTGGAGCGTAAAAAGTAAGTGTAACTCCTCTGAAGTCCAACACTTTGCCAACTGTTACATAAACAGGAGTGGGAATAGGATATCTAATATTTCAATTGTCTAATACTTTTCTTAATATTGATAAAATATTATTTCTTTATTGTTTATATTCCACATAATTTGTATTCATGTTTAAATTTGTTTCAATATTTACAGTATTTCTAATAAATGTGTTTTTCTTTGGGGTTTGAAGTCTTCTATATTGTATATATTAACTAAATTCATGTATAATTTTGTGAATTTGTGTATGCATTTGTGTGTGTGTCTATATATATATATATATATATATATAGAGAGAGAGAGAGAGGTATATATATATATATATATATATATATATGTATATATATATATATATATATATCGTAGAAAAGAGAAGGTTCCTCCTGAGACTGAGCCCGTCGTCAGGTGGTGCGCGGTGCCGGCGGAACCACTGCCGGGAATAATTTTGTTCAAATTTTTCAATAAAGGGCACACTCAAAGTCCTCTGTAAATGCAAATTTGGAACTTTATTCCTCAGTTACGCGTTTCGGCAAAGAATTGCCTTGATCACATGTGTGTGTTCCAAAGTTGCATTTACAGAGGACTTTGAGTGTGCGCTTTATTGAAGAATTTGAAAAAATAAATAAATATATATATATATATATATATATACATATATATATTCACTGAAAAAAACCATAGGTTTCAGACATGTTATAGTTAGGAATTAGCATTTAAAAAACCTTTGAAATTCACTGAAAAAACCATAGGTTTCAGGCACGTTATAGTTAGAAATTAGCATTTAAAAAACCTTACAAATTCACTGAAAAAACCATAGGTTTTAGGGACAGTTTTAGTTAGTTGGACATTGCACTCGTACAAAACCCGTGAAATTCCCCCGTTATAGTTAGTTCAGCTAACTATAACTCGCGCCCCCGCAATGCACTGCTGATGACGTCACATATTACATCACTCATGACATGGTCAGTGACATCACTGATGACATCACTGATGACATCTCAAATGACATCACTGATGACATCATGCAGTGACTGTGTGTTTCTATAAAGTTTAAATATTTTTAATATATATATAGGGAAAGGCATATTTTGAAGAATGAGTGGGTGTATAAGTGTCTGTATGGATGATTTAGTAGGTGCGTGACTAACTCTATAAGTGAGTGATTAAACGTATCTTACTGAATGCATGGGTTAGTGACTAAACTGGGTGAATGTCTGTATCCATCTGTCTGTTGCTGTGTAAGTGGCTGCATGGGTTTGTGAATAGCTACATGAGTGTCTATATGAGTTATTGATTGGTTGTCTGAGTATCTGTATGGGTGCCTGAGTGTTTGTGTGGGTGGGGTGTGTGCGACTCTGTGCATAGATGTGTGAGTGGGTGATTCACTGGGTGGATGGTTTCAAGAGTGCATCTGTGATAGACTGTATGGGTGGGTAAGAGTGTGTTAGTGAGTGAATGTATGTCCCAGTGGTACATGTGTGAGTAACTACATATGTGAAAGGCAGTATATATGTGTGTTGGAGTATATAAATAGCTATAAGCGAGAGTGTGTGATTGTGAGAGTGACTGTATGGATGAGTGTGTGCTTGTATCAGTGATTGTATAAGAGCGTAAGAATGTGCTAGTATTTGTATGAGTAAGTGAGCTGGTGTTTGTATAACTGTAAAGGTGAGTAAATGGCAGTGTGTTTAATTATTTGCATGACTGACTAGGTGTGTGAGTACCTCTATGGATGAGTGGCGGTGTTTGAGTGTCTATATAGGAGTATGAGTGCATATGATAGTCCTGTACTGAGTGACCGTAAGTATGAGTGACTGTACGGGTGAGTGAGTGGATGTGTGTGTAGACCTAAGAATCAGTGAGTGGGTATGTAGTTATTGGTGTTGTAGTGTCTATGGTTTTGCGAATGGCAGTCTGTAATTTAGAGTGGGTGTATCAAAGGTTATATTAGGGTGTGAGGAGGTGCATCAGAATTATCACGTGGATGATGTCATCAGTGATGTCATCAGTGATGTCATTTGAGATGTCATCAGTGATGTCATCAGTGAAGTCACTGACCATGTCATGAGTGATGTAATATGTGACGTCATCAGCAGTGCATTGCGGGCGCGAGTTATAGTTAGCTGAACTAACTATAACGGGGGAATTTCACGGGTTTTGTACGAGTGCAATGTCCAACTAACTATAACTGTCCCTAAAACCTATGGTTTTTTCAGTGAATTTGTAAGGTTTTTTAAATGCTAATTTCTAACTATAACGTGCCTGAAACCTATGGTTTTTTCAGTGAATTTCAAAGGTTTTTTAAATGCTAATTCCTAACTATAACATGTCTGAAACCTATGGTTTTTTTCAGTGAATTTCAAAGGTTTTGTAAATGACAATTTTTAAATGTATTAATAGTTATATAAATTTTTTTGATACTGATTTACTACATTTTTTTAAACTATTTATTTTTAGATATTTTATTTTTTAAATTACATTGTAATTACATTATACATTACATTTTAAAATATACTTTCTCAGAATGAATTACTTTAGTTTAAATACTTTGCAAATAGGCAATAGACTTTTAAGTACAGTAGTTACAGTTGTTGCAATGGGCAACACAATTTCAAACACAATGCAACATTGAGCTCAATGTGAATTTCTAGTTAAATGCAATTAGTTACTTTATGGATTACTTTTTCTAACCACAGGACTGGATCCTAGATTCAGTCCTGGGACATCTCCTGTAAACAGTTGAGTAAAATCGTTTTGGTTACAGTAGTGATTTTTAAGGAATATTATTGTATTTTAAAAGTTGACACAGAAACGTTTTCACATAGAATCACCAATGTTATCCTATGGGAGGAAATTCACTTAGCAGGTAAGTAGTGTTATCGTTACTTTTTCTTACTCAGTGGTGGATCCTGGATCGAGCTCTGGTGCATCTCCTGTAAACAGTTGAAAGAATGCGTTTAAGTCATACAGGCGATTTTTAAGGAATATTTGTAGTTTGTGAAAATCGACACAAACTATTCTGCTGAAAACCAGACAATGGATTCCTATGGAAGGAAATACAAGTTACTGGTAAGTACGGTTAGAATTACTTTTCAGGGTCAGTGCTGGGCTAAAAGATGCAGCACTGGGTTCTCTCCTGATAACAGGTGAGTAAATCGGAATTCGTAGTTCGGCTGATTTTAGAGGAATATTATAAAGTTCCAAAACTCCACACTTCGAAGAATTTCCAAGTGAAACCAGTCAATGTTAGCCTATGGAAGGAAATTCAAGTTACTGGTAAGTACGGTTAGAATTACTTTTCAGGATCTGTACTGGGCTCAAAGATGCAGCACTGAGGTCTCTCCTGATAACAGGTGAGTAAATCGGAATTCGTAGTTCGGCTGATTTTAGAGGAATATTATAAAGTTCCAAAACTCCACACTTAGAAGAATTTCCAAGTGAAACCAGTCAATGTTAGCCTATGGAAGGAAATTCAAGTTACTGGTAAGTACGGTTAAAATTACTTTTCAGGATCAGTACTGGGCTCAAAGATGCAGCACTGAGGTCTCTCCTGCTAACAGGTGAGTAAATCGTAATTCGTAGTTCGGCTGATTTTAGAGGAATATTTGCACAATGGTGAAGGAAGGGGTGGGGCCTGAGGTGACATGTCTGCAAACACGCCCTGTGAGGCGTTTTAAGTTGGAGAATTAATTCCTCCTCAATCCCGAGGGTCCCTAGGAGCCAACTAGCCCACCAGATACCTCCAGTATGCGCCAGAGAGCTGCGTTGCAGAGAGGTGTTCAGAGGCCACGCCCCTTTTTACAACACTCTGCAACGCAGCTCCGTGGCGCTTACTCGAGGTACCTGGTGGGCTAGTTGGAGCCCCCCCACACAACTAATTTTAATTTTAAAAAAAGAAGCCCCGGAGGGTGGCGGTCCCCGGGGCTGCGGGAGGGCTGAGAGCCCTCCCGCACCATTTTGTTTAAAGCCCCGGGGGGTGGCGGTCCCCGGGGTTTGGGGGGGCCTTAGAGGCCCCCCCATATAATTATTAATAAACCCCCGCATGCCCCCGGGACTTGGCCCACCCGGGGGCCAATTAACCACGAAGCGCGGGAGTCCGCGCTTCGTTTTTTTTTATCGGCAGGATCCGCGCACCCAGCGTGTTTTTTGCCGATTTTAAAAACGATGCACTGCATCGCATTTGGCGATGCAGCGCTCACAACGAAATTTGTTTTATTTATTTACATGTTTACTTACCTGTATTAGGCCTTAATCCGTAGTTTACTACCCCCCACCCTGCCCCTCCCCCGCCCCACGTCCCCGCCGACCGGCACTCCTACCACCGACCGCGCCTGGATTGTGCATCCTTTGCCTAGTGTTAAGAAGCACTACCTGACTCTGAACAGCTGATAGGTATTATAAACTGGCAGACAAGATTGCCCCCATATTCATGGAATAGCATTGACTGGTTTGAGCTGCCACCATGGATTTTAACACTGAGATTGAACAATGTGCACAGGAGACAGTATGGTGTTTTGACTAAATGCCATATAAAAAATGCTGCAATATGTGAATAGACAAAGCATTCCAGTTCTCTGATGCATCTTGTGAGTTCATTTCCACTGGGGTGAGTGAGTTGATTCCAAACATAATGAAATAAACCTCTGGCAATGCAGAAAATGGGCTTCTCTGCACTGATTAATGAGAAGTGGTGCTGTGGAGAATGGAATTCTAAAACAATTAGTTCAGGGCGTCCATTTACGGTCAGTTGTACAGAGCATTAAAGTTGTTGAGGGAGGTGGAAACTTTCATTCATCCTTGACCATGGTCTGTTTCATAAATGGGGTTTATCACAAGCCCTTGCCCGATGGTGCGTCACATTTTTGATGAACCGGTGGCGCAGTGTGCTCACCCATATTTACAAGGCCATGCAAAGCCACCCTGCCTTTAAATGCATCACTTTGCATGAAAGAGGTGTGCCATGGGTGTTGCTGTGAGTGTTTCCACGCAACACTTATGGATTCTGCCGCATTCCCAGATTTACAATGTTTCGTAAACCTGGAAATGTGTCAGAATCCTATGCCTCCCTAGGGAGGTGTAAGGAGGCACAACGAGGAGAAATACTTTTATTTCTCCTCGTTTTTCATCTTTATATGCATGCTGCATTCTGCAACACACAGAGAAAGTGCAAAACATCATCAATGATTGTTTTTGAGCACGAAGGTGTCCTTTCCTGCACAACCACAATCATCCCTGCAAAGCAGGCACCTTTGCACCATGGTGCAAGGGTGCCTGCTTTGGCGCATGGCTGCCAATTGTGCACCAGAACAGGGGAAAGCACAGGGATACATCATATTGTTGTAAATACAACGCATTCTTCTGCTTTTAAAATCAAGCAGCTCAGCGCATCAAAATGGCTTGCGGCATCGCGCTATGTCATTTTGTCGTAAATGAGGCCCAATATATATTTCATTTCATTGGAGAGATGGGCACCTACTCCTCCACATAGGAAAGTCATGCATCCCAAAAGCAGTAGATGTTACATTATTGAGTATAACTTCTATGTTAACAACAGACACAGAAATTAGATGTTTACGCTAGTTCCATATATGGGTATCAATACAATGCAATGCATATTATTCGTACATTAGGATATGCATGTTTTTATAGTTAATTGCAGTACATAGCACATTTTTCATCTGCCAAAGCAAGTCCTTCATTCCTTTCTGCTATACAAGAGCAACAGAATGCTGTCCACTACATAATGTATGTACACATTATTCACTAGAATGTCATGACTGGGCAGTATGAAATGACAGGACACAGTAGTTGCAAGATTCAAATAAAGTTGTGGCCTATTGGAGGAACCATACCAAATTAAATGAAATGCTATAACTAAATGCCCTAAACAGCACTCACTGAACTCCCTGAATGAAACGGTTTGACTGAGCTGTAGAATGTGTAATATTTAAAAATTATACATTGAAAGAGAGACAGCACTTGGCATATTGTACTTTGGTTGAATTTTCATGTCAACCACCACATGCTTTCAAGGTGAATTAGCATGTTTTGGTATCTGCATGTCGTGAGCTTGAATCCTGGCAAATTTAACTTAGTCTTTCATCCTTCTGATTCTGATATATTGAGGATAGTAATTTCTGAAATACCATGCCTTGCTATTTACAGTGGTTTGAAGCAGGAAAAAGAGGTATGTAATAAGCAATAAATAATAATAATCATTGTTATTATTTTGACTTTGTCTTCTGTAGAAATTGACACGCTGGCTCCATGAGCAAAATGGAGTTTACAAGCAACTGCCGACCTAGTATTTGTAAAATGCATTTGAGTCCTTGGGGCAGGTGCCAAAATGGTTTACATCAGAAAAACAGAGCTTGAGCCCCACAGCATTTACCTGTGCTCGCACAGGTAAATGCTGTGGGGCGGTGAGGCGGGGCAGGCGGGGTGGGGGTAGTGGAATCCGACACACGACAGTAATGTGAAGACTAACTGAATAAATAAATAAAACCACTTACCTTGCACTTGCCGTATTGCTGAAGTCTGCGATGCGGCGAGCACAAGGTAAGTGGTTTTATTTATTTAGTTTTCACAGTGCGTCGTATGTCAGATTCCACTACCCCCCACCCTGCCCCGCCCCGCCTCACCGCCCCACAGGATTTACCTGTGCGAGCCGCAGCTACGAAAAACGGCAAGTGGGAAAAATTACGCCCATCAACGGATTAGTGCCGAGGTATCAATCAGTTTGAATCATATCACAGCCTATTTTGGCAACAGCTGGTCTTTTATTTATATTTTGTTTTAAACTTAACATTTTTTACATAGCCCGAACTTCATTAGAGTAATTTACTTCAGTGCCAGATTATTTGTTTTTCTGTATGTGTGTGTTTAGAGGCACAGGGAGATTATTGCAGTAATTCACGGAACCAGATGATATAGGAGCCTGGGGATTTAAATCTGGTATCCAAATTCCAAAGTCGGCAGCAATAGCAAATAAGCTGCATCGCTTAATAACCATTGAATGATTTAGCCATTGCTGCTCTTGGGATCTGTTTCGTTTGTATGATACATTTTAAAAGCTTTATCAGAATATCTTCATTTGTGGAGCATTTTGTTAATTAATTGTTATTCCTTTTATTATACTTTGGTCTGCACCATGAAAAGCTTTGTTTATGTGTATTGCATATTATTACACCGCACACTGCACGCCTCTCTGAGGTGAATGCTTTCATCTCTGGACAATCTATCAAAAGTGAGTAACTGGGAACTCTTATGGATAAGAAGGATTTAGCCTTGTGGGTCCCCCTTCTAGGTGGTGTGAGAGTTCAATCACAGCTCACATCATAACTACACCCTTTAGCCTGCCGTGCAGTTTCCTTTTAGAAGTGTAGCAGCCTTTTTTTCACAAGCAATTACTGTCAACACTGACAGGACAGAGAATGTAATCTTGTTTCATTTCCCAGGGTGGCAAATGTGTTCCTGTAATCGGGCCTTGATGTTCTTCAACAAACTCAATGGTTTCAATATTTCACATACTCTGTTTTAGCAAACACGATTTTTTTCAATGCAAACGACTGCAACCCACAATTCAAAAAAACTTTTTATAAATAAATTGATTCAATTTCTTTATCTTCGCAAAATAACAAAATGTAGCAATGATTTGTGTTCATCTGCCTAGTGTCTAGCACTGACTGCGGAATTTGGAACTTAAGGAACCAGCTTTCGAATTTGGTTCGGGTCAACATTAGTACAAAACGTTTTTGCGGTCACAAACGGGCTGAACTGCAGAATCAGTCGTTTGCGAATGCAGTAAAGACATTTTGGTATGTATGGATCCTAAATTCACCCCAAATCCCAATTGTATGAATCCCAAATTGCAATTCGGTAACACATTATTGAATCGCAATTTGGAACTACGAATACATACCAATTCGGTATTTGGAAGGGAATCTGAATGGGATGTATCATTGTTCTGCGACCAAATTCTGGTCACATAACATTAATATTTTTCTGACACCTCTAAAAAGATGGTAACCCATTTGCAAATGTGAAAATGTTCAAATAAATATTATTACAGAGCGGGCAGTGGTCCAACGCACCACTACCTGCTCTTAAAAAATAAAATGTTAATGTTTCATTCTCTGTCTTGAAACACAGCCCATTTTCCTTTAAGGAAAATGGGGTGCATTACAAAAAAATGAATGCTTTTTGGAAAAGCAATCACAGATATGGTGGTCTGCTGAACCCCATCAGGCCACCATCTCTGCGATAGCCATCATTCCTAATGGGTCACAAACTGCAACCTACCTCATTACTATTCATGAGGTAGGTCCATTTACAACCCACTAGTGATAACTATTTTGTAATTGTAAGTTTTCTTACATGAGGAATGATGATTTCCTAATTGCAATTCGGTAAGAATCTCAATTAGAAAATTGCAATACCTACTTTTGTACATATGGACCTTTGTGGGTCTGGACAAGTCGCTAAATTTCCCTGTGACTAAAAAGTTTTGAAAAAGTGAAACAAACAAGGCAAGAAAGTCATTTCCCCAACTTGCAAGGGGCAGACAAAAATCCCACTATAATTCTATATTGTGTGCAATAGTTCTGTTTACCAACAGACAAATAAAGCTGTCTGTATGCGAAAAATAAAAAGGCACACTAAAACATTTAGAAATGGGGGTCCTAGTTGGCAGTGGTATGCACCCTGTCCAAGTAGGGACCCTTCCTTCTAGTCAGGGTAAGGGAGTTACACACCCAAGATAACCCTTGCTCACCCCCTTCGTAGCGTGGTACGAGCAGTCAGGCCTTTCTCAGAGGCAATATGTAAAGCATTTGTACATAAAACACACCATAACACAGTGAAACACAACAAATGAAAACCACACCAGTTTAGAAAAATAACCAATCTTTATCTCAACAAAACAAGACCAAAACAACAAAACTCCAACATACACGACTCAAGATATAACTTTTAAAAGGTTTAAGCAATTTAAACTATAGAGCTCTATGGATGCATTGATTTTAGCACAAAGTACCTTGATGCATCAAAATCCGAGATGAAACAAAGCCGCAAAGGAAGGAAGCATCAGAAAACACAAGCGATGCATTGATTCTTGAATCCCAGGGGAATGGAAGCGTCAGTTCTGCTGCACGCAGAAAAAGTGTTGCGCCGATTCCTTACTGCAAGGAGAAGTAATGCGTCAAATTCCAAAATTGGCTTTGTGCTGCGAGACGATGCAATGGAAACTTGACGCACAGGTGCGATGCGTGGAAAACCCAGGCGTGCTGGGTCGATGTGGCAGTGAAACAGATGCCTTGTCAATTCTTCCAGCCGCAGGCAGGGATGCGTTGATTCCTTAGCCACACAGCAGGGCCTGCATCAAAGTCGGAGAGGGGGTCTCGGACGTCAGATACACAGTGCTCTGGACTCGGGCTGCAAGGGTTCTTCCAGCTGCGAACATGCGCTGCGTTGATTTTTCATCCCCACCACAGCGATGCGTTGGTTTTTCAACCACATGGCATGCTTGCAGCGGCAAAAATGTCGCTGAAGGGTAATGCATGGATTCTCAGCTCTTGCAGCAGCAAAACAACCTCCAAGGACCCAGAACTGGAGTTGGTACCACTTGGCAGGTCAGAACTCCCAGCAGAGGAGTTCAGGGGAGCTACAGATGAAGTCTTTGATGGCCCTGAGACTTCCATTAGGAGGCAAGCACACACAAGCCCTTGGAGAACTTGGAAATTAGGATTCCAGAAAGCAAAGTCTAGCTCTTTCACTGCTCACAGACAGAAGCAGCAACTGCAGGCCAACCCACCAAAGCAACACTGCAAAGGGGAAGTACTCTTCCTGGCAGCTCTTCAGCTCTTCTTCTTGGCAGAGGCCTCAGTCCAGAAGTGTTCTAAAAATGAGGGGACATGTCCAATACTTATAACTCATTTCGCCTTTAAAGAAGGCATAATTCAAAGGATAGTCTTTGTAATGCACAGATCCTGCCATGCCATGTCCTGGCTCCAGTCACACTACAGGGTGGTGGAGAAAGCATTGTGGAAGAACAGGCACAGCCTTATTCAGGTGTCAGTGACAACTCCTCCCACCACTCTAGCTCAAGAAGGCCCACCAGACTGATAATGGGCAATCAGGATATGCAGGGCACACCTCAGTTCCCTTTGTGTGACTGTCTACAATGAATGCACAAATAGCCCAGCTGTCTGTCTAAACCAGATGTGGATTCTACAGGCAGGCAGTGGCATAGGATGGTGAAGCAAGAAAATAGCCACTTTCTAAAAGTGACATTTTCAAACACCCATTTAAAAACCACCTTCAAAGAAAGATGGGCTTTTAAATCCTGAGTTCAGAGAACCCAAACTCCAAATCTCTATATCTTCTCATTTGAAAGTTACACTTGTAAGGTGTTACAAGGCAGCTCCAATGATAACCTATGAGAGAGATAGTCCTTGCAATAGTGAAAAATTAATTTAGCAGTATTTAACTATCAGGACATGTACAACACACCAGTACATGTCCTACCTTTCACATACACTGCACCCTGCCCATGGGGCTACCTTGGGTCTACTTTAGGGGTGCCTTACATGTACTAAAAGGGAAGGTATGAGCCTGGCAAGTGGGTGTACTTGCCAGGTCGACGTGGCAGTTTAAAACTGTGCTTGCAGACACTGCAGTGGTAGGCCTGAGACATGTTTGCAGGGATACTCAGGTGGGTGGTATACTCAGTGCAGCATGCCCACTCATAGCATTAGATTTACAGGCCCTTGTCAAACAAAGTGCACTTTACTAGGGACTTATCAGTAAATCGAATATGCCAAGCATGGATAACCAAACATAATCACAATATAAACAGGAAGCACTTGCACTTTAGCACTGGACAGCAGTGGTAAATAGCCCAGAGTTCAAAAACCAGCAAAAACGAAGTGGAACATATAGTTAAAAATATAGGAGGTAGAGGCAAAAAGACTGGGGAAATCACACCAAGGATGCCAGGTCTAATAAAAACAATGACTCCTCATTAGTAAAATGATGAACATTGCTGAATTAATCTTTAATGTAGACAGACAGTGGTTTTATATGTCCATGATACCACAGAGCACTTGTTTGATTATAAGTCAGTCTCCAGTATGCCGGGTAGAAGTGGGAGACTACTGCCTTTTAAACACTACCTGCTCATAGCACAAAGACGATATTGTCTCAAAGGATATTTCCATGATAAACACCAAGGAGGACCTCGTGCTACCTCTTTAATAGACCCCAGTTACATTTTAATTTTAATTTTTATTCACAGGAGACTGGCTTGAACAGAAAATAGCTCCCTATTTCTATGCCATTGTTATAAAAGGTGGCAGATAGCTATAAGCAGACAATTCCTTGAACGGGTAGTTAATTATTTAGTTGCATATCCACTATATGTATTCTAAAACACTATAAATTACAACAATCTCTAGCCAAATGTATCTATAAAAAATAAAACTGTGAACTGCAATAATGCTTGCCTGAGTCCTTGCAGCAAGGAGGGACTGCCATCTCCTGATGCCCCTGCATTGACTTGTAAGATTGTGCTCCTCAACAGAGGCATGCCACTGACTTGCTGTTTGAGCACCTATACTCAAGAGGCTGGTATCTACAATGCCAGTTTCTTTAATCTCGAGGTGACATAAGTATTTGCCAGGCTTCTTGGGAGAGCTCCTTAATCATAAAAGTTATTGCCTATAAGCATTGTGACCAGAATCCAGTTTGAGCTACAATTTGCCGCCAAGGCAGCTTTTTTTAAAAGACTTTCTGGGTCATTTAAACATTGGTAGGTGAACTGCCAGCCCACCATGCCAGTGGAGGCCTTAGCCACTAATCTCGTGGCAAAGGGCACATGCTGTATTTTACTGCTTTCTGTGTACCGGCTGGTGAGGCAGATGCAAAGAAGGCAGATAGTTCCCCTGCAAGGTAGGCGACAATCTCAAAATAATTACATTGTATGTAGGTATGCTGAGCCAGCATAATCCTTGCTTGGCTCGGCTTGACATACTTTTTTATTTTAGTGAAAACAAAAAGCAATGGCCCTGATGCACAGTGAGTTTTCTTTCCATGTCTGGAGGCTTTTGGAAGAAGCAGAGAAAATTAATGATGTTACCTCACCCTAAGTAGAGCAAGATGACCATTGTTGGGAAATAGTGGCCCATTGGCTAGCAGGCTATCTGTTCAAGGGTTCCTGACACAGAAGCCAGCTTAGGCTATGCCATCGAAACCGTCTCTAAATGTAGTGGTGGAAGTATGAGTTCAATGGTTCAAGAATACCTGCAATTCCTGGTTGTACTCCCTTCCCACCAAACCCTAAATGACCCATTTTATCATTTGGCAGAAGTATGTATTGCAGGAGAAGTGAACCACTCAGAAAACCATAAAGTGTACGATGTTATCTCTACAACAAACTAAGAGAAACCTCTGTAACAGTTTGAGAGAGAGCATCTCACCCTCTTATCCCCTCCAAAACCTTGCATTTCCTTTGGATGTTTTTTCTATGCATGGACACTGGTCTGAACTTTGGAACCATTGTGACAGCATGTCTGTGAACAATCCATGCTGGAGAGAATTACCCTGAAAGGAACTGACTACAACTAATATGACTAAGAAACACCTACCATGTGCATCAGGTGACCATCTACCCACCTGCTGCCTTCAATAAAAACAAACCTCTAGGCATGTTTTACTATACCATAGGCATCTTCAATGAAGTATCCCATTGAGCAAATCTGAGACACTGGAACACAATTCAGACATCACCCCGACCAGTACCCAGATGAAATCTTTCAAATACAAATGCACATTTTGTCACTTTGCTAAACTTCACCATGCAGGAAGACCAAGTCAACTTGTATCCTGTGGACAATTCATAGATTCTGGGACTATTAAATTGTGTGTTCAATTATGATGGGGAGAAATGTGTTCTTCCACAGCATACTAGGAAACTCTGTGTTACTGAAGACTGTGTAACGCAACTAGTTGCTAAAGTCCCCCAAAAAAACCACATGAATGGGGTAGGAAGTTTGATTCAGCAGTAAACCCCCACTTCTTATCATTGGTTATTTTCCATTATGATTGCATGTATACAGGGATAGGGATTAAAAATCACAATCACTGGCTCCTGCCTCTTGCCCTAACTATTGCCCTGCCTTTAAGGAATTCAGTGGAGCACCACCTTACATGAATGTATCTGTATGTAGTTACTTTAAACCTGCCACCCCATTGGAGCATCCATGAACAATTTTTTGGGACATGACAACTGTTTGTTCCGTGCATTCTTTAGTGACTCAGAGATACATTATGGTACATATTTTGAATTGTAGGTCCTACAGAAGAGACACATTGCTCTCTTGTAACATTGAAGCTGGTATTTAATACACCAACAGTTGATGGGTGTATTGTTCCCTAGTTTGGAAAAGGGTGGACCTGAGGTAAACTCCTCATACTCTGTTTTTGTTTTTAAGATTTGGCCACTTGTGTGCTGTATGAATTTGGGGGTACACGTTGAGGGAGGTGATTACCTTTGTTAAATAATAATCACAATCCTTTTCTGGGTGAACCAGTAAAGTCACTAAATAAACATGAGCTCAACCCACTGGTATCTATAGCACATAGCAGACAAGCTTAACTTAGAGAGATGGTGTAAAGTATTTATGCAATACTAAGACAGTAATAAAGGTGAAATACAAAGCAATAAAAATCCCAAAGTGAATTAGTAGAGATTAACATTCAATAAGCAAATTAACACAAAAATACAATAGTGGCAACCGGAGATTTGAATTTGAAATTGCTTAAGTAGGAATAGGGACAAGAAGCACAAAGTCCCAATGATAGTCAATGGTCATGGTAGAACTGGACCTAGGTGCAATTTGACACTGACCAATGATGATACACTAAGCAGGTAAAAAATTGTACCCTCCGACTTTAGTCCTTTAGGTCCCAAATCACAACAGGAATACACTTCTAAAGTGTTCCTGGACCACAGTGGTGGCATTTAGAGACTCACAGGTTGGCAAGCAGAGGTCGACAGGGGAGTCTAGACTAGATCCAGTTGCCACTGGTCAATAGGGTAGTTTCCGTAAAAGGCCTTCTGTTGCTTGTTGTGTCACTGTAGCTTTAAAAGGAGGTCAGCCTTAAGACCCTTGGAGTCCATTTCTTTCCCCTGGGTACACGAGGGAGAGCATGTCCTACCTTCAGGGTCCTTCTCAGGTCACAGACAGCAGGCCCAGTCCTTTTCTGATCTTCCACAGGTGCAGGAGTGTTCTGAATAGGGTGCATGGAGAAGCCACATTTATGCCTGGCATGTGTTATGGGAGGGAATGAACCCTGAGCATGCCCCAACCAATGGCGTAAAAGTTTATGGGGCTAACCCTACCCACTTTGGACATTTTCAAGATGGTGTCAGTCTTTGGCCACACTAAACTTGGGCTCTGAAAGCTGGCTATGTATGTGGGGAGTGTCCTATAGTAGTGCAAGTGTCCTACAACATCGAACACCAAAATCCTACTTGAGTCAGTCCCTGTAACCCAATAAACCCAGAAACAGAAGTCTGATACAACAAAGTAGGGTTAGTCAGCTACCAGAAAGTAGATATACAAGAATTGTTTTGTCATCTGGCTCTCGCCTTTTGAGGTGTACCCCAAGTATGATATGTAAAACCAGAGCAGAAATGTAAAGCAGATCTTGGCACTCCAGGAGAAATTGACACTGTGATGTCAACAAGAGGCCCAGTGTGATTGGGGCTGGTCTGGCTAGGGGAATAAAAGAAGTTGGGTTTAGGTACATATGCTTGTGACACTGTAGCCCTCTTTGAAGTTAATCAAGTTCCCGTGCCCAACCAACAGGTTTTCCTGTCAAGGGCAAAACCACACCTCCCCACACTCAAGGCCTTTTGTCCCTGTTGTGGGAGCAATTTCACAACTGTTTCACATATATTAAAATGCTAATTACTGGCTTGCAGAAGTGGGAAAGCACAATGCAGATTAACTTCTATTAGCTTCATGCAGGGAAAAGGTAACTTTCTAAAAGTCCCTTTTCGTTAATAGATAAAAAATTATAGTGTATCATTAAATTTGATTTGCATGACTATTAAAAAAGAGTCTTTGAATTATTTTTGTATCTGCTGCTAAACCAAAATTAGCATATTAGATGTAACACTATAGCCCAGTGTTTTTCAAGGGATCACCCAGCCTTGTACAGTGAAAATACCATTTGGACCTTTTCACTGTAAGGACATGTGGAATAGTAAACTTTCACATGTCTTACTTTTAGATACCATGCTAACTATCGTATGGGAAAATATTTCTACTTAGGGGTTACTTATTAGTATTGAAAACTAAGGTTTTGAACTATCAAAAATGGTGTATTTTGACAGGTTGAATTGACAGTTTAAACCCCACAGTCATGCTACAATGATAGGCTTGGAAACAGGGTTATGTGGTCACTGCAGTGAATCGCACAGTGGGTGCTTCAGCCCACTAGTGACATTTAAAACGTAAATGCACTCGGTACACTGTACGCAATACAAAAGGGACCTATAAGGTACATTAAATATGCCAATCAGGTGTATATCAATGTTAACATTTAAAAAGGGGTGCACAAGGACCTTACTATGGGTTAGTAGGAGTAAAGTGTACAGAGTTCTATGGCCAACAAAAATATTTCAGGCACAAATCTGGATTAAACCATGCAAAATATGGTAATTTCAATAGTTGCGGCCTGGTTTTCCATAATGGGCATGTCAAAAACATTTATAAGTACATGATACAAACTTCTGAATATTTTCTAGCCTTCTTTACATAACAAAGCACTTCAATTTAAAATATCAACAGCAAATCCCCATAGATGTACATTATGAAATTATTAAGTCTTTATTTATCTTTATTTCTCCCATGATCATCTATGACCTTCTATTGGTAACTAAGGGCTAGATGTGCAAAGTGTTTGTTAATATCAATTTGTTCGCAAATGGCTTTGCGACTCAAAAAGTGCTTTTGCGATGCACAAAAGCAATTCACAATATTCTTTTTGCGATGCAATTTTTGCAAAGATAAGGGCCCAATTTTGCAATTCACAATTATAGAATCTATAATAGTGACTTGCAAACCATATGTTTCATGCTGTCACAATTAGCGACTATGCACAAAAGGCCAGTTTCCGTATACAATTTACCATCAATTCATTTCAGGTGGTAACTGTGTGCAAACTATAAAAGCTGGCCCAGAATGCGTGGGGGGATTCCACAATGGCTGCATTTTATGTGATTGTGAGAAGGATGTGAATGTTGGCTGCTCGGCAGAAGAGTAAGCGGAGACAGGAAAGGATTTTCAGAGTTAGGCTGACCATTTTCCAGCAAATTTCGGATGAAAGTTTTGACCAATGCAGGTTAAGTTGCACTGTAATATTAGAAATTATTACAATTTTAAAGCCACATATAGAAAGTGGTACTCTGTGCAGCAATTCTATCCCCACCTAAGTTCTATTGTTGTGTTCATTACACCTTTTGAACTCTGACAGTTACCAGGGTGTGATTTCTGTTGCTGGTGGGGTTTTTCAAAGTGGGATTTTGTGTTTTTTACACTGATATCTAGATGACATGCTGCTCTATATCAACTGCAGAAATGCACAGGAATTCAATCCACTAAATTAAAATTTTACAGTATTGCTAAATGTCCTGATGTAATAGGGTGAACAGATGGAACACAGGTCCCTATTTGTCCTTCATCTCATCTAGAATATTTGTATAGAAACAGGAAAAACACACATTCTTTCAATATTCAAGTGGAGTGTGACGCAAACTATTTAATAACTAATATTGTGTCACAATACCTAGGAAGCGCCAATGACTCCTTCATGTTTAGGCACAGTGGAATATGCAGAAGACTGGAAAGAGGGGAGTTTGATTATGTCTATTTGTTAGGTAATGATAATAAATATATGCCATATATGTTTGTCCTTATCACATGCAAAATTAAAGAAAGCTCACAGTTATTTGTTGGTCTAGGTGATAGTGTGTATCCCCTATGTCCATGAATTTTAACATCATATTTATCCCTACAACCCAAAATGAAAGGTGATACAACACAGAACATTGTCACACCAGGAGTGTGATTGAGAGGACATTTGTCTTGCTGAAAACTTGTTTCCAGTGCCTACATAAAAGTGTTAGTGCTTTCCAGTATGCTGAGGAGACTGCAACCAGAGTTGTGGACATTGCAACAAGGAGACGCCTACAAATCACAGACTCAGACTCAGATTTGGAGGATAAAAATCCTGAGCCACCTGTTCAGCAGCCAACAGAGGAGAGTAGAGCAGAGAAGGGGAGACGGTGATGGGACCACATTGCCAACAATTACTTTTCAAGGTAAGTCATATGTGAAATTAGAAATAGTACAAATAGTACAATACTTGTTTGATGCTTCAAAGTAAACAACTTTTATTGTCAAGATTTTTTAATCAAATTGTTAACTCTCACATGAAATGGTACATAGTGTCCATCTAATGTCCACCCAGTGTAGGTTACAGCACTATTGGTATTTCCCATACTGTGCCCTTTACTGCTTTTTGCAGATGCTTCCCCAATGGGTTGTGGCTGCATGTTGTGCAGCAGGAGAACGGCTGTTGCAGTGAGAGTGCATCTGGTGCAGAGATGCTGCTGACACTGGAGATTTCTTCACTATCTTGACGTTCAGCAGCTACCCCACTAGCTATTTGGCCAGTTTGTAGTGCCTCAACTGTAGAGGTAATTTGTCCTAAGCACCTTGAGACATCCCCTTTAAAGTGGCCCATTTCCACTTGGAAATTTACTGTCCACCTCGATAAGTTTGAAGTGGCATGTGTCAATCTCTCATTTGAATCCATCCATTCATGTTGCAATGCTTCTCTCTCTGCGCCTTTGATTAGCATTATCGTCAGTCATTTGTAGGCATAATTTTTCAAGGACATTGGTGAGGCTGTCTATTTTAGTGTCCATCTTCTCTTGGTTTTCAGCCAATTGATTGGCCACATTATTGAAGTCAAATGATATACATTGATGCATGAGCTGCAGTTTTTGTTAACTATTTTTAAGTGCTTATGTTGCAGATGCTGAACTTGCAGAATGAAGCCCTCAAGCCCACCAAACAACTGGATTTTTTCACCTCTATTTTCTAACAATGATGCTTGGTTGCCATGAGACGCCCTATGTAGCCGAGTGCGATTACACTCTGGGACACACTGCTGTTGTGGAATGATAACTGGATGCAGGTTGGACTATGAGGCTGTTGGACATCATCCTCATCCAATGATTATGGCTGTGGGGAGCATGAAGCACTGTTACAGTAGCCTTGAGGTGTAGTTGACTGACTGTCTATTTTAATGGGATCTTCCACCACCAGGTGTGAGTCATTCTGTCCCTCCACATTTGAGCTATCATTGTCTTCCTCAGGTTGACCTGTTTAAAGAAAGAACGTACAATTCATTTTAGTATGAGTGAAAAGCACTTCTTTCTATATGTTATCATTTGTTTAATACATTTTAAACACTGACTACAGTGTGTGGATTATTGACTGCATGTCCCATAATGCACTATGATAGTCGTGTTACGGCTTCTTACTAAAAGCTCTGTATTATGATGCCTAATTAATGTACATAGAAGACAGTTTTAGGGTAATAGGTGTGCAAATAAAAATGATTGCACTAAGTTTGAGACTTTGCAGGTGTTGATTTATCAATCCTTGCTAAACCCACAACTGCTTCTGGCTCCAAGGTACACTCAACCATCGACTTTTAGTGTAGTGGTTGGGGGAAGAGTAGAAGGACCACCTGCTGTTGTCTGGGACTCACTCAGCTAAGTTGCAACCTTCCCCTTTTGTGAACAACCTGAAATAATACCACCTTTTCCTGATTTATTCAATGGAGCACCGCACTACTCCCACATCATTGATTTTCTGCGGAATCTTCTGCTATATTCTTATTTTCTGCGCCTCCGGGACATTCACGGTCAATCTTCCAAATAGGAGGTAAAATTGTTCCAGCATTCCTCTGTTAAAATCTCAAATTCTTTTTTCCAAGAAAACTAATTTTTCTTCTTCCGTACCCTGACTCCTCTGCTTCTTGACTTGCTATTGCTGGTGTAGTTAGCTGTGGCCTGCTGCTCAAAATCGCAAATTGCACTTGAAGCGATGCACTACTGCCTCTCTGACTGCTTTCCAGGATTAAAATGAGAAGCTCTTCCTGGTTTTGAGGTCATTACCCAGAAACAGGAAGTGCTTTTCTGTATTTGCAGTTGCGTTTGCAATGTGTGACCAGGATTGCAATTTTGGTAACCGCAAAATGGAATTACCAAAATAAAGAAGGGACTACATTTTGAATCTAAAAAAATGCCAGCAAATCACACGTATGTACTGTTTTACAATTTCCTAATTGTGTTTCACAAAAAATTGCAATTAGGAAATTGCAAATCAGAACTTTTGTACATCTAGCCCCAACGTATTTTTAATAGCATTATTATATCAAGAATTGCCCAGTCCTTAAAATCTTCATTTCTTTATTGTGCTTGCCACATTCTTCATTCATCATCAGACGTCACAAATTTATGGCTTGAGCTAATTTAAGCTACTTATCATGTGACTTAAGAACATTTAAAGAAGCCTTTGGCCAAATCTCAATGGAGCCAAGGTAGTGGGTTCTCATCAACTCAAGTGTAAGAAGAATCTGGTCTGGCAGATACAGAGTGTTTCGGAGACTGGTGGTGTCAGGGCACATTATCAAAGGCCTACGCAATTTCCTTGAAATGTATCTCCACCCTGTGAGCATTAAGTAATAGCTGGCAATAACCAGTTTAGGCGTGTCTGAAGGGTGCAAGTAAAAGATAATACACTTCACACTTCGAGGCATCTGCATGCAGATCGAGTCCAACATCCCAGTACCAGACCAGGAATCTCTAGTTAGATACATTTTTCTTGCAGTACAACTACTTGGAAGTTTATAATCAGTTATGGTAGCAGCTGTTTTAATATAACATCAAGGCCTCCTACATCTTTATCTATAGAAAAAGCCATGCCAGTAATACACATCAGTGGGTAATTAAACCGGAAAAGATAAAAACACTAATGATTTCCCAATCTGCGATCAGCCACAGATTTGATACTAGGAATCTGAAGGAAGAGGGGAAGCTAGATTTATTTAGAATAGCACTGACCTGGCCTTATTATGAAGAAAGTCAAATGATCCATGAGCAAGTAGCACAGGAAATCACAATAATGTTTCTTGAAATGGAAAATATTCCTTATATGTTTACTTTTCTGCTGACATTGTGTTTGAACTATTTGATGTCTTTTAGTTTTGTTTTATATTGGCTAATGGGAAGATAATGATATCTGCCCATGTGAGAGATCTTTATATTTTTTTATGTGGATGGATCCATGTAGTTTAGGATTTTGCAACTTATTTTGTTCTGCAGGGGTGACACATTAACCATTGTTTGGTGTTTCATTTGCAGATCGACAATGGCTAATATAGCCCTAACATTGGCACTGCGCTATACAAGGCAGTCTTACCCTTGGAAAATGGTGTAAACATGTGGGATGACAATGTGCAGATAAACTACCATTCAAAAGTGTGCTCAATGAAATGTCAGTATTGGGTATTGTTAGACCCAGTGGTTTATGGCTGGCTGGGATGCATCAAAGCCAGGCAGAATCTACCGTCCTAGATAGGATGAGTATGATACACTTGTCTGCTAACCTGTGCTCACCCTTGGGTAGTTTGGCACCGAGCAGCCAGGCTTATCCTTAGGGTCAAAGTGTACAGTGTTGGCAGAACACTACCCTCAAAGCACACTGTGTATGCTACAAAATGAAACTCCACACTGTATGTATAAAACACTGTTATTTGTATTACACACACATTGAAATCAACAAGGCATACACATTGGATATATACTTTGCAGTTATATGTAATTGTAGAACTCTCCCATTAGTAGCAGAATGGCATCAACATATATGTAGTCTGAGAAGACTAGGACGTAACGTGGCCCCAAAAACAAAGACAAAACAAAAGAAGTAGGCTGGCGCGACCATGTAGCGGACTTGCGCAGCAGGCACGCCAGAGGCGCGATAAAGGTGAACCAAAGGCAAGTCCACCTGCGCCTGTCCGCCCCTGGATGGCACCAGGGGCTAGGCCCCCTCGTATTTCCCTTTCTGACACCTTGCAGTATTTGGCAGCGGAACTATGCTCTCTGGACATGGGGATTAGAGAGGCCCAACGTCATTCTGTAAATATGGTCACAGCCTGGCTGCCTGCGGTGAGTATCGCTTCTTGCACTCCACGGGGCTCACGGTGAAGCGGGAGGGCAGGAGGGCACACCACAGACGGGAGGCAGCCCAATGCTTCCTTTTAAACTGCTGGTCACTCCCCATACTCAAATTGGAAATTGCTGACTTTGTGTCCTCTCAGCAACCTACCGCAATCTTTCTTGTGGAAGCATGGCTCCACGCGCAGTCTGCACCTGATATTTTGGAGGCTATTCCTGCAGGCTATGCAATTCTAAGTGTAGACAGGCCTTATTGAAGGGGAGGTGGACTGGCAGTGGTTTACAAACAACACTTGGGCTGCAGTCTCACTGAAGTCCAGATTAGTGGATCTGAGGCAGCTTTTCTCTCTATACCTCTATTGGGTCGCTGCTCCCTCAGAGGTCTCTTAATCTACTGGCCCCCCAGGCCTGCCTCGCAATTTACCATAGCCTTACTAGATATTATTCCCCATATGCTTTGTGGTATTCTAACCTCCTAATCCTAGGCGATCTTAATCTACACTTTTATGAACTGGCCTGTCGCACAGTCACAAGCCCTATTGAAGATTTAGGAATGTATGACGTTACTACGACATACAATCCCACGCAGAAGGTTACAACGCGGATGTTACATCGCCCGCGTTGTTACCACGCATGGTTTTACATCGCAAGTCGTTTCTACGACTTGCACTAGATGGCGCGCTGGATTTAGGAATAGTATAAATTACTATTCCTACTCCAGTTAGCGCAACAGTAGGGAATGTGTTGGATTTAAAATCCAACACATTCCTTGGTGTTGCGCGCCATCTAGCGCAAGTCGTAGAAACGACTTGCGATGTAATGCCATGCGTGGTAACAACGCGGACGATGTAACGTCCGCGTTGTTACCTACCCGCGTGGTGTTGACAGCGTTATAAACGCTGTTTCCCAGATTTAGGCTCATTTCATCTCCAACAGCTAGTACAGGTCTCCACACACATCCAGGGCCACATTCTTGACCCCATATTCGCTAACTGTGTTAAGGTAGCCCCCCCTATTCACATAGCTTGGTCAAATCATTTGTTCATTCCCTTCCAGATCCTGGGTATATGTCCTCTGTCAAACCTGCTACCAGCTCTGCCAATTAAAACTTGTAAATGGGCCCTGATCTCTCCAGAGGCCTATAAGTCAGATCTGAGTTGCAAACCTCTACACCTAGACCAGAGGTCTCCAACCAGTAGCTCGTGAGTTACTGTAGCTCTCCAGCTACCTCTGAGTAGCTCACCTGTGTGCAGCCCAGCCTATTAAATTAGAAAGCTTCTGCTAGGTTGACTTATTATACATATAAAAAATTATACAACACTAATAATATTAGTTGCTCTCAATGCATTTCATTGAACTTAAGTAGCTCTCAGTACAGAAAAGGTTGGAGACCCCCTGACCTAGACTATTGTCCCCAGGCCGCAAATCGGCAGGTACCAGCATAGAGCGAGGAGGCTCTCAACTCTATTGCCCCATGGAAACTGCAAAACATCACTCGTGATAGACCCTCTGCAGAGTGGTTTACAGTGGGCCTCCTTCGGAGGAAAAAGGCATTTAAGTGCCTGGAACGTAAATGGTGTAAGAGCTATCAGACTGTGGACAAAGAATTATATATACATGCTCTTAAGGATTATCATAGGCAGATCAGAATATCCCAGACTAAATTCTTTGCATCAAAGATAGATGAGGCAAAAAACTTGTCTTGTGGATCATCAGAATAGTTCAATCACTCACTAGAATCCGTGAAGCGGTGAGGGCCCCAACTATCAGCAACTGCAATCAGAGCGCTCATTTCTTCCCTGACAAAATATCCTCCCTGTATACAACTTTTCTGGAAAAAGCTAAGAACCGCATATTCTACCCTTCTAGAACACTTCCACTTCCCCTTCTGGAATGCTCTTTCAGGATTGAGAACATCTCAGTAGAAGAAACATGATCACTAGCTGCTAAAATTAAATCTGGATCCCCGCTTGACCCAGCCTCACTGGTAATTTTGGAACGAGGGCTTTTGGCCGTCGCTCCAACATTATGCACACTGCTTAACCTATCTAGGGACTTGCCCAACTAGACTGGCTCCCTATCAAGCACAGATTCTCTTTTAAAGCACTCTGTTTTGCACACAGAAAGGCCCACAATATTTATATCCTCTGATTCAAGCTTATGTTCCAAACAGACACCTTATGTCCTATGGGGCCATGTTGACTGCGATCCCTAGAATTAACAGAATGTGCTGGGTGGGGGGTGGTTTCAGATTCCTTGCTGCCAAACTCTGGGACTCCATGCCACTGGACCTCAGAACGTAGCCATGAGAAATGAGGTTCTGGAAAAGTCTAAAGACCTGGTTATTCAAGCAAAGAACTTAGGACTGTCAGGCCACTCAAGATGAATCACACCTGATATTACTGACCGGTAGTGCTGTAACTATCAGTGCGGGGACACCGCTTTGGCAGTAACCAGGTGCTTCACAAAACACCTAAAAAATAATATATGCACTATTCAGAGGTATTCATAAAACTTGACATTCCCAATATCGCATACCCCATACAGTTGCACTGGACAGGAAATCACAGGTTTCGAATACGCCTAGTGATCCAGTGATCTAGTGATTATTGGGACCACCTAAAGTGGAAGGAAACAGTTACTGGATTTACTTCCTCCAGATTAGGCCTTCAGGCACCCAGTGGCACCTTCACGAGTGCAGGATCACTATCCCCCCATAGGTAAAAGACTGTGACACCGGACGTTGGCGTGCTTCCCAATTGGGGAAATGTTTCCCCTCAGGTGGTGGTGCAAGCTGCAGTTGCTCTAGGCAGCCAGCTGTGAGTACCCACAAGGCACAACGATACCCCACGGGTCCAGTCACAACATTCTCTACAACAGAGTACCTTGTGGCATGGGTCCAGAGAGAGGGAGCTAGCGACATCGGACTGAGGCTGTGATGTCAGGCACTGCCGGCCTCCTGATCTGGAGGATGGAGACAGTCTAGGCTGCCAGCTTGGGTCCCGCAGACTTGGCCAACTCCCCCCCACCCCTCAGACACCCCACACTATGGATTGCAAGCTAGCACTGGTTGCCGGTTGCAAGCACAGGTCCCTTGAACTCAGCATACGTCCCAGCATGCCTCAAACTCCTCATGGTCTGGCACTCTAGGTGAGCCGCTGATCTTTATAAGCACACTCCTCTGCACAGTGTGATTAGGGTGTACATTAGGAACCGATGATCACTTCCACCCATTTCCACCATACCCTGTGCAGTCCTTATGATCTTGTGGAAATGGAGATATCCTTTCTGTCCTTGGGATTTTGTGGACAGGAGTCCAGCCATCCAGCCCTTGGAGAGCGCTTAGGGACCCGGACCATGATGGTTGGCAATTAGCTGCAGGCCAGCAACATCCAGGCAAAATCTACCAAGTGATAATCCCCTTCCTAGAGCACAACAAGCCCCAGGCTACCACAAGTCTGCAAATAATCCTGTTGCACTGCCTCCTGCCCCAATAGTTTCTCTTGTCGATGTCACAGTGTCAAACCAGTGTAGTATGTTTCCAATCCCCAAAGCGTCTCTACCTCCTGAGGGCAGAGCCCCAGTAGTTATACCCACAATGGCCTTTGAAAATGAAATCAGTTCAAAAGACCACCTTTGAAAATCCCTCTCTAAATTCTGTCATGTCTGCCATCCTACCCCGGGAGGCTTGCTCAATATCTTTAGTGGGGCCGAGATGCTGCCCCTTGAAATGTAGGTTTCAATTTCACCCACCACCTATCTGTCCCAGGAAGGCCCTCAGAGTCAGAGGTCAGCAGTATCCCTTGAGCCCGTAGTTTAGGACTCTCACATCAGGAATGCACAGATATAGCTGTCCCCCCAGCACCCAGAAATGGCTTGCAGACAGTCTGACAGGCAAACAGAGCCACAAGCATGGAAATGTCCCCTTCCCCAAAGTGGTATTTCCACGTTAGTAATGTCGAATCCACTTCCATCACCGGAGAGGAATTGCCATTACCAACTCATCGATATCAAACACTATACTGCCATTATTCTGCACGTAGGAAACATCACTAAATAGCCTTTCCACAAATACCTCATGTCAATCCAATGCGAGAAGCAGGCCCTACTGTACCCAACACACCATCCGCTGCCATTCACTACTAGGGCATGTAGCTCACACGCACACATGCCCTGCCTCTTCCCAACACCGCACCCTGCCTCCAGGGTGTACTCTGATGTAGAGAGAAACATGCAGAACCTTGGCAAGTAGCATTTTAAATGCCAAGCCAAATAAGAGTAGTCTGCACACACAGGCCCTGCCAGAGCAAACCTGTGGCAGGTTTGAAGAGCTACCTCCGTAGGTGGCCCAACCAGTGCTGCAGGCCCACGGAAGAGCGTTACACAAGGGACTTATATCTAACTCAAATTAGGCAATCATGTTTACACCAATCACCAGAATGAATATGACAAGCACAGCGCTTTGGCCCTGAATAGCAGTGTCAAAGCGTTCAAAGTCCTACGCCAGCAAAACAAGGTCAATACAGGAGGTCAGAAGCCAGAAAGGTCAGGAGAGACCACGCCAAAAGACACCAGGTCTAACAGGCCTTAATGACCAGTTTCAGTTGTTGCTGCTAGAATTGAGGTTGATCTAAGAATGGGAGTCATACAAAAAGGAACAGTACCACTAAATCACCATTTAAAAAAAGAGTTTTATAGCATCCATCATTGCAATGTGGGGTGCAGATGGTGTTGATCCCGCAGTCAACGTGATGCATCGATTTTCTTCACACAGCGTTGGTGATGCGCCGGTTCCGAAGACGGTGCACCAAGCCAAGATGCGTTGGTACCGAAGCCGATGAGCTGGGTTTCCCCATGCAGTCAAGGGGATGCGTTGATTTTCCCACACTGCAGCAATGCAGATGTGTCAGTTCTTTGAGGCGATGTGCTTGTTCTGAGTGCGATGCGCTGATTCCACTTCCACAACAGCAACGATGCGTCTGTTCTGCTTCACGCATACAGGAGATGCGTCGGTTTAACTGGAGTATGCACGTGGGTCCACTTCCAATGGACCAGCCAGAAGGAGCAGGTGGTGAGACTTTCAAATCCCTGAGTCTCATAACAGGAGACAAGCAAAGCTTGCCCTTGTAGATCACTGTGGGTTCAAGCAAGATGCATGTTCTTCCTCAGCAGGGGCAGAGGGTAGCAGGAAGCAGGACAGCACAGTAGAAAACCACTTCTTCCAGAGCAGCAGTCCAGCAGAGTAACAGTCCTTGTACCAGCACAGCAGTCTTTCTCCCTGGCAGAGTTTCTTTACAGGTCCAGAAGTGTCTGATTTGGTGGGGGTCAGAGACCCAGTACTTATACCCAGTTGTGTCTTTGTAGTAGAGGTAACTTTAAATAGGGGCTCTGAAGTGCGGGAACAAGACACTGCCCATTCAGGTGTAGGTGTCATCTCCTTCCATCCTTTCCAGAATTAGCAATCAGGATGCAGATGGACCAGGGAAGACCTGGCTTGGTAGTTCAGGCTGGACTGTTCCCATAATGAACATGGTCAAGACTGATTGCATATGGCTGGGTCTGAACTGCGGTGGCAAAGTGAGCTAAAGAACGATGATGGATTCAACCCAGATGGGTGAGTGTCTGAAAAGTTTCAGTGCTTCGTCCATCATCATCTTCTTGTGTTTGCTTTGTTTGCCCTAAGTTGGCAGGGTCTGCCCAGACGTGGGTCCCTTGCTCACTTTGCCACTGGATTTAAGCTAGCCTGGCTGATGAGGGGTGTTACCCTAAAACTGGCCCCAGGATGCCTGTTTCCGGTCCAGGGAAGACCTGGCTTGGCAGTTTGGGCTGGACTGTTCCTATAAAGAACAGGGTCAAGACTGATTTACATATGGCTGGGTCTGAACTAGGCTGGCAAAGTGAGCTAAAGAACGATGATGGATTCAACCCAGATCTGTGACTGGGGGTGAGTGTCTGAAAAGTTTCAGCACTCCGCCCATCATCATCCTCTTGTTTTTGCGACCTTCAGTGCCCAGGCATCCAGTTATCAATGCTTTTTTTCTGAGGGGTGAAAAGCTTGAGCCTCCTAATGCTACTATATAGTTCTCAAATGTTTCTATACAGTCCTCCCACTCAATGGGCGGCTCACTTTGTAGCATTAAAAATGAAGGCGGCACGACAACAGACTGATTGACACTCATGTTGAATAGAAGCAGGAATTAGTGCACCCCTTTACACAAAACTCTCACAGTGAGCTGGTGGGAAAATGTATCAACTGGTGGTCTAACTAGACCTATATCCCAATGAAATGTTCACTGTGTCCACCAGATGGTGCTGTGTGTATACGAACTCCAGAGAGATGTTAAAATGTAAAATATTCACTATGGCACCAGGTGGCGCTGTTTATATCAAATCCTTTACTTTGACTCTATGGTGCAGGCAAAAGAAGAAAGCCACACCTCCACGATGTCTTGAAGTCGGACCGGAGGCAACACGGAGAGCACAGGGTGAGTACACAATTTACTTGAGCAGCATGGGAATGAGCACTAAAGGGAAGGTAGCGATAGTAAGAGGTTTAGTCTATGGAGCCGGTGTTGAGCGAATAGGACTGCTCGAAGGCTCTGACGATGAGTGGAGCACGATGGCTGAGCACGTGGAAAGCGCAATGGCTGATGCACATCAGAGGAGCGCGTGAGCACCAGTGACGAATGCGCTCCTGGTCGCAAAATTTTCCATTGTACGATGACCTCCCCCGGTCAAATCAGGCGGGAGTCACACAAGGCAAGGGAGAGAATGAGAAAAAAAAAACTTACGCACAATAATTTACACGCAAAACAGCAGAAGGCAGGGAATTCTACCGCTAACCAGCTGATATCGGATGCTGGTTCTCCTCCTCACAGGTTTTCTGAGACTGCTCTACAGGTGGGGAAGTCTGGCCAATCCCATCCTGTCACCAAAATATGTTGTGCTTCTTCCAGAAACAACGTCCACTCGATACAGTCTGTTCAAGTTAACTTTATTCGAGCAAAGGAAACCTGCTTACATATAGCCAGACTCCACAGCTCTAACTCCCAACCACTGTGGAACCCTCCTATGTGACCGGCCCCTACATTCCACCCGAACAATCCCATAGAAGACAGACTACAGCACTATGCACAATATAACATTAACTTATTCAGTTCACAGCCAAACAACACTTTCCTATCCCTAAAACAGATTTCAGTGAATTGGCTACCTTGTTATGCTTAATCTCCTTTAGGAGAGTGTCTGACATCAAAGTGCTAGAATTATCCAATAGAATATATTCCTGACTGCGTACATTTAGACATTTGGAAAAGAACCAAAACAATGTCGGATTCAGTTTTCTACCCCACTTTTCATGACTGTGAGAAGCTATGTGTGGTAAGATGTATGAAGGAATAAGAAAACAAAATCTTGGAACACAGAGCGCGTGGGGTTGATTAACTACTTTCATCCTATGTGAAACCTTATAGACCTGTTTCCACAGCCACATTAGCAAGGTGGATATGCATGATTATGAATGAAGCAGGTATAGACCTCTCAATGTTTGGAGCCCATTCTTCTAGAGGGGCCATGGCTAGTAAGGTCTTTTGGGCAGGAGGTTCCCTACCTGAAATTCTTAAGACTGCAGATTGGTCTAACGCAAATACATTTGCAAGATTCTATTTAAGACCAGTGGAGCATGTTAGTAATATAGATCTGGAGGGCTTTAAACATGCATAATAGTAGCCTCCGGTCTTGTAATGAAATGACGATTCTCCAATTTACATGCAGAGAGAATCTTGATTTCATCAAGGACAACAGAGGCCAACATTATCCCACCCTCCTCAACCAAAAAAAAAAAGAAGAGAGAAGAAGGAGGTATTGTGAATGTTGTTTAAATTTACTATGCTCTAAGGATATTGCTTTTCGAGGCAGTCAACTGATACAACTCTTTAAGAAAGTAGAAATTACATTTACTATGAGACTTTCTTTCTTCATTATCCTAGAAAGTAACTCATAAAGTACAGCAGAAATCACCAATATGGTTCGTTCCTTGCATCCCCGCAGCAAAAAGAAGAGGATGACTGCGTGCAATGGAACTTTATGGCCCTTCATGAACATTCTATTGTTTTAAGATATACTTATATTCTTTAAAGGGCTGCATGTCGGGGCAGCAATAAAAGATAATGCATAATGTTAGCCTCCATTGTCTTTAATGAAATCAAGATTCTCTCCGCATGTAAATTGGAGAATCGTCATTTTCCATCAACCAGACTGCTGCACATTCCTGCTGTGATGATATTAGTACCGCTTTTGCGTTTCATATTTCTAGTGACAGGGTTTGTATTCATTAATCTTATTGATTTCACTTGGAATGGCAAGTTCATTCTTTCAGGTTTATTTTCACTGTGAAGAATGGTTGTCTAACAGTAACAACATATTATATTAAGACCACAGTGGAAATAAAGACAATTGATTTGTGATTACAACATTGCATTTGAATGCCTTAAGTACAAGCACTGAAGATGAAGTCTCCGCATGAATGAATTTCAAAATGTGGAAGCACAATCATAAGTGCAGAAACATTTTTTAGGAAGCCATCAGGTGTCTTGCAAAAAAAAGTTCAGCTCTCACTACCAAGGAAGAGCAGAGACCAAAGGTGAGCTCTCACCATACCTTCAGATCTCCTTCAAAGACCTGAGCTTGTGTGACAACGTTATGGCAGGAATTTAGATGTGTAGGCTAGCCACAATCTTTGAGGAAGGGCAAGACTTTAAAGCAGCTATTATAAATTAAGATTTAGATGTATGTTATCAATGTTATCATGGTTGTAATAGTGATAGTTGTTTAAGCATTCATTGAGATCAAAGCAGCAATGCTTCATCTAAACCACTGATAGATTATAATCTCAGTAGGCCATTGTCTGTCTATGGAAGGCTGAAAAATCATTGGTTTTGATTCTAGAAGGCTGCCTCTGCTTTAGATCCCAATGAAGTTGAATAAACGGTATCATTGTATTGTTGATACCCATCTTTATATGCCAATAGAAAATTTAATTGACATATAACATTATACAATATTGTATAATATAATAAAATATAATATAATATAATTTAATATAATATAATATATTATAATATAATATAATATGATAAGATATAATATGATATGATATAATATAATATAACGTAACATAATGTAACGTAATATATGATATGATATAATGTAATATAATATAATATAATAATATACAATATAATATATTATATTATAATATAATATAATATAATATAATGTAATATAATATACTATTCCCCAATAAAACACATCCTTGTCAGTTAGAGTGGGGGCAGATTAATTGGGCCTCTCTATAATGCCCATGCAATAGCATGTTTTCAGTCAATTGTGACATAAACAATCCATAGCTGTTGTCTAGAAAATGCAGCAGCTTTATGGATAGGCTATTGTTGGTGAGATCAGGTCACCTACTGTACAAATCAGTAAATGTACTCCAAAAATTGGAAGGAAAATATGTTACATCTAAACCGGCCGGAGGTGGGCATAACTCATGTTATCTGCTGTAACATAGTAATGTGAAATTACAGAAAAAGTACGCAAGATTATGTGGAATTAGTTGACAGCATTTTGCTCTAGTTTCCAAAATAGATGCAAGGATGCATTTTGCGCTTAATGCAACAAAACATGAACTGAAGAAGCCAGCAGCCATTTACGCTCTGTTCCTGTACTCTTGCAGTAGACATTTATGCCCCAAATTACTCTGAATTATATGAGCAGACTTAATTGTGAAAGTTTGAGTATTTTCGCATCACAAGAGCAGCATAAAATTATTGAAATTACTCCAATTAATCCAGCACAAATAAAATATCTCCCAGGCCTAATCTAAACCAGTCACATAGATATTATTGGTTAATGATTATCACTAAGCCCTCTGCCACATGGAAAAGCCCGCTAAGGTTTAATTTCAAATGCACTTTCATTATTGATCCATCCCTTCCCAAGTGATTTGAAGCTGTGTTTATATAATGAGAAGTCTCTCCTCAATCTACATTCTTCTCCTGACACGCATAATATGTAATGCAGTTTTACATTGACCATTATCATATCAGGCATGGCTAAGAAGCCAATCGTTTTGAATAAGCAGCACATGCTTAAAGCCTACATCTTATAAGTGGCAACATTTTAATTGTTTGTGTAATCTTATAAATTGTAAGCTATCGTTATATGCACAAGGAAAATTGAATGGAAGATTGATTGATTCATTCATTGAAGGATTGGAAATATTTACATTGCGCCTCATTCGATGAAGGTTTCTATGCACTGATCTTCAGTCAATATCATATCCCATGCATTCAGTCACTGTCTGAAGTTAACAAGCATTTCACTAGCTCAAATACTGATGGACAGAGTACTAAAGTTCTTGATTACATATTATTAACAATGATCATCATCTACAGGGAAAAGACAAAATAATAGAGCAACAACATGAGATAACAGGCATGCCCAACTGTGCATAGTTCAGCAACTTACTGTTTAGGTTCCTTGGTCCGTGTACAGGGTTTCTACTTACAGTTTTGCTTGGGTGCCGGCTCATTAGCACCTACCCCGTCCTTACGCTTGCCCGATAGTGAAGAGGGACAAGCGGGGGCGTCCCAGATATAGTAGCTGTGATAGACACGAGGGAGGTGCTTCCATCAGGTAAAGCTCGTCAAATTACAGTGTTGTGCGCATGCGTGCGTTCTAGAAATACTATGCGCATGTGTAAAGAAGGGTTTCAACTATTTAGTTGTAGCCTAAACTACAGGTTTCGCAGTTTTTGGCCTGCCCTGATCCTTTAGAGGGTTTCTCCCCTTTTATCACTACTCATGTGCACAACACACCACACACAGTTCATTCGGTCCTGATGAAGCGCCACGGATCCCTGTGACCACAAAGGCGCGAAACATGTCGACCTGACCTTCTAGTTACCTGGGCACATTGCGCCTTCAGTGGTAATATCTAACCTACGGGTTTTTTATTCTGACAAAGGTACCATCATATTAATATTCACAAATAGAGGGACAAAGGGCTTTTATACATGAGGTCCAGCACAAATGCCCAAATGCAATATGAAAATTAGAGTTGTGCTGTTCCTAAATAATCTAGAGTGTAGCAATATACAAAAGACAGTAGGCTACAGAGTCAAAGAGATGGGAATCCATTTCTTTGGAATATAATGCCCTCACACACCCAGTTGGGTGTCATGCTTCATCATCGGGCTGCTCCTCGTCTGGCCGGCGCTGCAATGCCTGACGGGCTCCCAATGAGGGGCACTTTGGCGAAGATCTTTTTCCAAATAGCCGTTTGGTGCCGTGGGGGTGAGGGGCTTAGTGAGTGTAGATGAATGAGTGGTGTGTGATGTTTATGTGAATTAAAACAGGGTTGGGAGTACCAGCAAAAATAATTTTAATTGTGGGGTCTCCTACCCTGATTAAAATAAAAAGGAAAGGCGCAATGCTAAGTTAATGTCTCAGGTGTGGCGCTCTTCCGTGTGGTTGGCCAACATGTTTCTCGCCTATTCTACAAGTCTAGAGGCGATTCGTCAGGACCTAAAGTTAAAAAACTATCTACACTAAGGTGGACCGAAAAAACAATAATGAACTAATGATAGAGGTTTATGCCACCATGACTTACTCTGTCTAATGACTGGTAGTACTGGTTCTACCCTATTTGGGATATCTTCATCAATCCCCGGCATGTCAAGATATGAGGAACTTCCCCATATAGTTTGCGTAGTACGCAATATGTCCAGGGACCTACCCACTGCTGCCGGGACCGGTATTTTTGCTGGTACTCCCAACCCTGTTTTAATTCACATAAACATCACACACCACTCATTCATCTACACTCACTAAGCCCCTCACCCCCACGGCACCAAACAGCTATTTGGAAAAAGATCTTCGCCAAAGTGCCCCTCATTGGGAGCCCGTCAGGCATTGCAGCGCCGGCCAGACGAGGAGCAGCCCGATGATGAAGCATGACACCCAACTGGGTGTGTGAGGGCATTATATTCCAAAGAAAAGGATTCCCATCTCTTTGACTCTGTAGCCTACTGTCTTTTGTATATTGCTACACTCTAGATTATTTAGGAACAGCACAACTCTAATTTTCATATTACCATCATATTAAAACACACATCTTCTGGTAACCCTTAGTCAGTTTTAAAATCTTTGCACGCACTTTTCTACCCTCCACATAGGACTCACCCCACACACCCGCATGCACCATACGGCAGTTCTCAAAAGATCTCCGATAAAGCGACCCTTCGGGGGACCCGTAGGGCATTGCAGCGCCGGCCCGATGAGGAGCAACTGCCCGATGATGAAGCATGACATCCTTTGGGGTGTGTGAGGGCTACAAGAGGCAAGACTTGCTCTTCCCTCGCAGCAGTGGGTTCTAGACCTAGGATCCCTATCCTTCCCCCTTTCTTTCCCTCCTTTAGTGAGTGACACACGCACCACTCCCCAGGAACAGTGTCCCCCTTCTTTGACTTCACGTTTAGCGCTTTGCGCACGGGCACTCGACCTTTAATTGGCTCCTGGTCCCCCCCTTTCTTTTTTGATATTACTAAAACACCGTAGCCATGAACCTGTACTGTTACACCAATCACATTTGGCCTACTTTATTTGTCTTCCACTGGAAGCAAGCACAAAAATAAAATATTTATGACAGCTTTTAGTCACTGTTTTGATGACACTACTTTTAACAATCAATTTAGTTGTCAGAAGCAGCAAAATCACCACAAGTGCTAGTGCATTCTACAATTTTCACTGTATGTACTCCGGGTACACTATGGCAACTCTTCATTCTGCACTTTACAGGATGTGAAGAGTTTCTATAAGGTGATACCACAGACTACACAAGTTTCACTTATGTTGTTTATGATGTCAATCAGTCTCTATGGTGGAAAATAACTATTTATATAAATATATATATATATATATATATTCTAGTCAGCAATATATGAGCTTCAGCGACAGAGAGCAACAGAGTAAAGACTCTGCTGTAAAATTTCATACATATATATCTAGGGCCTGATCCACAAAGGGTCTCCGCAATCGTGGCAGAGGCCCCGCAGTTGTGGGTGGTCTCCGCACTCAGGGATGAATATCCGCAATGAGAATTTATATTGTGGAGATTACGCGCAAGTGTGGAAACTCCCCTACGATTGTGGGGGCTTGACCACAAGTGCGGAGGCCCTTTGTGAATCAGGCCTTTAGTCCAGAGAGTACAGACACAAGCTTGAGCAAGCGAAAGCAACAGACAGCATCAGTAAACACAGTTTTTAAAAGAGGTTGGTAATCAATGCTTAAATTACATTGTTGAGTTAAACATCATTGCTATGTTGATTTAGTACAGGTGAAGAATCTCTTAACAAGGATAAATGGTTGAAAATTATAGGGTTAACACTTAACACTTTCTCTAAATAATTATGTTTACTTATAAAACAATAAGCTATAGATGGCTCTGTATCATCTACCAATGCACCTTCTCCATTCTTAGATTGAGAGTCATGATCCTGCAAAATGACTGACTAATAACACTGAGAGTTAAGTGTATTGGTATGAACTCTGATTGGAGCATTTTCTAAGAAGCAGAAACGTTTAACTAAATGAATGCAAACTTTGGCACCATCTTGGCAGATCTAACAGATAAGGATGGAAAATAAAGTTCGTCCTTCACTTGTTATTAGCACCTAGATAGGAAAGTGTTAAATTACATGAATATGTCACACTTAACTCTTTCCACAATGGATATTCCCTCCTATTAGTGGTTTCCCTACATTAAATTTGCTAGCCCTGGTAAAATATTAGTTGGATTTTAATATTTCTCCCTGTTGGGCTTAGTATTCTTCGAAAGGTAATTCTGGTGAAATACGGCAACACTATGCACATTTATAAATACATTGGTCCATTATTATTTGATAAAACCAGACAGGATTTTAGGACTATTTTTACATGTGTTTATGTGATGCTCCCTCATGCAATCCCTAAGAATATTTTTTTGTTTTCATAAACGTGTGTCTTCAGAGAATTATTTAAAAAATCCCAGTGCACCTAAAATGGCATCTCTCTTTTACATTTAACTATTGCTTTTGAAATCTTTCAGTTAGTAAATAGTTGGAATTTAAGCATACACTGGTAATTATCACTGCACAAAAACAGCACATGAACAAAAAGAATATATATTCATACTTCACAGGATCTATTATAGTAACCTTATTCATACAAGCCAACTCACACTGAGCTCACAATGCTTTTTCTAAATGCGCCTCTCTGTCTTTAGCAAATTTATGTTAACAATTTTATGAGTCTCAAAATCTCCTGCAATGGTCTAGCACCATATATAGCACTGGAATAGCAATTTTCTGTACTTAGGTTTACTGTACTGTGGAATGGCTCTGATTTATCACTACAGTTATAAATTTGCCACATGTGACAACCAAATGTTTGCAGATTTCAACATGAAAAATATTATTCTAACTTCTCACAGGCTACTTAAAACCTTGCATGTGTAACAAACGGCCAGCACTGACACTTTCTAAAACCGAACTTGTTACCTTTTATCTTTTCACACCTTTATTGAGATAGGTAGGAATGTTGACCACATGGTTTCAATAAGCCTACTGAATGCAAATGTGGAAGGGCTTTTGCCTTTAGCAGGGGAAAATAATTATTTAAAAATGTTACAAACTGACCAGAAGTAATCATTAAGTTAGTGTCATCAAAATGTTTGTGCATGCCAATTTGTGAGTACATTGCAAAGTTCACATATCAGCATTCATTGCAAGAGTGCTTCAAGTGCTCGAATATCATTGTCCGAATATTCCAGAATATGGACGTAAATATTTTGTTCTAAATAAAAATTACAACAATATTGCCTCATATGACTTAATAATAGAAACTCTACACCAATGGGTCTATATCTTTGTAAACTATATTTCATCATCACTATCATCATCATAAAACTTAATTCTATTATAAATATATCCATAGAAGCAGAAAAGCACAGGTAAGCAATTAAAACATACAATTACTTTGTGAGTATTAAAAAAAGCAATGTACTGTGAAACTGTACTACCCCACTGCAGAGCATGCATCATTAACAAAAGTAATGTGGACTATTAAGGGGAGATCAAGAAGCCGATCATAAAAACGACTTTCTTCATATTGGACATTTCTTGTTGAAGATTATCCCTGAATTTCATGTTATATATTTCCAACATAAGGAGTAAAGATTTATGTCCAATCTTAGCAGAAAAACGAAATAAGCCCCAATTGAAGTTTTGATGTCTAGAGCTAAGACAAACAAACCACAATCTGCAAGTCGAAGATGACACCTAAGTTTGAAAGATAATGAACTTGCTCAATGACATTATTTTTATGATACAAATACCAGATCTAGTTGAATGGGGTCCACAGACCATCACACATTTTAGAGAAGTTTGTAGATCTAGATCCTCCATAAAGGAAACAAAGCCATCAATATGCTTCTTAAGGCTGTTAGAAGTGTGAGATAACAGTACAGCATTGTAGACATAAAGCAGGGAGGGAACAGGTCTGTGCTCAATATGTGACATGTCTTTGCTGTTCGCTAACCAGTAAGAATTAATGTTGCTACAATATAAACTAAACAAAATTGTGGCACAAACACAGCCTTGTTGGATGTCCCTATCTAATTTGAAAAAAAATAATTGAACTCCCCTCAGTTACCAAAACTCACAATAGCAAACAAGACAGCATGTACCATGAGCAAAAAATCAACAAGGGGAGCTTCAGGACCCATCAGGACCAGAATGTCCTTTCATCTGTAACCCGATCAAATGCCCTACCTTACATCCATAAAAGTCAAGGAGACAGAGCCCTCCTTGACCACGGTGTACTTGCTTATGGTAAGGTGCAAAATAAGACTTTGTTCTCTAGACCTTAGACCCCCTCTAAAATCATACTGAACATCTGCATATATAATATTTTCTTCTGTCCAAGTCAATATTCTTTTTAAAGGTACCCTTCCAGCAACATTAACTATTGAATCAAATAAATATATTGGTCTGTGCCATCTAGGATCATTGCAATGCACTTCTAACACACAAGCACAATCATGGAAGTGGACCAAGAACTAGGCAGTTGTAAACTAGAAGCAGAGTTCGGTACATTTGTCAAAATTGGAGCCCATAGATCCATTTTGACAAATAGAGGTTCATGAGTACACCATCAAGCACAGAAGCTTTGCCAGAAGTACTACCACAAATTGCAGAAACTTCGTCATCTCAAGAAAATGTCAAGTACATAGAGAAATCACAGCTCATAGAGCTGGTAGAGAAAGAAATTGAAGCAGCCTTTATAACATAAGATCTTTTTAAGAGGACACACCCACTGCTCGGTATAGATGTGAGTGTCTATATTGAAATATTGTGAGTGCACCACTTTTCAAAACAAGCAGTCTTCTTAAAGAACACAGGCTTTTTCAAGAGCCTCTCAAGCAGTAGATCGTAGATCACTTTTTCTCTTTTTTAGAGCTAGTTTATAGTCTATCTACAGAAAGGAACCTCTGTTTTACACTTAGATTACTTAGCCAAAGTTGGGTAAGTCTTCTAATTACTTGTGAGCAATTTTGTTATTAAGCATTGTTTACCTTCTTTAATATTCAATGCTTTCCCTAAAAAAGGCTTAGATTGGAGTGAGAATAGTATATTTACCCCCATCAAAGTCCAACACTTTTCCCAATGTGACTTTTATTAGAGTAGCAATAGGAAGCACCCCCTTCAAAGGCCAACACTTTCTCCAATGTTGCTTAAATTGGATTGGGAATAGACAAACTACCCACCTCAAAGTCTATCACTTTCCCCACCATGGCTTAGATAAGACTGGCAATAGTAAATCTACCCACCTCAAAGTCCAATGCTTTCCCAGTTTGGCTTAGATTAGAGTGGGAATAGTAAATCTACCTCCCTCAAAGTTGGTTTAGTGTCTTTAAATTTAGTTAGGCAGAAATATTGGTTTTTTAAACATTGTTATTTTTTTGTTTGTAATTTTACAGGTGAAAGTAGTGTTTGTATGTAAATGTAAATTATTTGCTTCACATTTTATATCTTTTGTATTTATTTGGATTGCATGTACATACAATGTTTACTGATATATATTTGAATAAATGTTTATTTTTCATTTCTTATTTTTTTTTACATATATGATAAACATTTTATTTATTACTATGTTTCACATACATATATTTTGCCATACTTTTTTCACACTTTTAAGAATTTTTCTGCACATAAAATAAATAGTTTACATTTTGTTGCAGACATTTTCACCACATTAATAAGAACTGCAAGTTAATTTTATTTTTTATAGTTTTTTTCAAGTACATTTCGGTACATTAACACATTTTTTATCATAACATAGAAAATAAGAAATTATCTTTTTTTGTATTGTTTTCTGTGTGCTTTGAGTCTCGTTTTATGTTTATTTAGCTGCCATTTTTTAAAACTTTTTAATTAGTTTTGTAGTTTATCTTCATTATGTTGGGCGGTTCCTGGGTTTTGCCTTTCAGGTAATCATGGAGTTCTCTTTAGCTAATAAAAGCTATATTTAAAACATTTTTCACTGGTTGCTTTTCTAGTTCAGGCTACGGGTATTTTTAAATTGAGAACTGCAGGGAACTGGCTTGTAATGCATCCAGGAACATTAGGGATTATATATATTTTTAATTGTGCCAGCAGGCTCTTGGGAGTTGGTACTAACTTCCCTGGTTTCTTGCAATACATTTCCTACTTCAATTTCTGTAATCCTGGGGTGGTGATTAGGTTCTCTAGCATTTTCACAAATTTCATGTGTTTCATTTGCCTTCCATTAATATGCATTAGGGTAACATTTTGTACATTTCTGAATTTTTCTTTCACTGTATTAATGTATAAATAAATATTGATAATTGTATTTTTTATTAGCTAATTATTTATGCATTTTGTAAATTATTGTGCATTCATACTTATGAATTAGATTTTTTGGGGTGTTTGGAAATGTAACTTTAATTGTTAATTGACTTACTTAATTTTTGCCACATAGTTTCTTTTGAACTGATGGACAGAGTGTGGTAGGAATAGTTTACTGTGGTAAATTTAGTTGTAATTTTTTAAACTATTGTTTAATTTACTGATAAACCACAAGTTGTTAATCAATTATTTTGATATATTTTGTACATTTTACTTACTTTTTGTTGTAGTGCTGTTTGATTTTGCAATTTCTAACTAATTGTATTTTCAGTGATGTATTCCTATCAGTTAGAATGCATTTTGTTTACCTTTATTTAGGCAGCAATATAAAAGAAAGCTATGTTACTTATTTGGTTAAAGTAAGCATGTGATGTTTCTTTTTATATAAGTTAAAGTTTAATTTATTTCACTTTCTTTCAAATAAGTTGTTTTTTTGGGAGTGGCCTTTTTCCCCTGGCAGGCTTCAGAAATCTTACAGAGTTTCAGCTTCTTGAAAAATAGGATTTTAGTGAGACATTTTCTTGAATCATTTGAGTGGCCTTTTACACTGTTTTTAATTACTAAAGCACTATAATAAGTTAACTCTATTGAAATTTAATGTTATTGCTTGCTTTCTTTGCTTTTGAATGCTTAATATTTTTAATCTTGTTTGGTGAACTCTTATTAGGGTTTGTTTCGTCGCTTTATCCCAGTAATTATTTTAAAGTTATAAATGTATTTATTTTATATATTTAACTGTATAAATATGTATTATATAGTTATATTGAATTGTTGTTATATTGATTTATAGTTTATCATTTTCTTTTATGGTTCATGGTTTATTTTATTTATTATTATTAACATAAATATTTTTCCAATTATATATGTAGATTAACATAAATATTTTTCTTATTATGTATCCAGATTTTATTGTATTGTATATATATTTTTTATTTTACGTGCATTTGGATTTATTTGTGATAAAAGTATATATTTATGGAGGTCTAGGTGCTTAGTTTAATTTTCTTTTGTTTAGTTATGGTATATTTCTTTGATGTCATTTGATGATATTTTAGTTATGTTTAGCACATTTTATTATGATGGCCATATTTAGTCTTTCTATATTTTTGTATATGATGCTTGGGCATTTTAGATATTTTGTAGACAATATTATTGCTTTCACTTTTTAAGTATGGAATTGCAATATTCTTTGGTGATATTTCTGTAGTTGAATATTGTTTTTCTTTTTGTTGTGTCATGTAGCCAAGGTAGAGAATAGCACGCAAAACTGTCACAGGCAAGGTATAAAATTGCCCACGTCTCCTGAAACATAACAACATCAAAAGATTTAATGATGGAAACCAGCTTTCCTGGATCTACTTAGATGAAATACCAGAGAAATTACAATTTACGAGACATAATAAATCATCACTGTTATCAGCAGGCGCTTGAGAGAGGGTCTCATAAAATCCAAGACCATATTTACCTGTTGATCGTAATCCACTGTAAAGTCAGCCATCAGTCACTTTCAAGAGGAGCAAAATGATTATAGGTAGGGATAGAACTGTTAGAAAAAGGGGCAAGTGGAGCATCCACTTTGGCGCAGTTGAACTGATTGTGAAGCAAATGGGGTCCTTAGAAAATACTTGATTGTGCCAAGTCTCGTATTGTGGAGCTGAAAATTAGACAATAGATCGTTCACATTTACGAATGTTTAATAAACTACCACACAATCCCACTTAAGTGTTTATGCAGGCTCAACACAAGATATGCACCTTGCAAACAAAATCCTATCATATATGGCCATACTACGATTCACGTTTTTGGCCAGCCAATGTACCACTTTGTTTATTAATTGAGATGTATTTTCAGATGAGCAAGGAGATAAAGGTGGGACATTAGCTAAAATAAAACTTAAGAACAAGCTTCAGATAGAAGATAGGTGGGACTTTAGTCATTCTAAAACTAATAAGAAGCATCTGCTGGAAAGTGTAAAGTTGACATGGGGGAAGTCTATTTTGTTCGAAGAAGAAGAAGAAGCAACAGTAACAGGACAATTGCTTTGCTCACATGACCTAGAGAGCATTAATACATGGGGAAGATGTAGTTAGAGAAGTGGTGCCCACTGAAGGTGTGGAAAGTAGTAGGACAGCTGCATCATTATTCTTGTTCTGAGAGTCAGAAGAAAAACACATCAGGAGCAGAGGTTGTGAAGTAAGGTGCAGCAGTAGGATCATGCAAAACACACAAGATGATGGACGGAATGCTGCACATTGGCAAACATTCACCCTCAGTCACAGATCTGGGTTTAATCCATCGTTATTTTGCTTCACCACGCCACCCCAGTTCAGACATAGCCATATGCAAATCAGTCTTGACCCTGTGCCTCATGGGAACAGTCCAGACCGAACTGCCAAGCCATGTCTTCCCTGGACCGGAATCAAGCATCCTAGGACCGGTTTCAGGCTATCAGCCTTCATCAGCCAGGATAGCTTGACTCCAGTGGCGTAGTGAGCACGGGACCCACGTCTGGGCATACCCTTCCCACATAGGGCGAAATGCAAAACACACAAGATGATGGACGGAATGCTGCACATTGGCAAACATTCACCCTCAGTCACAGATCTGGGTTTAATCCATCGTTATTTTGCTTCACCACGCCACCCCAGTTCAGACATAGCCATATGCAAATCAGTCTTGACCCTGTGCCTCATGGGAACAGTCCAGACCGAACTGCCAAGCCATGTCTTCCCTGGACCGGAATCAAGCATCCTAGGACCGGTTTCAGGCTATCAGCCTTCATCAGCCAGGATAGCTTGACTCCAGTGGCGTAGTGAGCACGGGACCCACGTCTGGGCATACCCTTCCCACATAGAGCGAAATGCAAAACACACAAGATGATGGACGGAATGCTGCACATTGGCAAACATTCACCCTCAGTCACAGATCTGGGTTTAATCCATCGTTATTTTGCTTCACCACGCCACCCCAGTTCAGACATAGCCATATGCAAATCAGTAGGATCATGGCACTTTAAAACTTTGTCCATAGCTTGTTCTGATTTACAATAATCATTCATTGAAAGGTTTATAACTAGCATTCATTGCAGAGGTAACCTTGCTCAAAACACTTGTCAAAGGGGTCCTTTCAGAATGCATAAAGTCAAAGGTTTTTCATGGGCCTTGCTCTGCCTCTCAGTTTCCCTCACTCTAGCATTAGGTTGTTTTTTTGTCCTTTGCAGATGGGTTGGGAATGGGTAGGGCCTTTACTGGTAAACTGAGGGTTACCTGTGAGTTTGCAGTTTCCTAACATCCAGGATGATAAGAACAGACTCAAAGATGAGAATTGAAGAAGGTTATCTTAGCCCAGTTTCCTCCAGTGGCAGAAGGGTGCAGAAACATCTGGTCTTGGTCTTGTCTTCACTTGGCTACCACCTGGATGTGGCCTGCATGTCTCATGCAGAGGGTAATTCAAATGAGCTATATAGCACTCAGATCTTGCTCCTAACAGAAGAAGTAGAGTATCCTGGGAGGTGTACTGGATAATCATTCTCCCATGCAGGTAACCCCCTACCAGTAGCAACACAAGGGCATTACATTTTATATAAAACATTTATTTCAGATGATATTTCTGTTTATGACATGCTGACATAAAACCTCTGATTGCTTCATTACACCACTGTGGTAATGTTTGGGTGAGGAGGCCTACTGTATGATCTTCCGGATACTTTATGTTTGTTATGTTTCTGTTACTTGATATCCTGAAATGAGTGACAACGTTTATTTAAAACAGAACTTAGATCCTAGCCATAGGTGGTCTATCAAAAATCTGCCAAACATTTTTGCCCATATGATTATGAAAAACCTTTGATGAAGCCCGCCTTTTACTGGTTAGATAGAGGTCAACTGCTATTTGAGTGTTGCATTAAAATGTAGGAGGAATTGGTTGGACTCTACAATTGCCTCTCTTCTGTTCAGTTGGGCTTCAGGCCAGAACATGGCTTTGAAACTGAGCTTATAGTATTGTGCAGTAGCATACTTGAAATATGTGATGAGGGTAGCATAGCTTGATTATCATTTTTGGCCTTTCTGCCATGGTCAGTAAAGGGTAGCATCCCAAAGTCCTGAGTAATTTTGCTAAACATGCTAGATTCTCCTGCTCTCTGTTATTATTTTCTGCTCCTTGCTGACAATATGTCATTGGGTGAAACACTACTTTTATTACACTGCAAAGAAAATACACTTTGACCTGTGGCTCAGGCAGTATTTTCTGCTGTCACAAGTTACCAACTGACACATGATCCTACTAATTAACATCACTGAGAGCCACAATCTAAGTGGCACACCTATGTGGAGGTTATTTAACATCATTGACAAGCGATGCTAAGGCACAAAGATAATACACCTAACACATTAGTGGGTAAATTATTACTAAAAACATAGTGGTGCTAGAGTCTAGAGGACCAGCCGTCGCAGTTTTCAAAACCAGGAGAAACACTCCATCAACCTAAAAATAATATGACTCAGCACCCACATAAGATCAATATTTCTAATAATGAAGGCCGTATGAATTTGTGATTAAGCTACAAGATGCACAGAATCTATTTCTTGATAAATAGATTTATTCATGATTATTTCATTTAAAACATTTCTTTGCTTCTCTGACTTTGATGTAGCCAACACATTTTATCTAAAATGACTTCTTCAGAGATTATTTCAAGAGTTTTCACAAAAAAAGGATGGTCAGAATATTGTGCGTTATTGGTCCTCCATCATCAATTAGCAAAGTGTACAGCAGTAATCACTGGTTCAAAGGTAAGTGTACTCAATAAGTGATCTTTGGAAAATAATCCATATATACTCAAAATGAGGTAGCAAAATAAATCATTGATGCCTGAGATCAATGGTGTCACTCTTAAGTAAATTTAACCTAATTCTATCTTTGTGTGTATTCTATGAGCAACTGGTAAATTCTCTAAACTCTCTTGATGGTATTGAGAAATGGATATGTAATAAGATGTCCGAATATTGTCCCCTAAATACTGTTCAGAAAATGATCCTGCCATTGGAGTTAATTTTAGAAAATCTAAACCCAATGGAGCAATATTTTTTTAAATGACGTACAGGTGACACAAGTTATGTCACAATATATTTGTTATCACTGACTCACATCATGCCACCTCGTTCTGTTTGGCCAACGAGGAAATGTGAACCCAGAATTAAGTTTCTGACTCATCCCTCTATTTTTCGGGAGACCAGTTTCGTCCAAGTGCAAGTGAAGAATGGGGTGTATTTTGGTATTCCAAAATAACCATAAAGCTACAGGTTACTAATATAGTGTGAAACGTGTTCTGGTAACACGCCTCTTTTGAACAATGTGCTTCCCTTCGTGTCATAGAAGGATAAAGTTAATAGTGGGTTTGGCAGAAATAGGTCCACGTAGACAATGTCAATGTATTGAATGAAAGAACCCAGATATATCAATTACAAATTTGCTAACGTGGTGTGAGGCATGGAACGAAGTGCTCATGTAAGAAGAGCTACTGGCTTCTTGTTAATTACTGAGCATTTACAATGATGCTTATTTAACCATTAAGAGCTTTCATCATGTAAAACTGGTTATTGTGGGGCAGAATGCTACCCTCAGCTTGTGAGAGTAATCTGCATTCAACTATCACAGGTCTGCTCACTGAGCCAGAATCCACAATTGCCTTCAAAGACCTGCCACACATTTTTAGTATGAGAGTTTTGCATTTTGCACAATCCCTTAGGGCCTCATTATGAGTTTGGTGGACCGTCCCGCACGGCCAAACCCATGTACAAACCGCCTACCAGATTAGGAGTTTTCTCCTGCCTGGCAGGCGGTTCTTTGGTGTTTCCAGGGCTGTGCCTATGAAATAGGATCCACAATGGGAATGTCAGAGGCAGTACGTGCATTACATGGAATCTGCAGTCCATGCCGTGCAGGTACTGGTGTGCATGCACACATGGGGGCACATGTTGTGCCCACCTGTGTGCAACCACATGGTGTGAGGCACAAGGGGGCCTTGAAAGCCCCCCTTTGTTTCCTCACCGCCACACATTTCATGGCGGTCGCACCACCATGAAAAGTGTGGCGGTGAGGAAACTCATGATATGCTTGGCGGGGCCGCAATACCGCCGCAACACTGCCAGGGATGTCTGATCCCTAGCAGTGGTTTCAGGGCGGCCCAAATGCCCTGGTGTAATGGGGGAGTCGTAATCCGGCACCCCTGTGTCCCTGTGAGTCTGGCAGTACATGGTCTGCCAGAATCGTAATAAAGCCATTAGATATTTCAGGAAGTTGGGGATGCATGTCTGTTATAGGCTGCCTGCTTGAATGTTCAGAAGAACAGAGTCAATTGTGTCTCAAGTAATTTTGGTGATATATAAATGTTACAACTCATTCATTCACTCTAGAAAAAATTGAAGCATCATGAGAAGAAATGTCTTATTCTTATTCAACTTTATTGTCTCCTCATTTTTCTGAATCAACCACCCAGCAGGAGATATATTTCCTGTATATTACAAAGCATATGGAAAACAGATTTAGAGGTTTAGTTTATTGAATTTTTAACACACTGCTGACTGAATTACTGGACAAGTTGAGCAGACCAAAATAGTAGTAACTGAAACAGCAGTCAAAACTGCATGAATAATGCATTAGATCATCATGACCTTGCATGAAAATTGTTTTGATTTGTTACTGGTGAGGAGAGGCTGGCTGCCTGCCCAACTCCTCACACCATTATTTAAGCCACTATAGATAATGGCTATATTCCTGATTACTACTTTGCCATGTAGTCTTTGGGGTAAGTGCCTGCAGGTCGTGTTTGCTCGTAAAAAATTAAGATTTCTGCAGTGTTACAAGTGAGTGTAATTTACTGACAGCTTGCAATTATTAAAGCTTTTAACTGCAGGCTAATCATTGACAGCTTGTTATTGGTCAGTATTGGATTTTCTTTTGCATAAATAAGTGCACTGGTCTTGTCTTTGGGTCCTATTGACTTTGCATTGTTTTTAGCTATATGTTATTGCTTATTCAATGCAAATTTTACATAAGTAACGAATTTGAAATCTCTTTTTTGTGCACTTTTGTGTTGTATCTGGAATTTACTTTACTAAGTATTGGCAAAGGCACAAGGTCTTTGCTTTAAAAAGCTGATCTATTGGGTTTTCCAATATTTGTGTGGTACAAGTGAGCTGAATCACATTTAAGTGTCCATGTGAGTTCTTGTTGTGGGAGGGGATTTAAATTGGGAACGATTGAGAGCTCTGGAGATGAGGGTAAAGGCAGTTTGAGTCAGTGGGTCATAACACTGTTCTGACTACATGCTCATCCCATCCTTGTCCTTTCTACAGGGATTAGATTGTGATGGTCATATATAAACCATTTGTAGTTACTAATTCTAATTATTTACAGCAACATATTGTTTATATCAACTGCTAGTAAGCACTCACAAACCCAATAGGTTGGGAAGCAATAGCAGAATACACACAAAGAGGCACCTTAATGGTGATCAGGCAGCATGCTTTGTAAAGAACAGGATTGTACTAACGATCTAATATGACTTTACAATTAAGTATTGTCTTATTATATATTTATAAAGTCATTTTGTTGCATGTACTGTCTCCTTGGAGTATTGTGTACTATATATGCATTAATTGATGACAGATGGAAGTTGCAACCATCTCTGTAATCATAACGCTTCCTGTTAATTGATGTTGGGCCGGAAAAGTTTATTTATGCACACAATATCCCTGTCCTACCCAGATCTAAGGGTTGTTCCTATCGTTTCTTATATATGTGAATTCAACACTGGCACAATCAGTTGTCCTGGGGAAATATATCATGTGGAACTCAACATTTAAAACCAGATTTATTACCATTTCATGCACAAAGCAGCCACCAAATTTGTTGTGTGGCATTGTGTCAAGGGGGAAAACAGCAGAGAGCCATATCTACTAAGACTGCAGGTGTCATTATTAGATAAGTGCATGCTTTCCAGCATACATTTTCTGAACAAATTCTTGTGTTTAGACAAACACACCAGATGTGTGATATGTACCACAGCACACACGGAATGTGTAGGTGTTTGTAGAATTGAACACATTTGCCCTTGTTAGCTCTTACCTCAAGAAGACATTTTTTCACACAAAACCAGGTCTGGCTGTGTTAGTAGATCTGGCATTATGCCAAAAGCTATAAGTGTTTGCACTGATTCAACTAATTATTGCACATCTAATACCCCTTTGATTCATAGCAGTACACAGCAGTACAAAGCACTTTTTGCACACAGAAAAGGGCATCTTTCCAGTGTGACATACCCTTTGTGCTGGAAAGTTAATACAGTGAGTTCTTTTACAGCGCTTTCTAGATAGTGCAAAGACATAGTAAATCTGGGCACGAGTCTTTGAGGAACCATTGAGCACATCACTAATGCATGCTATGGTTTACTGTGATTTCCAAGCACTTCTGTAATAGAACTATGCTTCATCTACATTTATTGAGACAAACATAAAAAGGTAAGTCACTTCTCTGTCTGAAAACTTAACTTTATATCATATTTTGTACAGCAGTGCTATGGGAAATTGCTCACTTACTGTTAACTTCAAATATTTAATGTGAAATTATCACCCATTCACATGGCTGGTACTCTTAAGGAAAGCTGCTCATTTTTAATTTTTCAAGTATTTTCTGCGTGAAGATTTTTTTGTCAGTCTCACTCATCCAATTGGACCTTGAATATTTAGCAATTACAATGGTGTGAATGCTGACAACTCCCAGGATCTCTGAATTAGAGTACTTTTTTTCATTCCGATCTCCTGGATGATGCAGAAAGGTTGTTTAGTTATTGGAATTGCCGGTTAGGATGTGTCACATATTCTTACCTATTTCACAATTCCAAAGTAATTTGGCCTTTAAGTATCAAAATGCAATCTGCTGCACTACACAACCATGAATAGTACCTATGTAACCCATCAACACATATCCAAATGGCCTCTGGACAATTCAGTATGGCATTATTTTGTTTTGCTCCAGAGGTGCCAAGGCTGAAAAGGCTGAAAGGATCTATGTTTTTATGGAATACTTATCTAATAAGTATTCCTTTTAACTCTGTTTCTTAACTAAGAATTATATGGGACTGGTCTTTCTAATACCTGTGATTATCCTTTTTGGCTTGCATAATAATTATCAGACTGAACTTTCTTTTCTTTCTCATAATTTGCATATTGGTCAACATGGGAAGCCAGGGATTGCATTCCAAACTGTCAAAATGCCTGAAAAAATGGTAAATGTTGAATACTGTCAATGTCAGATTACTTTTGCTGTAGGCTGCACAGCAGGAGTTACAGCAAAATGCAAAAATAGTCAGTTTGCACAGTGAGGCTAAGGTTCTGGGGGTTCAAGTATATAGAAATCACGAGGGTAGAGTATCGACTGGCACATTCCGAGATAATACTCCCCCTGCTTGAACTCAAGTGTGCACCACACAGATTCAGTAATTAGGCAGCATGCACCAGCCTGAACAGTATACTAGGCAATGTAGTTGAATTCACCACCGGGAAGGGGGTCTACATTTTGTGCTCTGACTCAAAAAGGACTGCATATACACTTGGATGCTCTCAGGAGGGCCAACAAGGGTACATCCATAAAGGGTATAACCATAATTAGGGCCCCCTACCTGGGATTTTAATTATGGATATATTTGTACATTATTATCGAGGGGTGAGGAAATGGCTTGCAGTACTTTGCTAAGTCAAATGTGTCCTATATAGAACTAGGCTCTTCCATTGGCTCCCCATAGCCTACAGAGCACAAAGCTGATTTCTCTTGAATCCCAGACCAAAAAGCCATGCTATGGATCATATCAACAGGAAAAATGGCACATTCTAAAAATGGAAGGCAGTATAATACCTAGACTAATTTTGCATTTAAAAGTTAAAGGAACCTTTGGGACAGCCTAGCTCATTCACAATCAACCTTGAGCCACAATTTCCAATACAATCTATGGAACCCATCTCCATATCAAGGACATGTTCCTTGTTGTAGAAGCAATATCTATTCCTTCACTACAGGAAGCAAGGATGTTATTCTGAAAAATGGAATACATTATAATCCAACCCATCTCACCAATTGCACTATGGCTCAAGTTATATATACTTCAATTGTAAGGGACTTATGTACTATATAGGCATGACAACATGAAAAATGAAGCTGTGGATTCAAGAACTCGAGTGCACTCAGACATAAAAACATGACAACAAAATTAGTCACCCACTTCATAGAGGCTCAACATTCAGGGTAGGAGGGGGCGTGGCTAGCAGGCGGCAAAGATGGCCGCAAGCTGAATGAGCTGCGATAGCTGACAGCCTTAAGCCCCATTAAAATCCGTCATCATCTGTTCTCAGCGAGAGTATTCACTGAGGGGAAACAGCGGGAAGTAGGACCGCTGCTCCCCAGGCCAGTAGGGAGCCGTATCGCCGGCGGTTGTCCTGGAGAAAAGCAAAGAGGACGAAGCGAGACAGTCAAGCAAGATGGTGCTGTCCGCCTATTGGAGAGAAACTCGGAGGCCGACGAGACCTGCAGAGGTACGACCATCTGTCCGGGTGCAGCGCTGGCAGCCGGGCTCTCTGCACTTGCTGGAGAGACCCTGGAGGGCACACCCCCTGGATCGTGGACCCATGACTCTGAGGGCGGACCGGGAGTGAGCCAACCCGGTGGCGAGCCCCCGGAGCCGAGATAGCTGTACGACCACCAGCCGGGATCAAGTGGGCATATTGCGGCAGAGCGACGACAGACGGGGCATCCACGTTGAACGGCGGTGAGTGGCCGTGGCCTGCGCAACGAGGTTGGCTCTGGAGGGCCTGATACAGCCAGCAGTGGAGTCAGGTGGAACTGAGAGGGAGCGACCCGGCAAGCAGCGCGAGACGATTCCCTCCTGAGGGTTCGGCCAGCGGCGGGAACAATCGACGGTGGGCCAGCTGGAAGTAGGAGGTTTGGGGCCTGGTGGGAAGCCCAGAAGCCAGGTGGAGGTGCCACGATCAGGCCTGTAAATCCTGCAGAGTAGGGGAGAAATGCTGAGGGCCCCGGATGGGTGACTGAGCAGCCCGGTCCTCAAAGAGCCTGGGGCCCGACAGGGTGAGCCTAAGCCCGGCCTACTGGTGAACAACACACTCAAAGAAGCCTGGTGAGACAGTGTACCAAGGTCCAGTGAAATACAGCAAATCCCCTGGTTACAAATCTGGGGGTCCCCCCTCCTCTATTGGGGAGGCCTGAATCCTCTGCTCAGTGGAACTTACATAAATAAACGGATAAAATAAAGAACAGCATACACCTCCCATAACGGCAGCATGGAATAGGGTGGGAACAGACAGTGCGGAGGTGCCTTGATGATCCTGGCAGAGACACCAGGTCATCCAGGTCCCAAAGTGACCAAAGACAAACTACTCAATTGAAAACAGGGCCTACCCTACGGGAAAAATATGGCAATGGTCCGAACCAAGCACGCGGGGCCAGGCAAGACCAATCAAATTGACAAATATACGGTAACAATGAGCCGTGAAGAAGGCACTGCCGGTGCGGCTTCGCCGGAGGGAGAGGAGGAGCATTCCTTAAGAAACATCATGTCAGCGATAAAAGAATTGCATGGTACACTGGAACCGAAACTAGACTCTGTGACGGAGGAGGTAAACCTACTCAGGGCAGACTTCCGTAAGATGACAGACAGGATATCCACTGTGGAGACAAGTATTGTGGGCCTGCAGTCCAAAACAAAACGCCTGGAAAATCAAGGGGTGTACATATTAACCAAAAACCAGATAGAAATCCTGGCTAAATTGGAAAACCAGGAGGGCAGGGCATGACGAAATAACATCCGAGTAGTAGGCGTACCGGAAGGAATGGAGGGGCCATCGATGGACCTCTTCCTGGAGGATCTTATCCTGAACAAGCTCAAGCCAAAGCGCCTGTCTGCATTTTTCTCTATAGAGCGATCACACCGTGCACTGGGACCCCGTCCGCGCCCGGGAGCCCCTCCTCGAACAATTATAGCTCGTATATTGAACTACAGAGAGAGACGCTATCCTGCAGGCAGTGCATCAGTCAGGTGGCCTGCAGTATGAAAATGCCACCATCCGCTTCTTTCCTGACTTCACATTGCAGGTCCAATGGCAAAGACGCACCTTTGATGCGGTCAAAAGGGCTCTCCGGGAGCAGAACATTGAAGTACATGATGCTATTTCCAGCGAAGCTAAAGATTCTCGACGGAGGGCAATCATACTTCTTCACGACACCAGAAGAGGCAGGTGATTGGTTGGAGGGCTGGCGGACAGTTGGGCAGAAAGGGGGCACACCCCAAACATCCACTGCAAAAGACCAAAACTCGTGGAGACAAGAAGCAGATTCCGTGCCGGATACCCTTACCCAGCGGCAAAGAACAGATAAGTGACCGGGAAAGAGGACTACTGCCACCAGTACCTTTCCTGTCCCCATACGGGGTTTAGAGGGTAAGTGGGGGGCCTCGGGACAAAGATGTAAGATGATGGGCACAGCGGGACATGGGGGCGTTCTTAAGTGATAATGGCTGTGGGGGCACACAGTGCCCTTACACAGAATATGCTTTGTCCACTCAGGGCTGGTAGATAGAGAAGCTCTCATGAGGAACAATGGTGTATGGAGCCATCTGACAGTGCAACTATTCTATGGCAGGCTGGCTCACCACCCCCTCATCAACCGTTAACATTACACATTTAGGGCGACAGGCACTCTGCATGTTGGGGAGGTGGGAGGTTTATTACTCACCTAGCAGGGTTGCAGGGAGGGGGGTGTTGGGAAACTTGTTTACATTTTTTGTTTACTGCTGTACCACTGCTCAGGACAAATATAGTTGTGTCATGTTGCATGTTGACGCTGTGCCGATCAAGGGGGGAGACGATCCATGACTGACAACCGTTATACCCGCGACAATAGGAGACACAACTAGTATCCGTGTCTGGACCTGGAATGTAAATGGACTGGGGAACAAAATCAAAAGGACACTTGTACTCCAGTACATCAAGCAACACTCCCCCGACGTGGTGCTGATGCAGGAGACGCACCTTAGGGGGAGCCAATACAAAGCCCTGTACTGGTACAGACTGGTTGCACACTCTGGATACTTGACTGATGCCCGGGGAGTGGGAATCCTGATTCGGAATACATTGTCGCTCACTATAGATGGTATTTGTTCAGACGACGCTGGCTGTTGTATAGCAGTAGCGGGCAGATGGGAGGGGTGCTCAATAGTGCTGTGCTCATTTTACATTCCTCCGAGGCTGCAGGCAGTAGTCCTTCCCAAAATAAGGGCGATCCTAGTGGAGCTTCCCACGGGTACCCTTTGCTGGGGGAAGATGCCAACACAGTTCTAGATCCTGAGTTAAACCGCTCCAATTCACTGGTGGGTCAAAAATAGAGCAGACCCTCTCAGGTTTCTTGATGGCCATGGGATTTGCTGACCTCTGGAGGATGAATAATCCCCAGAAGCGGCAGTACACGTACTACTCAGCTAGACACGGCTTCTTCTCAAGAATTGATTATTTGTTCACACACAATAACAGAATAAGGGAATTTGCCTCACCAGTACTTATGGCTAGAGGCATCTCTGACCATTCCCCAGTAGGTATTACAGTTAGAGACCCGAATACCAATAGGCCACCATTCCCCAGGATTGACCCCTGGCAGCTAAGAGATTCTGAACTCCGAGATAAACTCTGGGGAAAAACAGACCTCTACTTCAAAGAAAATACATGGTCAGTAGAGTCGCACCAGACTTTGTGGGAAGCCTATAAGGCTCTCCTGAGGGGCCAGACTCAGACGATCATAGGTGGCAAAAAGAAAGAGGAAGCACTGCAAATGAGGTCGCTGGAACACGAAATACTCCAAATGGAAAGGGATGTAATAGCCAAGAGGAATTTGGACAGGCGACATGAGAGCTCTGCACCAGCGAGAGTTGCGTACTTTGGCTGAAGGCGAGGCACGGGCATATGCCCTGGCTATGCAACACCGGCTGTATGATGTGGGTGACAAGGCCTCCAGACTGCTGGCCTGGCTTGAAAAGCAAGACAGGGAACGATCATGGGTGGTCAATATACAAGATAGAACAGGGGCGCTTCACACATCCAGTGTAGAAATAGCAGAGACCTTTGCCTCCTATTATGAAGGCGTATATATACCGGTGTGCACACGATCCGAAAGAGATTGTGATGAACTACTGAAAGCTTTTTCGTTACCAATTTTGTCCACAGAGTTGTGAGAGGCCTTTGGGTGCTGACCGAACGGGAGAGGAATTGTCAGGGGCTCTGAGATCCTTAAAATCTCAAAATCCGGGAAAGCGGTGGGCCCAAATGGTCTCCCAGTCGAATTATACAAAAGTCTAGCCTCCAAAATAATACCAACACTGCATAATATGCTAGTAGAATCCCGGGAAGAGGGACAATTGCCTACAGACCAACGTGCTGCCACCATTGTAGTCATACATAAGGCGGGGATGCCTCCAGACCAATGCAATTCCTACCGGCCAATCTCATTGCTCAACGTAAAGGCAAAGGTGTTGGCAAAGGTCTTGGCCAAAAGACTGGTGTCTGTCATAACAACCATAATCCATGTAGATCAATCCGGCTTTATGCCCAATAGAAGTACTCGTCATAATTTGCAGAGACTATATAGAGTGCTTCACTTGACAAAGGTCCCCACCTCGCAACAGACGGCACTAATGGCGCTAGACGCATCAATGGCCTTTGACAGTATAGAATGGCCGTTCCTGTTTGCGGTGCTCACCAGGCTGGGCTTCGGCCCCGCCTTCTGCAGTTGGGTGAGACTGCTCTACCAGGGCCCGCTGGCCCGAGTACGAGTTAATGGGGCGCTGTCCAGGCCATTCCAGGTGCGAAGGGGAACAAGCCAGGGCTGTCCCCTATTGCCATTGCTGTTTGCCTTAACGCTAGAGCCATTGGCACACTGGATTAGAACGGACCCGATGATCTGGGGCATTGAGACGTTGGGGGGTTGGAAAGAACGTATATTGTTATACGCTGATGATATAATCCTGTACCTTTCAAGACCATACTACTCCATAGCACGGATATTGCATATCTTTGAATTATATGGAAGCTACTCTGAATTCTCCATAAACTGGGCTAAGTCGGTGAATTTTCCTATATCGGGCCCCCCACCGCGGTTGCCAGCGAAGTGCGTAGCTCCAATCGCAAATGATGGGATCAAGTACCTGGGCGTTCATATTACTCGAGAACAACAGTTGTTTCTGAGGAGAAACCTTACCCCCCAGCTAGATAGGCTCCATACGTACATACAACACTGGTGCACCTTGCCTCTCTCCCTAATAGGCAGAGCAGTGCTGTACAAGATGAGGGCCTACCACGCCTTTTGTATATCCTGCAGAATACCCCATACCCAGTCCCCTCGACAATCTTCAGACGCGTGGCTCAAGAAGTCCGTACATTGTTATGGCAGGGTGGTCCACCCACAATAGCACTGCAAAAACTGCAGAAAGGGGTTTACAATGGCAGCCTTGCCATCCCAGATATAAAGCTATACTATTGGGCCTTGCAGCTACTAGTCATAAATTACTGGGTCTATGTGGACAAGAGAGAGCCAGCTTTCAGGGTGGACAGAGACATAATGTCAGGGGGGAGCTGTGAATCACTTTTATACACCAAGAGGACACACCACGAGTGGCCTTGCCACACTGCGACAGTGGTGGACTGCTGGTGGGCAGCAAACAGACTTTTGGGATGGAGGAGCAAACTAACTAGCATGACACCCCAGTGGGTCGACGACCATCTGACTGAAGTGATGACATTAGGAGGCGTCAAGGGCTGACAGACAATAGGCATCGAACTCCTGGGAGATGTGTGGAGGAACGATGCTCCTCTTCCCTTCGAGAATCTGCAAGAAGAATACAGTCTGACTTCGGCCCTAAGATTTCCCTATCTGAGGTTCACACACACCGTGCAGAGACATATACAATGGGGCACGACTCTTCCAGATCATTCCCCCTGGAGGATAGACTCCTGGCAGATCCCATCCCTGAAAAGGCGATTTCGACAATATACCGAAAACTTATGTATAATATGCCAGTACCCTAGTAGCCCTCCGGGCGGCTTGGACTGACGATTTAGGTATTATAGATGACGAGGAATGGATAGAAGCACTGCAAAGCCCCAGAGAAATAGCAGTCCGTACAAGATTTAGGCTGGTGCAACTTAAGGTATTACACCGCACATTCTATCCACGCACACTACTATTCAAATGGGGGAAGACACCAACAGCGCTTTGCATTATGGGCTGTCAGAAGGAAGGCTCCTTTTTCCATATCCTATGGGAATGCCCAAAGATTGTGCAGTTTTGGCAAAAAATCACGACAACAATGGCAAAAGTGTCGGGTACAGAGGTCCCAACAGACGCCAAATGGCTCCTTCTGATGATCAGGGGGGAGGCAGAGAGATCCAGGTATCTCAGTATGTGGTTGGCGCTGGTGGCAGGTATCGCAAAACGGAATATCGCCGGAAATTGGGGCGTGCCCCAACCCCCGTCAGTGACTGAGTGGGAAAGAGATCTGGACTGGTGCCAGTGAGCAGAAGAGACTGTGTATAAAAGCAGGGGGCATGTTAAAAAATGGGAGAAGATTTGGGCACCATGGTCAGATACAGGGGGACATAAGGTTATCCGAAATATTCGACATGGAGTTTACCAACATGCAAAGACTGAGATGCCTATGGTGTATGCGCATTTATGACTTCTAGCGGGGTCTCCCATAGTAATGTCATTGCCTCTGCGCGTTGTAAAACTGGTTGTCTCTCACCGAATAGATGATATATTAATGTTTTGAGTTGATTTAGTGATGTACAGGCATACTTGTTGACACATATACTGTCCTCTGACCCTGTTTAATAAAAAGAATTTAAAAAAAACAAAACATTCAAGGTAGGGCCTTACATGAATGACATTGTAACACTTGCCCTTACTCAAAACAATAAGGAACAAGTGCAACTTCAAAAGATGGATCTTTTCTGAATCCACCAACCAGAGGTCCAAAATGAAGTAGTACAGTGGAACCACTTCATACAATTGGTCAGCTGCTTCATAAGGCCTACACTTTGATGTTGACAATCCCTTTATAACTGTTATCAATTATTGTTTTCACTCAGACCCAAACCTATTTTACCAGCAGATTTTGAAAATACTCTATTGCACAGGCTCGCATCCTCTACAATGAGTCTCTTATAAAATGAAATTAATGTCCTCACATAATAACTTTCATTAGCTGCCCACCATTTGAGACAGCTTTATTAATTTGTATTCTAGACAAGCTTCACATAATTCTCAGCAGCCATTGATCATTTCCAATTATATATCTAATGTCAGGAGTACTTAAAGCAGGCCTCTTACCACCTGACAAAGACATAATTTCTTCTGACCATACCAATTTACTGGCTAAGATCATACTTAAAACTTCCCTGGTGTCCAGCTCATTCTATTATTATGATCTGGAAATGGCCCAGGCAGGTAAGACACGTTGAGGTTGTTTTGATCATTTAAAAAAAATATAAAGTACTTTGATTCTGTGGGACCAACATTTTTGAGGTGGCGTCACCTGCAGATGAATGTTCACGCACTACAAGTTAGAGAAAAAAAATACAATATGCCACTTAATCTATTGAAAGCAAATCATATTGAAATTGCCACTTAGATTGCAATCTCAGGTATGATTTTTTTTGAGAGAGCTGTGACATTTTTGTAAAAATGGTCTCCTAATTTTTGAACAGAAAATCACTTAGCGGTGTATCTGTTTTTTTCCAGGAGTCATTGGGGGCCCTTAGCGCTCCTGGAGACCATCCACTAGTATCCTTAATTCAAAATGAAACTAGCGTAATTATATAAGCAATGAAGCACGTCCACCTCTATATTAAAAATATTCACACTTGACACAATTATTTTAATATGTGCTGTAAGGCACTTAGCTAAAGCTAAGTGGTGTAATTTATATACATTTTATTCTATTCCAACAGGTGTGATTTTTCAAAGGATAGATGACAGGGACAACCTCACACTTTCCCTGTGTCCATCACACGATATTGTGGAGAAGATTAGGGCAGGGCATGAGTACAGGTGGCAATGACCAAAGGGATGACCATTCTGTGCATCCAGTCCACTAAACGTCTTGGTCTTTCAGACCAGAGAGAGCACATCAATGATGAAAAACCCAGGACACTGATACTAAAATTCCCACTGTTCCCACTGGTGGCTTCCATGAAGTGTCACCTACATTTTTATTCAAGACTATAAAAGGTATTAGATTATTTAACTGACTTGAACAACAGGAAATGTTTTCACCAAGCAAACAATTTAATCAAGCAAGTGCTCACTGTAGTTACACACACCATAAACAGACCTTTAATAATATATGGTCTTTGGGAAGAGGGCAGCAAGGACTGTAGCCCTCACACTCCTTTGGTGAATAATGCTTGAGGCAAACTACCTGTAACATATTATTCACAGAAACAAACGATTACTTTCCATTCATTTGATTGTTTAAGTTTAAAGGAGCTCAGCAAAAGTTCATATAAATTATGTTAGAATAGTGCACAGTTATTAATCAGTAAAGATTGAAGAAATGAATCATGAAAGGACGATGGACATTTAAAATGTTATTTTACCACTACAACTCAATAGAAAGATAACAAAGAAGGCTCGATGCCTATAATGACATGAATAATACTTTAAGAAATAATTACTGTTTCTTTTAAAGGATTGCAAGGAATACATTTTTTAAAAGCTATGATCACCTATTAGCTTACACAATTCAAGCATTTCTTATCGCTTGTGAGTTTACTCAATTGACCCAAAAGTAAATTACTTTTTATACTTATCTTTTTAGCAACACTAGATTACCTTTTTAGGTTATATTATTGCAATTAGAAATTTGCACAGTGGTTTGATATACTTTCTAGTATATTGACTTTCAGTAATTACAATATATAAAATGTTATGATGTGAAACATTTTTAGAAAGAACCAACATCTATTACATTTTTCAGAAACTATTAGGAACATCATCAAACTCCCAGATCGCACAGCAAACACTCCAGTGAATACAAGAGGACTATTATAATCCTTTGTTCATTTACATTATTGAAATTAAAATATTAGTTATTTTATAGTGACCCTCAAATTGTTATTGCCAACATACACAGAAAGTTACAAATATTCAAGTGATTGATAGTTTGTGCTAATTCTGAAAGCAACAATTGGGTATATGTATTTTTGTAAATATATTCACAAAATGTGCTCTTTTTCTTTTGGAATGCCATATTCTCCAACACTGAACAAATATGTAAAACTTCCCAGCTATTTTATTTTTACAGTGAACATCAAATCAAAGGCTTTCTACTGTGAAGGCACCTAAGGCATTTGGAGAGTAACCGATCAAGTGGCTGGAAAAGCCCACAGATGAAAGCTGGCAGCATATTGATGCAGGCCAAAGTGTTTTGAACTCTCAACGAGTACAATGGAGCAAAGTGACGACTGTGTGTAAGCTCTGCTCTCTGTCAGCTACATGACCCTAAATAATCTAGGGATGAATTCAACATGGGAAAGTAGGCTACTGGGAAGAAGAGCGCTGAATTAAAAGCAGAAGATATAAAATGTGAATGGGGACAAACAGGGATACTACAAAGTCAGTGAGCTCCAAGTATATCCCAAAAATATCCTTTATTGTAGTAGTAGTTAAAATTGGACATCAGCCAACGCGTTTCGTTCCAAATGGAACTTTGTCAGGGCTCAGTTATCTTAATCTCGGTCCGATTGATCTGTGTACGTGGGTCAATATTTCCCAAAACCCAACCGAGGTAGATAAAATCCGCAAGAAAAAGGACTGTTGAACTTATCAGTTCCAGTGTCCCACAATCGTCCAAGTAGGATGGCCCAAAATGTTAGCCCAAGTCCTCCACATCCACAAAACAGCTGAATCGTAATGGATAATCTCTTTCAACATCTCATATTTCCGAAGGCCAGTGTAGTGGACAATAATCCTGGTCAATGTTGACGCCCACAAAACTAATCCCTCATCCGGACTTTCAAAGTGACTGAAAGAGATTATCCATTACGATTCAGCGATTTTGTGGATGTGGAGGACTTGGGCTAACATTTTGGGCCACGTACACAGATCAATCGGACCGAGATTAAGATAACTGAGCCCTGACGAAGTTCCATTTGGAACGAAACGCGTTGGCTGATGTCCAATTTTAACTACTACTACAATAAAGGATATTTTTGGGATATACTTGGAGCTCACTGACTTTGTTCTGGTGCACCTTCCTTCTCTTTACGAACATAACATTACTACTTAATGCCGAAGACCATCACGTGCAACTATACTGCAATTAAACATGTGTGAGGATTTTTAACTCTCCCAGTTGCTTTCTAAGGACACAATGAATACATCACAAACTTGAAAGATTAAGGGCCTAATTACGAATGGACCGCTGTAGTTGTGGTGGCGTCCATGGACCACCAGACTGACAGTCCATCACCGTATTACGAGTTTGGCGGTTGGACAGCCACTGGACTTAGGCAACCGCCAGGGATCCCTGAGGCAGCAACATGCTGGCGGTGCAGCTGTGGCACCGCCGAGCATATTACGAGTTGTCTCACCTCGATCCTATCCACAGCGGTAAGCCTGCAATGTAAAGGATGGCAGTGAGGCAACTCAGGGGACCCTGTTGCTTTTGGGCATGGGGGGGTATGCAGGGGGCACAAATTGTGCCCCCAGTATTTTTGTACCCCTTTTCCTGCATGGGAAGAAATACACGACATGGTGCATTTCTTCCCATGCAGGGATGTGCTTTTGCGGTCCCAAAGCGCTGCCTTTGTATGTCTTTCCTTTGAGCCTTAGAAAGGCACCGTTGTGTAGCACACATCCCTGCCAGAATTAAACTCGTAATCCGGTGGGTGGTCTGACTTCTAGTTTGGTGGTCTTCCTGCGGGGCGCAGGCATGGCAGCCCGCAAGAAGACCGCCAAACTCGTAATCAGGCAGTAAGAATTGGATAGGCATCTCAAATTGCTTTTTATAGTGAGCTCCATTTTCCCTATTAGAGGTTGTGGTATCTCAAATGCTTGGTGCATTCGAAGCCCACACCTAATTTGCTCACTTTTAATCTAAACAATGCATATTTATTTTTACGTTTGCACCTTGATTTTCACTTAGCTGCCCTTCTACAAGGCAACATTTAGATTCAGATTCACTAAACCATGTTCCCAATCTGCAACTCATGGAAAGGCACATTTTGCACATGCACACATTCACAAGGGATATTTTTGCATGTGTGTTCTCAAGTTGTTGACAAATGTGACTCTATGCTCAGGGTATTCCAAAAATGCGCCAGATACAGATTTCAGGGCAACATTAATGCAAAGAATGAAGTCCTGACCTAGAACAAGGCTTAAGTGGGGGAAGGCAGGGAACTTTTTACAGCTTTGCTCAAATTGCCGGTTTCCGATGCTTATGTTCCTTAAATCAGTGACAATTTATAAACAGTCAATGTTTCTAATGAATTAGTACAAGAAAAGAGAGTTCCTTCTGAAGAACTAAAATATCGAACTTAGGTAGGAAAAGCTGGCATGTGGAAGCATACAACATACAAAATGAGAAGTTAAAACCTGAATCATATTATAATAATCAGGCACTCTTTTTCAGTGAGGGTGGTTCCAATAAAGACCAGAAACATATGCACACTATAAAACCTGCTCTTCTAGGTGCAGGTAAAAACCCAAAGAGTTTGCTCTGCCCTGAGATAGCTAAACAGTGAAAGAGTGATGGTTTCAAAATACTTTCCCATTTTTCTGTTCAGGCTGACTGGTTTGAATTTTGAGAGTGACCAGAAACCTTGCCACAGACAGGTGAAGCATGTTTCTCCCTAGGAAGACATTGGAATTTCCATGTCCCCTGCAAAAAGGTGTCCTCAGAGAATACACTAACTGTATATCACTTCGTATGTGGTGCACAGGATGTACACTAAGCCTAGGAGAAATGTATATTATGGCAGTGTACTTTGTGTAATTTGGGGAATGTCGTGCTATATTTACGTGAAATTCCTGAAAATATGCTATTATGCCACTTTGCATAAGTACATTCCATTTGTGGTAAGAATGTACTGTGAATGAGCCATTCACAGTAAACAATTTACTGCGAACAGGCAGGCACAAAAGAATACAAGTGGCTGTTGTTCTTGGTTCTTTTTTTTTGCACATTGTTTAGCATGAACTGTATTTTTTTGTTAAAAATTGACAAGATGATGCACTGCATGCTAAAATATAGCACAAATGATGGATTTGCATTTAGTGTAATTATGCATAAACTTGCAGACATTTCACATAATTACACAAAAGCAAATTACCCCCTCAGATATATAGGGATACATTCTTGAAATTGTAAGGAAGACAAATGTTCATCCACGAAATGTGTCTTTTAGAAGAGACCATGAAAGAGTCATTGAACCCTTTTGTACTAAGAAATTACCCAAGCAAAGCAAAAAAGTAGGCAAAATTCAATAATGGCCCCCAAAGCACTTCCCTTATCTGATCCAGGGGCTTTGAAAGGAGTGTCCAAAAACCTTTGCAGTCTAAAGAACATCCACCACTGACAGAGGCTAGGATTGCACAGGCCTGGATCGTGCAGGTTGACAACACATTGCCTTGTTTAATGAAAAATGAGTCCCTGGCATGGTGACAGATAAACAATTAAAGTGGTGTAGCCACTGCACATCTCTTCGGCCCTCATTATAAGTGGTGGAATTTCACCTAGAGTAATAACAAGCGTAATTACAATTGTCTGCTGCCCGGAGTTATTGGGTCTGCAAACTCTGGACCAAATAATTCCAGGCCCAGAGGCAGCAGACCTATATTTGATACTGCAGGGACTGCAAGAAGGGCGAACAGGGGAACAGGGAATCTCTGATTTCATGTGGTTTCTCCCCAATCTGGGTAGAAAATGTGAAATCAGCACATTCTGGTTTAGAAATACTGGCCTGAGTTTGCAATCCCAGCCCTCCAGTACCTCGGCACCAATTTCAACCGAACTCTTAATGGTGGCCCCAAAGACTCTATTATGGTATGATGCTGTAGGTTGAGTCTCATTATATTAGAACTTATTTATTTTTTCAGGAGTTTATTAAATGACCGAATGTACGTTCTGATTCTGAGGGACAGGGGTTTTTGCTGGTGCATTAAATATTTTATACAGAATGTGCTTTAAAATTTTTAGATCATAGTAAAGTGTCCTTATTTTTTTCTTTTCAAAGTACGATAAGCAACAAAAAGTTACTTCTTTATCCTAAATGTAAAATGTGTTATTTAAGTTAGAGAAAGAAAATGATGAGGCACAAATAATCCATTCATGCATGTATATCAGTTTGGCATTTGGGGGCCGATTAGGATGTCGGTCGGAAAGCCTACGACCACTGGTCGGAAGTTTTCCGACCGCGGTCGGAGGCTTTCCGATTGCCACAGTTGGTTTGTAGTCTCACCACTGAATTACGATGTCGGCGGTCGTAGCGTGAACCGGCCAGTCATTCCGACATGGTTCCAAACAGCTCTCTGAGTTTTCCAGTCAGTTGGAACAGCACTGTAATCCCCTATGGATGGCATTTCCACCATCAAGATTACGTGTGGGCCTTTCCAACATGGAAAGGCTGTTGGAAAGTGACTTTGGCCTTGCCTCCGCGGCCTTCGGTTGGTGGCCGAGGTGGTACGTAGGGCGCTCCCCTATAAATCCTTGCACTGTGTGGCAGGCACCAAGCTACCATTTTGACCTGACAAAAGGCTAAACTTTCCTTTTTTAATACTTGTGTGTCACCCCTAAGTTAAGCCATAAAGGCCCATAGGCCAGGGTATTTAAAAAGGAGGGCATGTGTACTTACGTTTCACATGTCTTAGCAGTGAAAAACTCCTAAAGTCATTTTTCACTGCTGTAAGGGCTATCTCTTCCATTGACTAACACTGAGTTACCATTATTACTTTCAACACATGCTAATTTTAGATTGGGAGCAGACAGAAATATGTTGTTTAAACTCAAATTAATTGTAATATAATTCCCTCTTTAATGGTGAAGTCCGATTTTATGTTACATTTCTGTAAACTGCACATTTGAAAGTTGACATTTTCTTGTCCAAACCATTTGTGCCTTCTGCCTGTGTCCTGGGTCACATGACTGTGCTGCTGTTTGTTTATTACTTCCAGACAGTGATGAAAAGGGGGCTTGAGTGTGTACAGGATTGCCCATCCCGGCAGGTTGACTGTGGAGGGGCTGCACCAAGCCCCACTTACATTTCAAATGACTTTGCCTCCAGCGCACACAAAGCAGTGCCTTTTGGCACCTACAAACCGTTTGTAACCACAACAGGAAAAAGGCAAGAACATTCCTGAACCAGATGTGAGGGTAGGACAGGGAGCTCCCCCACTGGCACCAGATATAAATAGGGGACCCATCAGAATGCTCCTTATGAAAGTTACAGAAGAAAGACTGTCATGCTGTCAGAGGACTGCCCTGCTGTCTGAGAAGGAAGACTAGACCTGCTTGAATCCCAGGCTAACCAGAGTGATTCCAAAGTTCAGTTGGCTGACCTCATCTGTGAGCTACAGGGACACAACATTCTTTAGAGGCCTTCCTGCAACTGACCACCTGACCTGCTGCAACTGGACCTGCTTGGACCTGCAACTGGACCTGCCTAAGCCCTATTAGACTCTGCTAGAGAGAATCCAGGATCCCCAAGAGGTGCTTGCCCAGGTCCTGGGCCCCTGGCAGGCATCAGAGTGTACACCTCCTGAAGAAAAGGATAACATCTTGAAGTGTGGGCTCCTCCTGAATGGGCCCGTTCATGTCATGACACTGCTCTAGGATGCTTGATTCCGGTCCAGGGAAGACATGGCTTGGCAGTTCGGTCTGGACTGTTCCCATGAGGCACAGGGTCAAGACTGATTTGCATATGGCTATGTCTGAACTGGGGTGGTGTGGTGAAGCAAAATAACGATGGATTAAACCCAGATCTGTGACTGGGGGTGAATGTTTGCCAATGTGCAGCATTCCGTCCATCATCTTGTGTGTTTTGCATTTCGCCCTATGTGGGAAGGGTATGCCCAGACGTGGGTCCCGTGCTCACTACGCCACTGGAGTCAAGCTATCCTGGCTGATGAAGGCTGATAACCACTCAAACAGAGGGGGCCCCTATTAAGGCGAATAAAGGTAGGGAAATCATAGGGGAAAATACAAAGCAGTAAAACAAGAAAACGTCCCTACCTATTTATTTCACAATATGCATCACGTCATTTGTAATAAAAATCTGAACAGTGCTGAAGAATAAAGGGAACAAATGTATCTCAAAATAAATTTATTGATTCAACGAAATAGAAAGATACACAAATATAATGCAGATAAATACACTCTCACCGCTCATTCAATCGCATTCACACAAACAAGCATACTGTCATACCTCTTTCATTCAGACTCACAACGCTCATACAATGACTTAAATAGTTTGACAAGGCAAACTAAACAACAAAGGACCCGCCAATTTCCTCGGAAATGTAGATCAAAATATCTAGAAAACACCAATGTGCTCAATACATATCGTAAATATATACATTAAAACAATAGTAAAGAAATATATTGGCAAATACAGTAGTTCTCAAGGGGGAAAGGGGTAAAGCAAATCTCTAACAAGGGTTAGAGTATCACAAACGCCGACGCGCGTTTCGGTGTAAAGACCGGATATGGCCAAACACCTTCCTCAGGGCGTGGGTAACAGAACGGTGAGGTGGTGGGAAAGATCTCAAGATCAATGAGACTTCTAGTTAAACAGGCCAGAAGTGCCGAGCGACGAAACTCAGCGTTGTTCACTGAACAAACTGCAGTAGGATATAACCTGGGCTGGAGTCGCGGCGGAGACCAGGATCCAGAATCCGTATTACGACAGAAACAACAGGCAATCGATTAGCATAGATTAGGCAAACCCCAAGGCTCATAGGATGGCAGATATGATTTTCTAGTTACCTGGGGGCCAATTCTCTGTAGACGGCAGAAAAACACTGAGAATATGAGGGTGCTCGTCTGTCAAGAATGCGAAAAAACCAGGCGCGAGCTTGTGAGCCAGCTGTCCACCAATATGCAAGATGAATAAAGGAGAATGGCGACAAGATGGTCGTTCCTCGGTGGCTGACGGGGGGCACGGGAAAAAAACCCCCGCCAGCCACCGAGCAACGACCATCTTGTCGCCGTTTTTCCTATCAGCCTTATCCGGGTCTGCCCCGTATCCTGCTTGAGGGGCCCCCATTCTCCTTTATTCATCTTGCATCCTGGTGGACAGCTGGCTCACAAGCTCGCGCCTGGTTTTTTCGCATTCTTGACAGACGAGCACCCTTATATTCTCAGTGTTTTTCTGCCGTCTACAGAGAATTGGCCCCCAGGTAACTAGAAAATCATATCTGCCATCCTTGGAGCCTTGGGGTTTGCCTAATCTATGCTAATCGATTGCCTGTTGTTTCTGTCGTAATACGGATTCTGGATCCTGGTCTCCGCCGCGACTCCAGCCCAGGTTATATCCTACTGCAGTTTGTTCAGTGAACAACGCTGAGTTTCGTCGCTCGGCACTTCTGGCCTGTTTAACTTGAAGTCTCATTGATCTTGAGATTTTTCCCACCACCTCACCGTTCTGTTACCCACGCCCTGAGGAAGGTGTTTGGCCATATCCGGTCTTTACACCGAAACGCGCGTCGGCGTTTGTGATACTCTAACCCTTGTTAGAGATTTGCTTTACCCCCTTTTCCCCCCCCTTGAGAACTACTGTATTTGCCAATATATTTCTTTTACTATTGTTTTAATGTATATATTTACGATATGTATTGAGCACATTGGTGTTTTCTAGATATTTTGATCTACATTTCCGAGGAAATTGGCGGGTCCTTTGTTGTTTAGTTTGCCTTGTCAAACTATTTAAGTCATTGTATGAGCGTTGTGAGTCTGAATGAAAGAGGTATGACAGTATGCTTGTTTGTGTGAATGCGATTGAATGAGAGGTGAGAGTGTATTTATCTGCATTATATTTGTGTATCTTTCTATTTCGTTGAATCAATACATTTATTTTGAAATACATTTGTTCCCTTTATTCTTCAGCACTGTTCAGATTTTTATTACAAATGACGTGATGCATATTGTGAAATAAATAGGTAGGGACGTTTTCTTGTTTTACTGCTGATGAAGGCTGATAGCCTGAAACCGGTCCTAGGATGCTTGATTCCGGTCCAGGGAAGACATGGCTTGCAGTTCGGTCTGGACTGTTCCCATGAGGCACAGGGTCAAGACTGATTTGCATATGGCTATGTCTGAACTGGGGTGGTGTCGTGAAGCAAAATAACGATGGATTAAACCCAGATCTGTGACTGGGGGTGAATGTTTGCCAATGTGCAGCATTCCGTCCATCATCTTGTGTGTTTTACTGCTCTAGTGAGACCTGCTCTTTGCGTCGAATGCAACTGGCAGTGATGACCAACAACGCATAAGCTACACTTTGCGCTAGAGCAATGACAGTATGCAATGACTGTCAATGCAGAACCACAGCAATGACTGTATGAAAGTCAAACCCACTCTTCATGCTACAGCGAAGATAGCCTGCAAAGCCGAACCTGCTCTTCGTGCTACAGCGATAACTGTCGATGACGCTCAGCCTCCTCCTCATGGCCTCCTTCTATTAGAATGGAACTCATCGTGCCAGATTTAGAAGGTAACTTTTTAACTGGACTAACTTGGTCTGTGTATCTGACCCTTGCTCAATCGTGGTCGGCCTGAACTTGTGACTTTTAGCGACTTTCAGTGCAACCAGATGAATGTGTGTAGCCCTCTCTGCTTTTAGGTGCTATTTTCACTAAAAAAGTTACATCTGAGTATCTCCGATTCTAATGATTAGATTTTTGTTGTTCCTGGTATGATTTTATTTATAGGAAGTAACTTTATGTTTCTAAATTGGTTTGGGACTTTTCTTGTGTTCTTGTGTTGTGTTTCCACAGGACTATTGCTTGTTTTCTGCATAAATACTGTACACATTGCCTCTAAGTTAAACCCAACTGCGTTTGTGCCAAGCTACCAGAGGGTTAATCACAGTTCAATTTAGTGACTTTTGTGGTTCACCTTGACAAGAATTGTGGTTTTTACCTAAGTGGAGATTGCACCACTGTCAACCAATAACCCAATTTCTTACAGGTATCATGTTTAGTCAATACGTTCAATCAATCAATCAATCAAGCATTTATCAAGCGCGCTACATACCCGTAAGGGTTCCAAGGTGCTGGGGGAGGGGGGCTGCAGCTAGTGGTCGAAGAGCCAGGTCTTGAGTAGTCTCCTGAAGGTCTGAGGGTCTTCCGTCTGCCGAAGGTGGAGAGGGAGGGAGTTCCATGTCTTGGCGGCGTGGTAGGAGAAGGACCTGCCTCCGGAGGCGGTCCTGTGGATGCGTGGGACGGCAGCCAGGGAGAGGTCGGCGGAGCGGAGTCTCCTGTTGGGTGCGTAGAATGATAGTCGGTTGTTGAGGTATGCCGGGCCGGTGTTGTGGAGTGCCTTGTGTGCGTGGGTGAGGATCTTGAAGGTGATTCTTTTGTCGACGGGGAGCCAGTGTAGGTTTCTCAGGTGGGGGGTGATGTGGTCTCGGCGGGGGATGTCGAGGATTAGGCGTGCAGAGGCGTTCTGGATTCTTTGGAGTCTGCTGAGGAGTTTGGCAGGGGCTCCGGCGTAGAGTGCGTTGCCGTAGTCGAGCCTGCTGCTGATGAGGGCATGTGTGACAGTCTTTCGTGTGTCGGTAGGGATCCATCTGTAGATCTTGCGGAGCATGCGGAGGGTGTAGAAGCAGGTTGAGGAGACAGCGTTGATCTGGTTGGTCATGGAGAGTTTCGAGTCGAGGATGACTCCCAGGTTGCGTGCGTGGTTGGTAGGTGTAGGGGCGGCGCCCAGGGAGGTGGGCCACCAGGAGTCGTCCCAGGCTGAGGGGTTGGGTCCGAGGATGAGGATCTCTGTCTTGTCTGTGTTGAGTTTGAGCCGGCTTTCTTCCATCCAGTCGGCGACAGCCTTCATGCCGCGGTGGAGGTTGGCTTTGGCGGTGCGGGGTTCGTTGGTGAGGGAGAGGGTCAGCTGGGTGTCGTTATGTTTCATCTTATTACTTTAGAGTCCCAACATGACATATGTGGCCATTTTGTGTCTCTGATTTCCCTTGTTTTGCATTTTGTTATATAGCTGTATATTGCCAGGCATTCTGAAGTAACCATGTGGCAACAATTAAAACTCCCAATAATAAACAAATGAACAAAACATGTTTCTTAAATATTCAGCTTTAAATAATTACATACTTAGCTAAGAAGAACTTCAGGCATGCCATACTACAAACTATGAAACATGTAAACACATTCAACAAAAGACCACTGAGATCAATTTGACAACTTTAGTTAATGAAATACAAAACCTTCTCTGTAAAAGTAAAAAAATCAATACAGTTTCTGGTGCATGCAATTTCCGTTACAGGCATAAAAGTGTACATGAAAAAAGCCTAGAAGCAGACATTGTATGCAGACTCATCACACAAATGCTTTTAGAACACAAAAGTTCAATGAATAAATATGCTTTTGAAAATATACAGTAGTCTCTCTGGGAGATGACCAATTTGTTTAATACAATTGTGGTGAACTATAAACAGAAATTGATTTTACTGGTTTATGTATACTTATATACCTAAACATGTATAGTCAAACAGCCCACAGGAAAGTCCCCAAAAGTAATTTAGAAAATGGAATAATGTAGGAATTCTGTAGAACAATGTTTGTATTTTGAAACGAAAGAGGACTAACTCATCTAATAATGTGAATAGTGAAAGGAAGTTCCTCAATAATCGGCCAATTGGGAGAGAATTACAGTTAATTAACATACATTCTTTTATCACAGAAGGCTGCTACTGCCAACTAGAAAAAAAGCACCACACAAAGAATGTGCATGCAAGCCACAATTAGAAACTTAAAAGTAAAAATACCTTGGAAGTTTCAGCAGAATAAAAAAATATGTTTCCGAAGCACAGCCTGGGGAAAACACATACCCTACGCAACACTATACATATGTGCACTCGTGAAGAGAAACAACAAAGGTGTATGTAGATAGGATGCAAATTTTCAATTGCGTATTACCTGGATAGAAGTTGTGAAATGTAAGAAACTAAGAATAGCATTTAAAAAAAGAATGCAGTCCAAGCAAGCAAAAATGTGTTGGGTATTATTGCAATTCACTATATACGACAAACAAACCTACAACTGAATGTTATAGTACATTTGAAAATCATTGTTTATTAACTTCAACATATTCACTATCAGTGTCTTTGCCAGGAGGATTACATTCTTGAAACGTGTTCAATTATAGTTCAACTATTTAGAAAATAATTGATAAGAAACAATGCCAAAGTAAATTTGAAAGAGTTTGGATAAGCCATTCTTTCTGAGAAGCTCACATCCACTTGCTTGAAATGTCAGCCTTTAAGAGAGAAACAATAGAGAAACAACTATTCTCTGCAAATGCGCAGAAGAACCGGATCTTCTTAGTAACCCTTAATCAGGAAGCTTTTCTACTTGCCTAACCTTCAAGAGGGAAGTAAAAACCCTAATGTTTCAACTCCTGATCAGACTACACTCATTTAGCTACTTTGGAAGAGTAACATTTGGTACATATGATGAGAATGTAATTTGAAATCTTTGTAGGCCCAATTGTAACTTACTAAATGAAACTTTGATTTTATCAGATTTGATGTACTTCGATGTAGTATTTTATGATGTAACGATGTGCAATTAATTGCTAACATTTGTAAAATGCCTGCCACCCCAGAGGCCTAGTTAGTTTAAACTCTAATAAACTACAAAAAATAATAAATTCATAAATGAATATATAAACAAACAAAAACATAAACAATTAAAATTAAACAATCTCACAAGTCACATAATATTTTCGTGAATGTGATAAAATATTGGGCTTGATTTGTACACTAGGGCATGACAAAACTACTGTCAAAAACATATTTTGGGTCATAAACATTTAAACCTTTTAAAAATGTAGGACCTGACACACCTAATGCTATGTATATTGCTTCAGTGTAATGCAATCCCAGTGTTGAGCACACAAATGTAGGTGAATGTTACATTTCAAACAATTCTATTTCACTGACAAGAACAAAGGAATAGTGGTGTTATCATGGTGAGGTATGTGTTTTTTTCAGAACAAAAAGAAAAGATCATTCATTTGAAACAGTTCTTAATAAATGTAATAAGCAAAGAATGTCAAAAAGGGACTGTCCAAGGTTTAATGAAGAGTTTGATGCACTGGGGGGATTGGTTAGTCCAAAAGTTTCAGAGTGTCATATAATTTAAAGTTGCAAAGACATGGGTTACCTCATCAAATTTATTAAGAGAGAACATATTTCTAACAGCAGTTCAGTAAAATAATACTAAAAGTCAAATGAATGGGTTGACACTGTTGAAAGTGAAAGACCTACAGCAAACACATCTCATTTGAAGTTTACTGAGATGGGTGGATGAATCTAGGATTCCCGCTACAGTGGTCAGGACCCAATGGTGAAAATGGCACGTGCCTCATGAATGGCTACACCCAGGAGCCATTGGAAAAAGGATAATTGTTGTTGTAGATGGAGGTCTGTGCCCGTTAGTCAAATGCAATGAAAGGAATAATAATTTCGAAAATTCATGTTCTTTTGTGCTTGGTTGGCTGGATGAGCCTTTCTGTTCCCGAGACCGCAGAGACCGCTTGGCTAAAACTCCTTCAGTTATAAGAACGCAACCAGACACCCTGCCTTGAGAAAGCCCCCTGCCAATTGTCCATCGGGCGAAACACATGTTATTTCACTGTTGGAACGAACAATTAAAAAAGGCACATCCTGCAAACCAAACACAAAAGAACCTGAATTTGGGAAATTGGTATTCCTTTCATTGCATTTGAATAACAGGCACAGACCTCCATCTACAACTTCACATCTCATTTGAAATCCATGTGTAAACTCAGTGGACTCTTCTGAGGCAATACATTAGTAGTCAATGAGCACACTGAGGAGGGAAAAAAACCACATTTAAGTGAAAATGATGGATAGTGTTAGCTTGCTAATAAACACCTAATAAGAAATAATTTAATGTGATATTCTGTACATGATAATGTTATCAAATATTACCAAAAAGAGAAAAGACACCCAAGCAGGATTTTATAATATGCACATTATTATGTGAAGACAAAACGAAAATAATGGGTTATTAAAATGTTAATGGGAGGAATAAACTGAGCTTCAAATGGCTTTCTGCATATTAGTTATATGTTTTAGAAAAGTACAGAAAATTTGTTACAGAGGATGCACCTTATTCGTCATTTGTTGCTAGGGTGAAAACAAAGTTTACTTTTCAGAGAATCTAAGACGCGTAAGGCATGTCTGTTAACAATACTTAAAAAGCATCAATGTTAAATATTATATAAAAGGCATAAACCAGGTTATAACAAAAGAATTGAACATGCATTAGTTGAATTCTACAAATATGAAAAACAACAGACATGGGTTGACAGACAGTTCCTCGCTCTCACAGTATTTTTTTTCCTAACAGTGGTGCTGACAGTAGCAGCAGTTCAGGAAACCACAGGACATATAATTCCTTCAAACAGCCAGATAACCTAATAGTGCAACACTTTTGCCAAAGTCAGAGTCTTGGGTTATAAATGTTAAAATCTGTGAAGTCATTCCATATCCAAAAATCTTCAGTAGAACTCTTCTTTCATCGCTTTTATTTGGGGCCCAGTTCATGAGCAAAAGTTTTAAAGTACCAGTGGCATCAATTGACTCAAGTTGAACACACGTTTACATTTTTTAGCATTTTTAAAACCGATGTAATAGTATCCCTGTAAAGTCATGTCAAGCACAGTTTTTCAGGCATGTTACTGCTCCTGTCATGAGACTTTTTAAAAGCTGTTTAGCCTCAGCATACAGATTTCTACAGTGGTAAGGGCAGCTGAACGGCCAAATTCCCATTTTTTTAAATTCCTTCTCTGCATCATAAACATGTTTCTAAGTGACGAAAGACCTTCCCTTATGCACCCACCAAATGTGAGGGTGATCCATTCCTCTCTTTATCCTGGTAAGTTGCCAGCCTTGCTAGGGTAGGAAACGGTCAAATTTTCTTCCTTCCTAACCTTTGCATGGAATTTACTACTTATCCACACTTGTGGCAACAACCTTCACAAGAGTAAATCCATTTACATCTCCTTGGGCTATTTTAGTGAATTTCAGGCAGGCGTAAATACCTTTTTGAATTAGGTCTGACACATTTGCTTCAAAAATTATTTTTTGTGTAAAAATGGATAATGCAGTGAATTATTGGTTTGGTACCACGTTAATCTTTGCCAAGGACAGTTTACACATGCATGAAAGCCAAACCAATAATTCATGTTGCAGTCGTTCAGCAGTTACATAAGAGATTAAGGTTGATGTATTCTTTTACGCTATCATTCTGTGTGGTACATATTGTTTGAGAGTGGAAGATGCAATAACCATATTCAGGCAAATAAAGTCAAAATAGGTGGACATATTATAGCCTTATAGCCCGCTGCCGAGACCTATACCAGCTGTTAAAGGCCCTGATCCCGAGTTATAGGCCCGAGCCGCAGGCGAGGGCCTATAACGAGGGAGAGGGCCTTTAACAACCGGTATAGCCTGAGGCAGAAGGGCTATAAGGCTATTAGAACATTCCACCCACTAAGGGTAGAATGTTCTAAATTAAAAATGGAGAAACAAAAAGACAAACATTGGAATGTTGGAGCACTGGGCTTATACCAGCCATTATAAGCCCAGAGCAACTCCATTGTCTTCAATGGAGCTCCCAACATTCCAATGTTCTAATATATCATACAAGCTCAGCCCATGACTGTTCCACCATAGCACAATTTGTAATGCACGTGGTGAAATCAATAATAAGTCAAGTCAATGACATAACATGATCAACACCTGCAAACAGGCTTCATTTACCATCATCTGTATGGACTGCACCTTTACTGCTGCACATCCTCATAGATGTGAACGTATTCTACAACTGTGAGAAGTTAATAGTGAGGCCCTTTCTCTATACATGCCTTTCCCAATATCCTTCTGTTTCACTCATTTTTTTCACGGCTCTTTCAGTATCCCACTTCCACATTTTGTTGTTGTTTGTATTTCATTAAGACCTTACGAGATCTGTATCCTCCTTAACTGCTTTCTCCACCCATAATTTTTGTCTTCAACTTTCCCGGCTTTCACTTCAATGCATATTTCTCCCTTCATTGTTCTTCCTGTCTGTCTCTTAATCTGTCTTTGTGCACCTGAATTATAATTCTTTTTCTATGTGGCTCTTTCTCTCACTCTTTTTCCCTCTCTCATACTTCCTTTTTATTATAATTTTTTTTACCTCACCCCTTGTCTATAATCACTCATTCCCAAGTCTTATTCTGTTGTGACATTTCTCTGTCTTCTTATGTCACTTTACTATCTTATCTGCAGGAGGAGTAGTTCTGGTGGTGCATTGGTGGGAGTAAGACTCAAACCTGATTCCAGTTCCAAAGATTGAAGCTCTAGCAGCTCCACCCTCCAGGCGACATCTCTTCCTACAATCAAATCAACATAGCCTGCGAGAACTGTTTAGTGCATATGCAGCAGACCACATGTGTACTGTGCTTCTCAGGCTGCTACAAGTAGTTTCCACTGCTTTTTTGTCAGCATTGCACATTAGCATTGCCTATGAGAAGTCTCTCAATTATACAAGGCCAGTGCTGTGATTGTTCATTCATAATGACTGAACCCACTGATTGCATGCGGAAAAGTGTTTGGCTGTTGTTAAGCAAGAGTTCTTTAGATTCGCAGTGGTCCATGTCATTTGCCACTTTGGTGTTAACTCATCTTTGCACCAGTTTTAAATAAGAAAAACAGAATTTAAAAAATAAGATAATTCATTCTGGTGCTATTTCAATGGCGACCATACCTTAAATGTATGATTTGAAAAACAGTACAAATGCTGAATGTGGGCTCCACACCGAAGGGAAAAAAGCATTTTTTTTACTGACAAATTTTTACCGATGTAGAAATGGAGAGACCAGTGGGTGCTGACATTCAAGCAACATTATCTTTTCCACTTACTTTTAAGGCCATATGCATTTGGGATATATTTGAATACAGTAACTCAGATTTATGTGGCACTCAAAAGTACAACACATTCTGCATCAGTGCTCAGAAGCCATTAAAACATTTGTGTAAGAGTTATCTTAAAGTGTTTTTAAATGTGACAAAGAGAGATATACTACAATTTCTAGCAAGCATTCTACTGTTGTCAAGAATAGTTGCATTGCTAAGAGTAATCAGGAAAGCATACTTATTCTGATTGGTTTCTTCTCACAGAAGAAAAGCTAGAGGCTAAATGATTTTGTTGGAAATATGACCTTTCAGCACTTTCACTCCAGATTTTTTGCCTTCTTTTACTGATCCCATTTTTGTTGGCCATAGAACTCTGTGCCCTTTAACACTGCTAACCAGTGGTAAAATCCTGGTGCTCAAAGTGACTATAGTGATTCACCCTGGCAAGCATTGTGATTATTATTTGAGGTGGGTTAGTTCTCATCCTCTCAAATAACACTCCAAGTTCTTACATTTGAGGGAGCATTTTAATAAAATCGAGAAAATAATACAGTTTATAATAAATGTGCAGAATTATCGTGCAGGCTTTAATGAAAAACAAAATGCAATTAAATGGAAAATTGTAGTAGGCAACCATATTTACTAGTACTAGGCCTCAAATGGCTGAACCAACATTGCTTGACAAGCTGACATGCCTAGAAAATGCTTAATGTACATAATAGTTTCGTTTCTTGACCTATCCATGAAAAAGATTGGCATTATGAATAATAGTTACTTAAATGTTTTCATCTACTTCTGCAAATGTTTCTTCTTACACAATAATTGCTGCTAATAAATAAATATGTTTTGTTATTTAGAAGATAGAGATGAACATTTCTTCATGGGGAAAGTAGTTTTGAACAAGATGATGTATTACGAGTTGACCAGATGTAACCGCTGGGGTATAAGAAAAAAGTGACATTGAAAGCTGCTATGTAGAGCTATTGTGTTTTCTGTGAGAAGACGAGGAGTGATCCTGTTCCCATGAGAGCACTGAAAGATGATTGGCTGGATGAAGAAGGAAGAAAACCACAAGCTGCAACATTGATAAAATATATGGTCTATAATAGTGCCTGTTGCTAGAGCAGATCCAGATTTTTGGGAGATACTTCTTTCCACTTCATCCAAATCTTTCCCCATACCAGGCTGTTTTGAGACTCTACTGAGTTTCTTGAACTTCTCTTTATGAGAAGTTCTGCTTTGATTGATTCTTGATTTATCTAACGGATTTTTGATGATAAGCTTTATGCTTTTTCTTTCACTTGAACTGGAACTCTTTTGGGTTCTGACTTACACCTTTTCCTCTCCCTATTCTGAGAATAGGGATTCTTTCCTTTATGGAACAGACTTAGTGCATTTTACTATGAATATTTAATTGACTAATATTGATTTTCGATTTCTGTTCATAGTTGATGATCGAGATTAATAAGAATTAACCTGTGACTTTTAATAAAGATGAATTACTAAAAGATTGGATTAATAAAACCCTTGAACTCATACCAGACTCTCATTATTTGCTTATTGACAGAAAATAGAATAGTGATTGTGATTAGAATTTATGTGATGTACAGCTCTTGATCTTCTCTAAAATAACGGCAAAGATCCATTGCCTTGGTGATGGTTGGAATTAGCCCGGATGATGATAAACCAAGAATTTAATTAAAACAGATTCTCACTCCAGCACAATTTTCATTAGAATTTCTATATGAATTTTTTCATGAGCAATTTTTGGAGAATGATAGTGAAGACACCCTCCAATAATTTTCACTACATATCTCAGGCCATTTCAAGAATGCATGCACTGGCTCCAAGTACAGTTGAACATATGGGCTGTCTCATGATGTGCGGTTCTTGCACAGCACAGATCCCCTAGAGCCTATTTTTATGCCTCTGCAGTGTGCTAAGTGAATTCATTTAACTTCATATTTCTCTGAGTTAGTGAATTATTTTAAACAGCACAGCTAAGAAATAGAAAGAAGCAGGCTCAGCTCACTATTTTCTAGATGTACTTCCTGAAAATCAGTCCTCATGTAGATCCTGCTTTTATATGCTTGCACTGCCTAAAGTGCATGCATTTCACTCTGAATTTCTTAGAGTTAGTGCATGAGTTGCAGAAAAGCCTTGCTAGGAAACTGTGAACAATGGTTGCCTATGTTTCTGAGTGGTGCTGTCTGCAGCTCATGCATTGTCTCTGAGAAATCCATAATGATAAATGTAGGCACTTTAGAAGATGTCATTGAATAAAAACAGGTCCTGGGTTCTGCTTTGATCCAGCACAACTGTTTATGATTTGGCTCTTCATGCCCAAGGTAGAGTTGCAAGAACTTAAAACTCTCACAGCAGAAACATGCACATTCATTCAGAACCATGTCTACAAATGCTGGGATGTATTTACAAGCCCCTATCGCCACCATAACGTCACTTTTTTTGACGTTGTGGTGGTGATACGGGCTACGCCTTATTTACAAGGCAGCGTTGAGCCACATATTGTGGCTTAGCGCTGCCTTGTAAATAAGGCCCCCATTTACACTATACTTAGCGTGAAAGGGGTGGGCAATGGGTGTTGTGGTGGGTGTTCAGCCGCAACACCCATTGATTTTGACACTGCCCCATATTTACAAGGCTGGCGTAAATATGGGGAGAGGCCAAATTAAGACCAAGGAAAAACTGGTCTTAACATGGTGAAACTAGGAGAAATGCATTATTTCACCTAATTTTTGTTGTTTTTATGTGTGCTGCATTGTACAGCACACATAAAAACAGCAAAGCGCTATGCATGTTTGTTTATGTGCAGGAAGGTGTCCCTTCCTGCACATAAACAAACATTTTAAAAATGACGAGTTGCATCTTCTATGTGTGCTGCACAAAGCAGCACACATAGAAGTTACAAATCGCCATTTAAGATTGTCCCTTCCTTCAAGTAAACAATGATGCCCTACAACGCAGGCACATTTGCACTACGGTGCAAGGGTGCCTGCGTTGGGCGATTGGCAGCTAAATTTGGCACCAGCACAGGGGGCAATGCATCGCTGCACTGTATTGTTTTAAATACAGTGCAGCCCTGCGTTTCAGAAGTGGCAGAGCGCTGCATTAAGCCAAGAATGCAAACTTCACGCTCTGTCACTTCCTTGTACATATGCCTCAAAGATTTCTATGTACACACTTGGTTAACATTGTCTACAACTCCAGCTTATGGATAGAGCTAGCCCAAATTCTATGCATTTTCTCCTAGGCTGAACAGCAGGAGGATACTTAACATTTCTACTATTAAAAACATTTGAAGCTCTCCAATTCTCTTTGAATCCTAGTGGTTAGAGTATAATCCAGCTGTTGTGAAAGTCAAGACAACTATTTACTATAAACTGAAAATTTAGTGTAGGATACATAAAAAAAGAAAGATTTACAGTATTCACACAAAAGCTACAGTAATGTAGTGTGACTGAACATCCCTGATTTGCTTAAACATTCCTGTTTTGCGACGCCCTGACACGTTTCTAGAGACTAAATACTTGGTTTTGTTTTCAGAGATGAAGGACATATCGGTGTGTGCAGTAGAAAGAACATATGTCAACAGCCCTCTTTCTCTCATGAATCGGTAGTCAGCAGGGCAGTACGGGATGGCTATCTTGCAGAACAGTGAAGGCATGCTTTGTTGTAATGCAAAGCATGTATGGTGTAGTGTAGCTCCTATTTCCCTAATAGGCTCTGCGCATTGGAACAATATATCCTATAGGTTTGACATAGGACTAAGGTCAGTATGTCCCTATCGATTATATTAAACTTAATTACTTGTGCCAGCTAGCTCAGATGCCACTAGAAACTCCTTGACAACAAGAAGGGAGTAGTTTCTGGCAGCCGCAAAACATGACCACTGTGTTTCCCTTTTAGAATCAGAACGTGTCCCAGAGTCGTGGAAACAATAGATAACTATTTCACTCAGCTCAGTCGTGCATGCTTAGTTTTCTCCAAGTTACACAGAAAGAAATAGACGGGCGTTTCAATAAAAGATTTATTGAACAGTCTTGTTTCTGGTGTAAGTAAAATGTGCTGTTACGATCACAAGACAGTATGCAAGATAAATAATGTACAGCGTGAGCAGTAGAAATAAATAATACTGCGAGAGCATTATCTTTTAGTACATATGCTGTTACATAAATAACACAGACTAAAAATGCGAGTACTCATACGATGCGTTTCTAATCTAGTTCTACCACAATGTACCTAACCTAACCTAGGTGTAGGACGAGGTATGAAGTAGGTGAAGTATTCCTTACTATGGTATACTAAGAGTATGCTAACCCTAGTATGCCTAGTATGCCAAGAGTCCCTCTAGGTTCTAGTCTGCTCCATACCTGAAGAATGAGAGAGGTAGGAATCTCTTTGCCAGACTCGAACTCCAACACCCCGCAAGGGAAGTTAGATCACTGGAAGCTGGACTCTCTGCGTGCAGGGATGACAGCGTCTTCTCAGTGTGTCAGGCTGGGAAACGGGCTCCTCTGAAGTCGAGGTCTCCTCTGATTTACAGGGGCTAGGGAAGGTATATTTATACCTGAGAATTACCTCAGAATGTTAGCATTGACGTGAGTCGGACAGCGGAAGACGTCATGAATGAACCCCTAAGGAATAATGGTTCATGCATAATATATGAGTCCTTGAAGAAATCAATAGTCCTGGACTAGGGAAACTCCCGCAGCCTAAGGGTCTGTTCTTCAAGAACTCGTGACGTTAGGGTGGACGGATGTCAGAGACCATGCCTGTATTTGGAGTGCACGGTTTAATGCCTAAATAAGGGCTGGGATTTTATGCCTATATAAGGGCAGGGCGAATTGTGCCTATATAAGGACATGATTCTGGAAAGCCCGTTTATGGACACCCTAAGAGGAATACAACACCCACTCCACTTTCGTGTGTACGATAATACTAAAATGCTAAACATTTAAAATGCTAAATATTAAAATGGAGTACCGCATATTTCTAAAATATTTCATAAAACCATTTAAAAAAGGCAATTAGAATGCAAAAGGTACTGTACATTTGAAGCATTGCTTTTCATTTCAGGCATAAAGTTCGAAAATAAAATGCAATTGGAATGAAATAAGCAGTAATATTTACATGTGACAGAAAATGATCGATAAGTTGTTCAAAAGTCAAAGTCATTTCATGTCATGAAAATAAATGAACTGGTTTAGACACACAAGATGACTAAGTGTCCGTGGAAGTACCTTGAAGTCTGTATTATAAGGCTAGTTCTACTTTAAGCAGATTGAAGTGCCATTTTCGTTCGAAAAATGGGAAAAAGTTCAATTATGGTAGAGTTCCAAGTTGCTTTAAAAATGAAGGCCAAATTGTTACTGCATCTCTGGAACACAGTATGCTGAATCAGAGTCAGTTTACGGGTCTGGTGTAAACATGAGATCATCTATTTCTATAGACAAAACATCATCCACTGTAGTTGGCGTCAGTTGGAACACCTCGTGTAGCAGATTAATTGCACAGAGATGTGAAGCTTCGCTTCCAGCACAGGGTGCCGCAGCAAAGTTCGCGTCCGTTGTTACCTGTGTGCCTGTAGATCTTTCTCGTACCTCAGCAGCAGCCGGAAGCGTCTGTGAGATCTCAATGAATGCTGACATCAGGATCGGTAGCCGCTGGGGACAACCCAGAGCATGGGCCGTTATCGGGACCAGCAGAGTATCGACATCCGTTGGCGTAGCTGATGGAAAAGTTAGACAGGTGTCCAACACGCATTCTTCACCGCATAGCAGGCATCGTAGAACAGTTAAGATGCAATCTTGCCAGATTGGTCGGAATGACAGGAACCAAGTTGTATTAAGGTCCTGTAGACGAGTCATGCCCAATAGCTGTACTATTCGCTCACGGCACTTTTATTCAAGGAGAGCTTTCTCCATTTCGCTCGGAGTGATGTCTGCGAATAGGCTGGCCATAGCGCAATAGCAGGAAGAGAAATAGAATTCCGGCAACAAGTGCTAGAATTAATGGTATGCCACCAAACACCGAATGTGCAAAGTTCGGGATGATTCCGAGTATTGCCTGAAAAGGTGCTAACAGACCGGTACAGATGCTCTTAAATACATGTATAATTCCACTTGTATCAGACATGTTGAAGATACGTGATATCATTTCTATGAAATGTATAGGGCAGTTTGTACGGATTAAAGTCTGTATCTCAGCCGAAGTCCTTGCTACTTGTAGATCATAGGTTTCTTTGGCCGAGGTCAAAGGCACTGTTTGCTGTAAAAGCATGGCTTTCATTCTGCTCAAAGTATCAAATCTTATAAAAGAGACGTTCAGCGAAGGCCATAGAGGCGACTCCCTGACTGTGTCTATTGGGGCAAACAATACTTGCATACAGCAAGTGACCCTGGAGTTGACCGTTACTAGATATGGGATGCCTGGCAACATGCCGCAGCAACTCTGATCATTCAACATGAGGTAACTCCCATTAGAAAGTTGTCCAAACGTTGGATTAATCACAGCAGCTGGTGTACCCTGCTGATGGCAAGACAAATTTGCCACAGAACCATTACAAGCCCCGTGTAAAGAAATGTCCTGACATATAAGCGAACCGCTTAGTGCAAGTTTACAGTTTGTACCGCTCAAAAACACTTCACGATCCCCTCTCCAACATCTATATGTATACGGTAAATCCCAAGATGTCTTAATGTATTCCTTGACCAACCTTTCATATTTGCCTGCTTGCATTTGTCTGAGGCAATACTGAAACTGAAAAGTACTCACAGGTAATGTTATTTTGCCATGAATAAGCCATTCTGTAGCTGGTTTTTCTGCCACTGTGACTGGTAACTTTTCCAGTTTTTCAATGCTCAGCACTGTATACCTTGCTCCTCTTTGTGCCAGTTCGATCTATTTATCAGTTAGATTGTATTCTGCAAACAGAGCCGTTGTGTTGATGAAACGCCAAGGCACATAGCCCGCTCGCAAAGATTGCAGCGTCCAGCTTAATAACATAATAGAACGTAATTGAGACTGGCCTTGCTGTAACATCGCCAAATCTTGTTCTAGTATGTCGATAGCAGAGGATACAATGCCATCCAATGAATATATTCTGGAGGACAAAGTTGTTAACCCATTGTCGACCACAGAGAGTGTTTTCTCTAAATTAATACGATCAAGTTCACGTATTCGTTCTGCAGCCTCCATCTGTGATACTTTCCATGCTTCATTATAAGCAGCATAAATGCCGGCATATATGAAACGTTTTTGCCGCGGTTTTCTTGGTCCAAGCAAGAATTCCCTACGGTCTGCGTCCTTTTTAAGTAAGGTTACGTGTTGTTTCACATCCTGTAGTGTAGATTTATGCAGCCAATCGAGGCATAATTTCCCTACACTGTATTTTGTTACTACCCCCGGATGTTGTCTTTGGACGTATCTTGGGTCTGGCCTATTAATAGTAAAGCCCTGAGTTTTATTCAGGAATCTTTCCTGACAGTTATTCGTGTCTGTGGGCCAGATCAACCATTTTTTCCAATCAGGATTAGATCTGTTGAGTTGTAGTATATTGTTAACTGTCACCACTGCCTGTGTATCGTTATCTCTGGCAGGTGTCGGTACAGAAGGTGTGTTCATCTCTTTGATCTTGGCTAATCCAAGACAAGATGTTTGTTGGATGGTTTCATTCAAAAACATTATTTGTTCAGGGATGATGCAGGCTCTAAATAAAGCTTCTATCCCCTGCACTTGCCATTCTTTAGTACCCCAGACTGTTTTGGTGTCTATTGTGTCTTTCCAAAAGTCGAAACCCTGTCTAGACAGTTGGGCATTAAATAACGCAGAGTAAATCTGTTTTGTATTTGTTAACATAATTTTCAGTCCTGTCTTGTTTACATTTTTATAGTAAAACATTTCTGGTTCAGATGTATTGTATCCTGAAAAATATGGAAACTTACTAGCAAATGTTTTTGAACTACCTTTAGGTGGTGTAGGACAATGTTCCCATTGGTTAAACATAAACACATTTCTTGGATATGCAGATTTATGCAAATAATGATGACCATAGTTGTTAAAACAATACATTTGTTCATAGTCTGATGAACCCTCTAAATATTCATGTTTAGAAAATGCAGCAGATTTTTCTAGGTCAAACATTATATCATTGACAGTCTCAAAGTCCCAATCATCCGAATAGGTACTGGACGTAATTAGATCACTTAGTGAAATTTTAAACAAATGTGGAATGTTCAATTGTTCCGTCGGACTGAAGATTTCAAAATCTGTTTTGTCCCACACTATACCATCCTGTATAGGAACAGCTGTGATGTTCACTGATGACAAGTCTCTTGCTTCACGATGGGAAGATTTATGAGGTTTCAAAAGTACGTTCACGTCTTTTCCTTCAGTGTTCACATGGATGTATCTGCCACTTATAAGCACGCTCACAGTTGTTACCAAAGCTAGCCAGAGCAGGAAAACAAAAAGTCCAGATGTAATCCAGAGTTCAATCCATGGAGAAACCAAATAAGTCTTTTTCAGAAAGTGAAGAAAGTCTTGTACTTGCTGCTTAAATTTCAATGATGCTGGCGTCGTTTCAGATTCACTCGGATCTTCTGAGAACGTATCAAAGTTAATGAAATAGCCAGAAGCAGTTCTGTCAATTGTTGGAATTGCATCAGGATTTGTAGAAATCACTGGAACCAGTTCATCACCTGCCACGTTGGTGTAGACAGGTGTATTTGGACGAACTGTTACTTGGTGTTCAAGAGGGACGAGTTCCATAGCGTTGTTGCATAGTCCTCCATCAGTTACAGCTGAATTCTCGATTGTTATCAGTCTTTCAGTCTGAACCTCTTGGATAGTAGCGAGAGGAGTGCGTCTGCTACTAGGTCGGAGTCCACGAGGCCTACTATTTAGTATTGGCCACATACTGTGGTTTGATGAGGTCGATGGACACAAATCTTTTCTCCTTTCTTCCAGCAAGGGGCGGCAGAAGTACTGTTCTTGTTCCTTGAACTGCTAGGACAGGTACTGGTTGTCTGTAAGAAGGTCCAAATTCCTTCTTGTCCGCAATCTTTTCTCTGACTAGATCCCCAACTTTTGGAATCCAGACAGGCCTTGCTGGGACAGCCGGTTGATCCCCAGTGGTGGTGGGCTGTAGGAATACGTTGCTTTGTTTCGTTCTTAACTTGTTTAGTTCCTGTAAAACAGCCAAACAATCTTTGATATCAAAGGGTTTATTTTCCACCACTGTGCCTACGTGTTCAAGGTCTGGTACCCACATTCTTGTCCCAAATAGGACCTCATATGGAGTGACCCCCCCTAGAGATCTTCTTGGCAGGTTGTTCAATGAGCGTTGGACCCCATTAAGGTGTTTGACCCACCCATCACCCGAACCTAATACCCTAGCTGTTATAGACTGCTTTATGTCCCGGTTTTTCCTTTCCACAACCGAATTTCCCTCAGGATGGAATGGAGAGGAGTACCGCAATGCAACGCCCAGACTAGCCATGGCTTCTTTGTAAGCCCTAGAGCTAAACGCAGGACCCTGGTCAGAATGTAGCGTGCCTATTGCGTATGTGCCGATAAAGACTCGCACATCTTTTATAACAGTTCGAGCGTCAGCCGAGCGCTGAGGCCATAACCATAGGAACCTAGATTCAGTATTTGTGGGAATGCCTTTGTCCAGTAGGACGCAGGCGTGTAGATAGTCTAAGGCTGTCTAACAGTGGTGTCTGTACTGGGTTGCCGCATTCGCAGCATGGTGTCTGGTGGCTCTCTCGCTGTAATTTACAGTCTAAGCAGTTGTTGATGAATATGTGAATTTCTGTATTCATTCCAGGCCACCAGTACATCTCTTTTAACGTTAAAATTGTTTTAGAGATCCCTTGATGTGACAGACCCTCCCCCAAATGTGTTTCATAAATCAAGGCTGCTCTGCGTTCCTTGTTTGGAATTACCCTATCCCCCACTCTAGGGATTCGAGCAAAAGGAACGTTGTTCGCATCAATTACATAAGAGTACTTGAGTGGAAACTTTTTTGGTAACGCTGCACCACTGCCTTTGCTTGTAGCATTGACAGCCAATATTATCTCACTGTCTATTTTTGTTTTTGAACGAGTGATCACAGCTACGGAAGCCGTCTGAACAGCCCCCTTTGCGGCTTCATAAGCCAATGAATTCCCTGCAACATGAACGCCATCACGTTGATGACTCAGTGTGTGGATCATGTGAGCCTTTGGTAGTTCGTTCTTCAACTGAACTACTTGTTCCCAAAGCATTTTATGCTTTATTGTGCCACCTTTCGCATCTTTGAAACCATTTTCAAGCCAGTTTCGTATGTAGTCATTATACGACTGAACACAGTAAAAGGAATCGCACACTATTAGTGTGGGGAATTCTCGATCAGTACTTTCAAGTGCCAGTTTGAATGCTTGTAGTTCAGCCCGCTGAGCTGTGCAATCTCCTAGAGATTGAGTTTTTGTGACCATGGGTCTGAAGATGCCATTTCGCATGCGACCTTTAACAATTGCACACGCTGCACTGTAAGCTTGCTTACTCCCTGTTGCGGGCTGTGCGGATCCGTCAGTGTAAATTATGAATTCGTACTGCTCGAGAGGCAGAATTTCAGTAGGCAGAGGACATTCATGTTCGTATTGCAGGAATGCTTGTGTTTTTAAATCTGGATCAAAAACATATTCAACATCTGTTGCAGCAAGAGAATTAACCCATTGTATCCATCTTGGATGTAATGCTTTAGCATTTGGAATGCTTGCTTTTGTGACCACTTCTAAAGCTGGTACCAGGGTTATGACAATAATGCGTTTCCCTTGGGCTAAGGCTCTTTCTTTTGCTACAGCGGTTTGAACTGCTGTCAGAATTTTTTCAGTTGAACTGAAGCGCATTTCCGCTTGTGTGTAAAAATGGGATTTGTATGCGATTGGTATTTTCTCACCCTCATTGAAGGTTAAGTAGGTGAATCCACATTGACCCGAAATTATTCGGATCACCAAATTGCGTTGACTTACGCGTGTTTGTAAGTGATTTGTTGCTAACATGTTAGCCTGGAGTGAACGCACGATTTCTGTGTGTTCCTGTGTCCAGTTTCTGATCGAAAAATCAGGTTTGATTAATGCGTAGAGAGGTTTAACCCTTTCTGCGTAATTTAGAATGTATGTTCTTCCAAAATTTTGAAAACCCAGGATGGATTGTAAGTTTTTTAGCGTTTTTGGAGGTTGGAGCAGTGCACATTTCTCTAGAAAGTTAGCTGCCAAGCTCTTGCCTTCACTTGAAAGCTCATATCCCAAAAATAGGACATTGAGATGGGCAATTCGGGACTTTTTAAAGTTGAACTTGTAGCCCTCAGAGGCGAATCCCAGTATAATGGTGCTCACCCTGTTCAAGTGTTTGTCCAGGTCATCGTCTGTCAGATAGATGTCATCGACATAGGACAATGCCTCATTGTCATAAATTTGTAGTAACTCCGTTACCCTCGCTGAGAATAAACCTGGGCTGTTCTTGAACCCTTGAGGGACTCGACAAAAGTGACGCTGGGTCCCCATTATGGAGAATGCTGTTAAGTACCTGCTTTCAGGTGCTATGTTTTGACAAAAGAAACCATTTGAGATGTCTAATGTTGTTTTATATTTTTTACGCACAATGTTATTCATTAATGCTGTGCTATGTGCATTTTGCACTGCAAAAGTTTTAGAACAAGTGTTTAAGTGTCTGTAGTCCAAAACTAGACGATATGTATTGTCTGGTTTGGAGACAGGAAACAAAGGATTGTTCATTGAGGAGGTGCATGTTTCAATCATCCCTTGATATTCAAGTTGATCTAAGATCTCCCTGACCTGTTTTTTAGCTTCTTGCTTTATTGGGTACTGCTGTTGTGCAGTTGGTTCATGTTTCAGATGTATTTTATGGTGAGGTGAGTCCTCATCCCATCCTACATGATTTTTATATAATGCTGAGGCCTGGGCCACTGCCCATTTCCTGGCATATGTATATCTCAGATGCATTGGTATATGGTTGGAGAAGGCAGGCATAATTATGTCCTCGCCATGTGGGCACTCCCTGACAAATTGTGGTGGCCAGTCCTTTTCTGCTAGAAGTATGTCATAGCCCTTTGATAGTTTTTCCCAAAAAAGTGCTTTCACCTGTCTAGGTTGGTCTCCCTCCATCCGGAGTGTTATGTCATATAACTTTTGTGGAGTACTAACCCTGGTGTCTACAGTCTCAACTGTGATGTACTCATTCAAGTCCACTATCTCCAGAAGTTCCTTCAGGTTCTGGCGAACTATTGTGACTTCTGCTGCACTGTCCAGCATTGTCTGAGCCCATTCTCCGTTCTTGAGTTGTGTTCTCAGTATTCTCGGCATGTCTGATCTTTAGACCTGCTACTTTCTTTTTGGAGAATTGAGGATTTACTTTGGTTTTTGGAGCGTGTTTGTCGTCTTTCGATTTCACGCGTTCTTCTCTATGTTCTGTTCATCCTCTTCTTTCCGAAGTCTGTGATGAGATCTGAAAGGGACGAGAGGAACGTGTATCAGTATCTTGATACCTATCAGGTTTTCTCAAATTATCCCTATTCCTGAGGTTATACCTCCTTTCAGAGGGCTCCTTTGAGGAGACCTACCTCGGGATTGAGAACGTTTCTCGTTTGAATTTTGTTTATTAGTCTCCCACTTCTTTTTAGAAGATGTAGGAGTTTGTTTAATTGAGTCCTTCTCAGGACTTTCAGATAGCTTCGGCTTCACTGGTCTTCCACCCAAACTATCTCTGCCTAATTCTGCATAAGTTTGTTCTATAATTCTGGGTAGCTCAGTTTGATGTTCTGTAACATCAAATTCCCTTAATTTTTGGCGGATCGCCACTGCTGCTGCCTCCCCTTTAATATTAGATAATATTATTGTTGAGACCTGGTCGAAATTTTTCAGTAATTTCATACCTAAATTTAGAGCAGGTTCTGCCCCGTATTCATTTTGAATTTGTTTCAGGACATCAGGTATTACCGCAATTGACGGAATGCCATGTGTTTTAGTATAGATGGCAGCAAAGACTGAGCCCCAAGTGGTGCAGTCTTCCAGTTGTGGTGTGATCCCCATTGGTAAACTGATTGTCAGTATTCTGTGTTTCTCATACGGGCTAGTATTTGGAAATACTGCTTCGATTTGAGTAATTTTTTGAGCTATCCAGAATGGAATTTGCTCACGTTTTGTGGGCATTTTACCCAAGACTGCATATAGAGTCTGTGGTGTAATTTTTAGTGTATTTCCCTGTTGGGGGGTTGGATTTGGAATTGTCAATGGTGGTTGGACTGTGAAAGTCCGCATGACATATTGGACCATTTGTCTGTAGATTTTTATTAATTCTTGTATTTGAACAAGTAAGTCCTCATCTGTCATTATATCCAGTTCAGGATGAGGTGTGTAGCTGGCTAGAATCGGCCATGTTGCTCCTGGTCTACCTAGTGGACCGAGCCTGGTAATGTTTCTGTGATGTTTTAGGGCGCCTTTAAACCAGAGCTGATGCTCCTGGTATGTTAATGGAATTTCTATATCCTCGAAAGGAATGTATTTCTCTGGTGGTCCATCTTCTTTGTAGAAGTGAAACATGTGTGTTACTGAATTGGATTCAGGAAATATTACCCATGAATAGAATACCTCTGTCTGAAAGGATTCATGTGCCTCTATCACGAAAACTGCCCTACCGCCTCTTGGTGGTAGGCCATGTTTTATAAGTTTTAGAGTAATGGCTCTTCTTAAGTTTGGAGCGATGTTTATGACACCCTCCTCGGTTTCATTTAAACCTGTAATGTTAAAGCCTGCTGCTTGGGCTGGATCAGCCGCAGCTCCACCGTTTCCGGTGTCTTCAGTCATTTTGTTTTTTGAAAAATGTAGAACAAGTTTCAAGGAAACAAAGATAAGGTGCACAATATTTTGGAACACTGTATCCTTCAACGTTGAGCAAACCAAACAGCTAATATATAGGGTACTGCCCTATGTAGCCGTGGCGGATACTAAACCCTGCCCACTCCAGACGTCTTTTGGAGTATATGGGTAGGGGTCTTGAGAGAAAAAGCACGGCTGAGTTACTCAGTATCTAACGTTGAATTACCGCCTTACCAAACCGTTGGGCGCCATGTAGTGAGGCTCCTATTTCCCTAATAGGCTCTGCGCATTGGAATAATATATCCTATAGGTTTGACATAGGACTAAGGTCAGTATGTCCCTATCGAGTATATTAAACTTAATTACTTGTGCCAGCTAGCTCAGAGGCCACTAGAAACTCCTTGACAACAAGAAGGGAGTAGTTTCTGGCAGCCGCAAAACATGACCACTGTGTTTCCCTTTTAGAATCAGAACGTGTCCCAGAGTCGTGGAAACAATAGATAACTATTTCACTCAGCTCAGTTGTGCATGCTTAGTTTTCTCCAAGTTACACAGAAAGAAATAGACGGGCGTTTCAATAAAAGATTTATTGAACAGTCTTGTTTCTGGTGTAAGTAAAATGTGCTGTTACGATCACAAGACAGTATGCGAGATAAATAATGTACAGTGTGAGCAGTAGAAATAAATAATACTGCGAGAGCATTATCTTTTAGTACATATGCTGTTTCATAAATAACACAGACTAAAAATGCGAGTACTCATACGATGCGTTTCTAATCTAGTTCTACCCCAATGTACCTAACCTAACCTAGGTGTAGGACGAGGTAGGAAGTAGGTGAAGTATTCCTTACTATGGTATACTAAGAGTATGCTAACCCCAGTATGCCTAGTAGGTCAAGAGTCCTTCTAGGTTCTAGTCTGCTCCATACCTGAAGAATGAGAGAGGTAGTAATCTCTTTGCCAGACTCGAACTCCAACACCCCTCAAGGGAAGTTAGATCACTGGAAGCTGGACTCTCTGTGTGCAGGGATGACAGCGTCTTCTCAGTGCGCCAGGCCGGGAAACGGGCTCCTCTGAAGTCGAGGTCTCCTCTGATTTACAGGGGCTAGGGAAGGTATATTTATACCTGAGAATTACCTCAGAATGTTAGCATTGACGTGAGTCGGACAGCGGAAGACGTCATGAATGAACCCCTAAGGAATAATGGTTCATGCATAATATATGAGTCCTTGAAGAAATCAATAGTCCTGGACTAGGGAAACTCCCGCAGCCTAAGGGTCTGTTCTTCAAGAACTCGTTGTGACGTTAGGGTGGACGGATGTCAGAGACCATGCCTGTATTTGGAGTGCACGGTTTAATGCCTAAATAAGGGCTGGGATTTTATGCCTATATAAGGGCAGGGCGAATTGTGCCTATATAAGGACATGATTCTGGAAAGCCCGTTTATGGACACCCTAAGAGGAATACAACAATGGGTGCTCAGAGCACACCAAGTCCAAGATTCATAGGCCACTGTCACTTACTTGCCATATGGTATTTCACTCTGACTCAGGCATAGTACAGAGAGAGAGAGACTGATTTCCCTACACTGTTCATGCTAGAATAGTTAGCAGGTGATTGTGTCGGTGTGTGCCATCACACAACGCATTGGTGATCAGTCAGACACAGCTACAAAAATAATTGCCGAACGTGCAAATCTAAAAAGGATTAGCACATTTTATTTTTCCAGGATCTCGAAAATGTCTTCATTCCAGATGTGAGTAGGTCATCCAGTCTAGTTAGATCTGGGTTTCGACAGGCGTCTAACAAGCGTATTGCTAACAAGATACATAAAGTGGGCTTGGGTAAGCTCATTTCAATCATTGGCTTTCATTGACCAGTCTGTTCCAAAAATTGGCTTGATACTTTGTCAATCATGCCTTTCCTCAGCCCCGTTGAGTATTTTAGCTCTTTCCTAATCCCCTTGGATGTTCGGATGTACCCTGCTTCCACCACTAGAGTACTTGTATTGAACTGCCTGAGGAACTACTTTACAACTATAGGAACATCTGTTTGCTCCTGCTCCAGGAACCCTGCTCTGTGCCAATGCTGCATGTGATAGCACATTAAACCCAGACCTACTCCCTTTGTCAAAGCTTGGTTTTGTATGTCATCTTCTATTTTTAGCCCCAATAACCCCTTTATAAATTAAAGGCTACCAATAGCACAATGCACAGAAAAATCCGAAACTCGACAAACTATTCACACCTACGAGCGAGAAACTATAGCAATTTGTTTCCCTCCATGCAATTAAATGAAAGAAGCTGCCTGTTAGCCCCCGTGGCATTGGAACCTTCTATGTTTTTAGCCTAATTCATTTTAATCCTTTTTTTTCTATCAAGGACTATTGCCAAATTTTAATACTATTTCTATTGTCTATTCTTGTTTAGGTTTATAAAAATATGGTCACCCTACAGTGTTGCCATAACTCCTAACAGTGTTTAATCCGAAAGAGACACAGGTCCGCATACAATTAACAAACTGCAGCGTAATTTAACGGTGTTACAAAAAGCACATTTGACCTTCTCTCATTAAAAAGAAAAAGTATGTAAGGGAAAGGTGCCAAGGGCATTAGCACCAGTAAAGCATACACCTTTCATAACATACCTGAAACAGGTGGTGCAAACACCACCAATGCAGCATTCCATGCTGGAAAAACAATTAGCACCATCCAGCACAATACTGACATGATCTCTCCTGTTTACTGTGCACCACACTGCTGCACACCATTTGTTACCCCGAAATTAACATATCTTTAGGAGTATTTTGAGTTTTTTGTGTTTAATTAGCAGCATCTTCTATCATTCTCCCTTGCTGAAAATGCAAAAAAGGTTGGAGTAAAAAGATTCAAAAACTAATTTAATTCCATCTGTCAAAGAAAGAGTAAAAAGCTCGGAGTTTCTTTTACGGTTCCATTTCTTTCGCACTGCAAGCAAAGAAAAAATATCAAATGGTTCCTTTTATTTCCCCTATGAATAAACATCCTAAACTGAAATGATATCTGCACAAAATGGAAAGGCTGGCACTGAGCTTTCATAAAACGAAGCATAACTAGATTCATATTCTAATGAAATGGATAATGTTTCCTCGGAGACTTTTTCTGGATCAACCATTTGAATAAATGAATTAGCATTTGTAATGAGAAGATATGAGGTTCCCAAGCCGGTGGAGGATGGGTCAGGGAAACTCGAAATTAAATAGAGGCCCACGTGAAATAGGGAATGTGGTAGCGGGAACATAGCGGCATCTAGTCCCAGATTTTAGAACCATAAATGTGGAGATATGAGAGATCAGGAATAGATTTACCAAATATATATATTTGTGATGGACAGAGCCTCAGCCAGTGACCCATAGAGAGGTCATAATGTAGTTCCAAAACATATCTCGTTACTGGTATTTGTCTGTACCGTATGCCCTGAAATCGACACTTTTTTCTCTGCAGAATATCCTGCCCAGCTGTCTGTGGATGACTGGTAGCACTGTTTTTAGACTGCTCTGGGCTATAGGTTTCAGCAAAGCCGCACCTCGTCAAATCTCTTCCTAATAGTGCAGTTAAGCCGCTTTTATCAAGAAAGGGCAGGCGTTAACAGAGAGGAAATCGGCCTACATGCAAGTCTTTAGCCTTTTGTACTTTTTTCACATTTTTTATTCCACCCTATCAAAGAAACAGGTGAAGTCAAGTCCACTGTGCGCATCATTGGAAAAAAGTACTTTAACAATATAGGAATTACACTACAATTGAACATTGTTGGTTTGCCCAAGGTATATAAAAGAAAGCTCTTGACCCGATCTCGGCTGCAAAATATTAGACATTTTACAAATCTAGATTAAAGTCGTCAGTAAATTGAACCTATACAAACATATAAACGTCAGAACTGGTATTGCTTTCAAAGTAGCTGGACAATAAACCCCCTTTTTTCAAGCAGAATCCACCCACATGTATTTTAAAGGCATTAATGAATTTGCTGACCCTAGCTCCTTGGCCTAGAGAGAGGTATTCTATATAAATTAATGTAGCTCCTTATAATAATGTTATTGCAAGTCACCGAGGAGTTCCATAACCTTAAAGAGGAACAAGGCTGAAGAGGCTGGGATTGGTGTTAGAGTAGTAAATCTGACCTATCCCCCTATATTTGCATTTTTCCTCAATATCTGTAAGACTGGAGATAAAATAGTAAACCAACCCTTAAATTCCCCAATTAAAAGCACATGTTCGAACATGAGTGTTGTAATATGTGAGATCATAAGCAGAGTAAGACAGACCTGCGAACCGAACCATCCAAAATGTTGCTAAACAATTATTAGTATTCAAAAATATATAAATACATTTTTATAAATGTAAATACATATTGAATAAACACATTTTAATACACATTTCCATATCATATATTATTTCAGCATATTATTTTTAAATAAATACATTATTTAATACACTGCTATGTTAATATGCTGTACCTTTTATCTTATTGCTTATATATGTAATAGATTTAAAAGAAATGTATACAATTAGTTCACATTAATATATTACATTATAATAAAATGTTTATTATTTTTTTTAATTTAAAAAAAATCTATATATTTTCCAATACTTTACCATAGTGAGATCTCCATCTTTGTGACAGAGACCTGTGTGTGAAAAGTGACAAGTAGTAACTTTACACTTGTAAATCCTTGTGTGGGAGGTTCAACTGGGTGGGTGGGAAGGGGAAGGCATGTAAGTCTGTATATAGGAGTAACTTTGCACTTGGAAATGGTAAACATCAAAAACATGTAGCTATGTTTAAAAGTATTATTTACTGTTCCAGTAGTGCTTAAAACAACTATTAATTTCTCTGAAAAAAACTGTTTAAACTTAGGACCTGATTAAGATCTTGGCAGATGGGATACTCCGTCACAAACGTGATGGATAAACCCTGTCCGCCAAGATCATAGTGGCATCTAGTCCCAGATTTTAGAACAATAAATGTGGAAATATGAGAGACCAGGAATATATTAAACAAATATACATATTTGTGATGGACAGAGCCTCAGTCAGTGACCCATAGAGAAATCATAATGTCGTTCCAAAAAAGATCTTGTTACTGGACTTTGTCTGCACCATCTGCCCTGAAATCGACACTTTTCTCTCTTCAGAATATCCTGACCAGCTGCCTATGGATGACTGGTAGCACTGTTTTTAGACTCTGAAATAAACCACTATGGTTATATATACCAACCATTACTTATGCCCCTGTCAAGCACTGTTTTTGTCCTCAACATCACTCATAACATGTTCAATTATGTCTTTGACAACATCACTGATGACATCTCTGATTGCATCTGATTACATCATCTATAATAGTGCTGTTGACATTAGACTGTGATCCATCAATAAATTAGAAAGAAAAAACACCATATGCAGTAGCAATTAACTACCTGTGGCGGATTGGGTGCAGGGCCTGGACTATGGTCAGGCCTGGCTGCAAACTACTTTAGTGACTGGTTAAGGGCTGTAAGTAGTTGGGTTTGTCTGACTGACAGGTTTTGGCGAATGGCATGGTCATTTCTCGGACCCTCTAAAAAACTTCATTGCGCACACCTGAAGCCCATCAGTAGTGAGGATTCATCACCTGCAAAGGTTTTGCCAAGATTTGGGTGTAAGACCTGGCCTTTTCAGTGGTTTTAGGTTTTGCTTTCCAACCATAACTACACTGTACATGTGGTTTTACCATGAATTTCTTTGATATTTGATCATATACCACATTCAACTTCTCTTTGCATGTATTCTGCAATTTATGGAAAACTACTCAGTGTACTGCCTTCGGCCATATGTAGCAGGGGTTGGCCACAGGGCCTGGCGTCTAGCCAAGCCCTGTGCTCAAATTACTGTGGGCGACCAACACACAGTGCACATAATTTTCAATATTGTTTTCTTTGGTCTTAACCTGAAGTAATTTTTTTATGTTTTCTAGACTCTTAAACTAAATCTAAGGGATGTATCTTTTATAGCAACCTTTATTTGTTTTTTTAAATGTTTTCTGTCAACACATTTAAATTTTCATTGGGGAACTCTTTTTATCAAATTTTATGTAATAAACCTACTCTGTCAGGATGGCAACATATCTCTTGGGATATTTTGATATGTTAAAGGTCAGAAAGGGAAACAATTACTCTATGGTTTTCTTTGGCTGCACCCAAGTATATATATTGTTTTGCACTTTCTGCAATATTTTACAAATCTTCAGCTTAGGATTATTCTCAGAGGTACTCTTTGTTCCTCCTCTGCTTCTTCTTGTCTCCTCCACTCGATGTAAGCCTGGTAAAACTCCTTTGAATGAATAAATTAATAACTCTCATATGCTTGATAATTCCTGTGATTCCAAATGGTTACGGATCATTGTGACTCCAGTTTAGAATGTGGTTGCACAAAGTGCGGGTGACTTTGTGAGCATTCACCTTCTTCTCCCCTCGGAGGTACGTAAAACATTTCAATGCCAGTGACTCTGTGGATGGACACTCACTTCTTTTTGCAGTGGCTGTTATTTCAACCTCATCTTCATCTTGAACACTTGTTGATGGCAGCTGGGAACTGGAGTCTCCTGTTTCTTGGCTCTGTTGTTGGGACAGTGTCCTGTTAAAGATGTTGAGCTGACTGCTCTGAATATCCTACTCTGTTCAGTGTTAGTTACAAAATCGTGTCCTGCAAAGTATGACTCCTTTTTGTAGAGGCTACAAGCCTTTTTTCAAAGTGTGGAGTCTGTAACCAATTAGTCACCTCATTTCTTGCCTTTTACTGTTTAAGAATTTGCCGATCCTATGTAGATCTGCCAATAGACATGGTACTTCCGGACCAGGTTTGTTTTACTGGCTTCATAGCTCTTGTGCAATGCAGAGGTGGAACCTCTTTTACAGGTACAACAAATCCACAAACTACATTTGTGAACTCTCTCACTTTTTAGTAAGCTGTGTTTGGTAGGAAAACAAATTTTAATATGTTGTTTGAAAGTACGAATCTTCTCAGCAAAACTAAAACGTCAAAGATATACTGGTACATTTCAATTTTCAAAAGTTTAAAGCCATGTGGGATTCTCAGTACTGAAAATGGTAGCACAAAACCAGGAAGTGCTGGACCCACTCATGCCTTTTTTCAGGATCTGCGCAGCATCTGCAAATCCTTAAGAGCCGGTGTAGGGATCTGAATGGCATATAGCCAGACCTTGTGTCAAACCCACCGCTAGCAGCCAGCCAATCCTGCATTAATCCTCACTACATACTATCAAAGGCTAAAGAGAGTGGGAATTGGCCATGCTCACAAGGTTGGGCATAGGCCCCAGACAATGCTGCCACCCCCTTCTGCATAAGGTTGAAAGCAGCGGGTTTGGAGCATGCCTTGCCAGCCAACCACCTTTGCACATGACCTAACTTGCACCTAAACTGCGGCAGTCAACCAACCTCCACTCTGGGAGAGCATGTAGCCTAACTGCTAGGGTGGTCGATCTCTAATCTGGGAAACCATGTTCGAGTCTTGGCAATTACGCTCAACATCCTGTGATTCTGGGCAAATCACTTAATCTCGCCGCGCCTACAAAAAAAAAAGAAAATTAATGTGTCCTTGTGTAACGCAACTGGTGCTCATGTAAAGCGCTCTGATACCTTCGTGACAAGTTTGCGCTATATAAAACTACGAGGAAAAAGAAAAGCATGGCTTTCAGCCTGTAAAATGACATGAGGAAGCCAAAAGCGTACTCAATGATGGCTTAGGTATGTCGGTGACCTGCTGTACATCTGTTGAGGTTGTGTCGTTGGAAGTAGGCAAGGAGATGGTGATGGAAGGCATACCCAGCACCATCTTCAACAAAAATGTTTTTGTAAAATGTGGGCTCATTGTAGAACTTTTAGACATTCTGTACATCCTTACAAACCATAGTAATCTTCTGGACTAAAATGTAAGGGCCTGCATTGATGAACCACCTATGGGCGACGTATGTCTTCTCTCTTCAGTTTGAAAATGCATGGCTGAGATCCTTCCTGAACTGTTGGAGGAGTGGATGACAGTAAGAAGGGAAACCTAACTAACTCTTGTGCATTGTATGTGTCTAGCACTTGCCATGGAGCATTGCTTCATATCTCTGTCCAGTGGTATGCACAGGTTGGTTTTCCTGTTTGACTGGCAAATGTTGTCCTTAATAAAACTCAATAAAACAATCAGTGTAACTACCTTAAGCCCCAGTGGCTCCAGGTAGAACGATTCCTAGCCAGTCTATCAACACTTCCAAATCTGATTCTCCCTAAAATGCATACAAATATTTTAACTTTTAAAATTAAAATAAATTGCAGCATATTAAAGTCTATGAAACAAAAGCCAGACATTAGTAATGCTGTGAGATATTTATTGGTTCCTAGTTCATTCTCTGTCATCTATCTTCTGTGACTACTTTCAATATTTGCCTGGATACATTTAGAGTGGTATTGAACCATACAATGGTACAATGCCTGAACAGAGCAGGATTCATGTTCATTATTCATCTTAACCAAGTCACACTCTGAACAAGTGATAAAAGCTGTATCCCAAAATGCTTCTCTGCAGCAGTGTGAAAGAAGGTATTTAAATGAATTATTTTTAACAAAGACATTTTTTAAAGAAATAATAGATTTGAGGATCAATAAAAATGAATGTTATATCTTCGCAATGGTGTGCACTTAAAGATGAGATCTTCACAAACATTGCAATCTTAACATGTTTTTAGACACAGTAAAATTGGCACAGACTATGGCCTTCCACTTAGCAATTCAAGTTTGTACTGAGAAAAACTGATTCTTTATAAAGGGAAATTGTAAGTCTAGGTAGCAAGGTCCTGCCTGTAGCAACATTGAAGTATGATTGCCTAGCAAGGACGTTGTAAAACATGAGATAAGTTATACTTGATAATCCAAGATGGCATTTATTACTGGTGCTCAGTCACTTAATTCATTTTCCACACACCAGTGTCTCACACTAGAAACTGCTGCTTTCTGGGAGGCCGGCCATTCTTTACTTGGACTCAAAGAACATGTGTTTGGAGTATCGCTCCCTTTTGCCTACCAAGTCTTAAGTGGTTAGCTGTACACCTCTTGCCATGCCTCATGACACAAATGTTGAGTTAAACATGTACCCTGAAATATGGTGTGCGATAGACCAGCAAATTGTCTTGTCCAATTTGACGCAGATTCCAAAAGGCAGCAGTGGTGTTCCGTGGACAGCACAGGTCAAAATCCCAATATATTACTAATCATGTGCACACTCCTAGAGTTGCGACTGCTCACAACCCTCTATCTATATAAAACTGTTGTTTCATTAGTAGGAGGGCAACAATATATCTTTGTCCATATTGAACATTCAGATTCAATTGCTTGTAGCTGTAATCACTCTTTTTCATTTCAGTTCTTACATATAAAGTCTTTCTTTTCTTTTCTCAATCAATCGGCAAACCTTGATATCTTTTCATATAAAGGTCATTTTTATTAAATATCCAATTTTCCAACATCACTTTGACAGACTCAGCCAACGCATTTCATCCATTTTAGGGACTTCATCAGGGCATTTGAATCTGTCTTCATTTCAATATTTTATTTTCTCTGTCTTTTTTTCTCACTTTAAAATGAACATGCGGCATGTGTTTTCAAAGCCTCCTCGAATGGTTAATTTTAAAGTGAGAAAAATCAAGAAAAATAGACAGAGAAAATGAGATCTTGAAATGAAGATAGATGCAAACACTTTGAATTATGTTGATGTTCAGGAAGCAGTATTAGCTTGCCTTCAAAACCTTATTGGAAATTGAACCTAACACATAGCAGTGCCTCATTTGAACTTAATCTATCAACCTCTACTATGAAGAGTCCCCTCAGTCTTTCGCACTACTACTTTTATCTCTATGCTTGTTACTGGCCTCACCTTATTTATTGAATAACAATTGAATAACAGCATACCAACCTTTTTAAAATGTAAAATTTTGTAAAAATCTGGGACCAACCATTAATGAATTAAATGGCAGACAAAATAAATCTTGCCCTCATTTAATGACACTTCAAGTCAACCTAACTTCTTTGGAGAACGATCCACACCTGTTAGTAAAATTAAAGCCAAAGTGTAAAGATTCCAAAGAAATTATCAATGGCTGCTCAAATAAACTCAGTTACATAGACAGGTGTTATCATCTGTGAGTGCTATGACAATTCTCCATCTTTTTGTATTTTCAGACAAGGTTATGTTTGTGAATGCCTTTATCTCATCTTTCTTAGGCCTGTCTGGTGTATCCCAATGTAAAATGAAGCACATACAAAATACTACAGCCAAAATGTTGCTGAAACAGAGAAACTGAAGGAACCAGACCATAACAGAGACAGTGTGTTTCAGAAACCTGACACATTTGGAATCAGTACTTTACTATTGGAGGAAATCATTTATAAAACCCATTACCATCCAATATTCTTACAATGCACGAGCTTGTTTCCTTACAAAAGTCCTTAAAAATTCATAAAACAGTTTACAACTCTTTTGTACAATGTTTCTGTTCTATATAAAATGTACTGATGCCTCTTTTAGTACACTAAGCCTATAGAAAACTGTTAAAGCTGCTACAGGGGCTCCGAGTAGAAGATGGTGTTCAACATAAAACACCCTTCCTCCTGAATAAAATTCACTCAATTTGGAAAAGTTCCTCACATTCAAAGACACTCTGTCCTTTTGACCGGGCCAGAAATTGTGGTTGTAAGCTGTTAACATTGTGGAAAGTGCAAAGCAAATGGATGCCAGTAAAATATGTCCACATTATCAAGTGTCCATTGTCACAGAAAAATAAAAACATTTGCTAACATGTCTGGATTATCCACACTAAATGCACATTTTCCAAAGCACATTTAGTGTTGGCTTCTCCAGCCCCCAAAACCGTGCAGGTGGATTATTGATTTCTATAAACACCAAAACAAGTTCAAATATAATATACAAATGGTTTTAAAACATTATCTATGGATCTCCCTTGTTCTTTAAGTAAAAGTGATCCATCCCAATGAATGTTTACTTAAAATGCCAACTGCCACAACTGGGATAACATACATGGAGAGATGTAGAAGGAAATCAGCCTTAAAACGGCCTTGTCATGATTTGGTGCTGTGCTATATCCCAAATAACTCAAACTAAGGGCCTAAGTACGAGTTTGGCAGTCCCACCGCCGCAGTTGCATCAGTGTCGGATTCACCACGCCGCTGACTAAGCGCCTGATTGCCGTATTTAAATGTTGTCGGATTTCAGAATGAAAGACTGCCGGACCACCTCTGACAATACCAGCCATTTTCCAACCGCTGTGGCGTTGGTCGGGGGAAAACAGCTGCCATAGGGCAGTATGTAGAAGTTTCTCCATCGTCCGAATTACGAGTTGGCATTCTGATGAGCTGACGGTGGTGGTTGGATTGCCGTTTTCAAGTTGTTGGTAATGAAGGATTTTGGGTGCATACTCACCCATTTCCTTTTCTTCCCTTCATTCTCCGATGTGGATCCCTTCCTCCAGGTCCCCCCTTCAAAGCAGCATCTTGACCCCAAAGAAAAAAAAACTTTTGGGGCTGAAATCCATGTAAGTCAGTTTTGTAGTATTTACCCACTGACTGGACTGGGCACATATGGTCCAGACTCCAGTAATGGGTAGGAGGTATTTTTTCACATGTGTCATGCATATGTGTACAATTGACACTTGTGCAGTCAGAATATACACACATGCATCAACAAACATGAAAAACCATTCACAGCCATCAGAAAGATCGCTATCGGCCCATCGGAGGCATCATAATATGGTGGGCAGGAGACTGCTGCTGAGGCGGTCTTCTTTGGACTGCCGCAGCGGCTCTACTGCGGTCAGACTGACGAACTCGTAATCAGGCCCTAAATAATTATCTTACGCTACTGACAACCTTAACACAGCAAATGTCTCCACTGGGAAAATAGTGAGAAAGTATTGCATCTCTATGGGTCTGGTTCTATTCTATTCTGTAAGTCTTGTGAAGTGCGTAGCTACCCGAAGGCCTCCCAGTGCTAGAACAATCCATATTGTTGCCAGGTCACCAGCAGGGGCTAATTAATGTAAAGCCAAGTTTTCAAGGCCTTACAAAAGAAGACATCATTAGATAACTGGCGCAGCTTGAGGGGAAGAATGTTCCAAAGTTTGGGGGTCTGATGGGAAAATGAGTGGTCACTCCAGTGAGGTCAACTGAACTTAAAAACTTGCAGCAGATGAGTAGTGGAAAATCTGAGTGACCTTCCAGGAATATATGGAGTAGCTAGTGATCTTAACAGAGTGAGACCTCTCTTGTGGAGTGATCTGTGCAGAATGCATAAGGCCTTCAATTGGACATACTGATTCACTGGTAGCCTGTGAAGGTCCTTCAAATCCTTTTTTTGCAGATTGGTGCCTAGGAAGATTTATAAGAAGCTAAGAAGAAGCATTCTGTATAGTCTGTAGCCTTTTCGTCACATATCGAGGTGAACCAAGATAAAGAGCAGTGCCATAATCAAGGCAAGAGATGATGAGGGCCTGGACAGTTAGTCTTCTGGCCAAAAAAGGGAGAAGGTTAAAGACCTTTCTTAGAAGTCTAAGGATACCATAGTAATTGGCTGCATGTTTTTTTTTCATGGTGCTTCATTGTAAGACTGGAGTCTAGCCACATTCTGGGACTCTTTATCACACCTTTAGGACTAGGGATTCCCTCCAGACAGTCAATGGAGTTGAAACTTTCTTACTGAAATTATTACCCAGTAGCATAACCTCAGTCCTGCCTTCGTTTAGCTTGAGTTTACAGTTGGGCATCCATCTGGCCACTTCCTAAAGACAGGAGGCCAGACTGAGGTGATTAAAGCTGGAATCAGGAGAAATAGATATCACCATGGTTTATTATACCTGAGATTGTGACAAATGACAGAAATACCTCTGGGATACTTTGTACAACAGCCACAAACATAACTATGCTGCAGAAAATATCTGAGGAGCAAAAATTAGATTTTTCAAATGATAGAGGATCAGTATGTTAACACTAATGCAGGGAAAATATCTTTCCGGGTCTTTTTTGTTACCTCTCAACCCATGCTTATGCACTACTCATTCAACTTCCTACAACTCCAGTCCTTCCTTATTTTTCCAGTTTCATCTCATTGATTTGACACTATGATTCAAATCCTGACATCACCAAAATATAAAGAAATAAAGGACCTCAAAGTGATTGAAATCTGTTTTAGGCACATCCATGTTTATTTTGCGACTCATTACTTCATCTATTAAAACTATTTGACATAAAAATTCTAATAATCATATATATGTTATGATTAGACCATTTTACTTTCAGATAGTTAGATTGCAGAACAGGTTTTGCTACTTTTATTTAGGAAATGTAAACTCTGAAAAACTTCAGCAACTCAGCAACAGGCCCCTTGTCTAACTTTCTTTCTGTTTCTTTTTCCTCAGTAGTCAGACATATTGGTCTGTACGTTTGCCTCTTACACTTTAAATTAACTTTACTACTTTGGGCTAGTCATCATTTATAAGTGTGTAAAATTACTCAAAAGTGTAGACGTATATGTCCTTGCCACCTGAATCCTGGAGCTGGAGCCTGATTTATGAGTATAAACTTACTACTTATGTATTTTCATGCCTAGGCGGGGAGCTTTGTCACCGGCGCAGGGATCTCCCCATGGTTAAGTATAGGGAAGAGTTTAAAGGTATATTATGGGTTAATTAAATAGACAAAATATTTTTGTGTTGAATATATGTTCTTAGCTAATTTTATTTATTTATTTTAAATGTGGAATAATATGAAAAATGGTACAAAATTATTAACTTAATTTTAAAGTAAAACATGATCATGTTTATTATACATTTAAACTAAAATTATTTTTCTGAAGTTTCATTTAAAAAATCCCACATAAAGTTAAAAAAAATATTTGTATTACTTATTTCAAATTATTCAAAGTAAAGTACAGAACTAATTAACAGTAATTTTATATTTTCACATAAATATCAATGTTACAATTCTTTTATATTTCAAAAGGGTTAAGAAAATGTTTTAAATTAATAACCTTTTTTAGATTTTTGTAATAAATAGATTAAATAATCTAACTGATTTTAACATGGGCTCCTTGGGAGTTTTATTTTGAGTCCCTACCTCTATTATTTTCTATGGGAGTGCAACACCTATGAGTGGTCAAGGGTTGTGCTGGACTTACTCCAGCTCTGAGTTTGCGTATATTTACCCTTATTTTGGCCCCTTTTAGCTGCAGAAGGGTAGATTATGAATCGGCAGGAGATCACTCTTTTGTGGGTGGGTCAAGTACCTTCCTAAAACCCTGTCTAGCCCTCCTTTAACCCTTCCTTACAGCTCCCTTAACCTCTCCTTTTTAGTAGTGCCCTTTCCAACATTACTACTAAAATGTTTACTTACAAGTGCAAGAGAGAGGCCTGTAGGTATGCGAAGAGCATTTTGCAGTACATTAGTAACACAACTGTCGTGCGACTAAGCGTACTAAAAACTGCATTTTATGAAAAGGCCCCATTGTTTCCAATACTTAACATATGCTTAGAGTGTGCTTTGGATTTGCCTTTTTCTCATGCCGGATGTCTCATAACTGAATGCCTTGTTGTCTGCCGCTGTTGTCTGCACTTGAATCAATGGTTTTTCTCTCTATTCTTGGGTTTGCCCCACCCAGGCACATTTCAGTCTCACAGTGTTCAAATAATGCTCTAACTCAGCACAGCACAAAGTATAAGTCAAAAGACCAGCCTGTGTCAGCTAGTGGATGCCTTCGCTTTGAGTGCCCACATTTTGCCCTTGCACATTTGTACATACTAATAAACAAAAGATCCCCAAGAACAGAACTTTTAGACCATTGCACTTTCCAGTGACTATTAGTGCATGTATATTGTACGGTATTATACGGTTCCTACTAATCTAGTAGGATTGTGTATTTAGAACAACAAAACTTCATAATACAGAGACTGAGACTGAGTCTTCTTATATAATCAGTAAATGTTGGTCTATTCGGCTAGCTCACAGTACCACATCTAAACTCCTAAACTTACAGAGTTATATATGTTATCAGTAACCTAGAACATGACTCTCAGATTCCCAAGGAACTCATGGAGACAGATTTAACTCTTTCATTTGTCTTTTAAATTTTAAATCAAATCCTTTATTTTGGCTACAAATAACCTTCAAAAGTACAATACATCACATTTAACAACAATTTAATAAAACACATACAGGACAGTTAAAATATGATATGATCATGATTTCAAAATTCATGACACTTTAAGTACTGTAACTAAATATTAGCAGCATACATAGGACCAGAGCATTACCTGAAAGTCAGTGGAAAATCAGACAGAAAGAACCATATATCAAATCTGAAGCATCATACAAACAATTATCTTAACCTTTAAAGAAAAGAAATTGGCAGCACACATTGTTTCCAAAGTTCATTAGCAGCTGAAACAATGGCTATTTAAATAATGGCCCAGAAATTCCCAATTTATGAATGTGCACAAGCAAATATTGCTGGGCAATGAGCTTGAGAAAGTGAAATAAAAACTGGAAGAAGTAACCACATGCATCATTTCTAAACTTTCTTGGGAGTAAGCACCAACTCTTAATGAGCAGTACTCATTTAGAACTACAAATATATAATAATAATAATAAAAGCATACAGACAAAGCAAACCGTTAGACTGCTGCAGGCACAGTTTCTAGCAAATTGAGCCACCAACGAGCTCTGCCAAGTACCAAGAAAGTTGTCCTGTGCACAATTTTTTGTACACACTCCCTTTGATCTGATACAGGAGCATAGTATGACCGGGGGACAATTAATAGTAACTCCGGCTCCTTGATTTTCTTAACAAAATTATATGTTCCGGTGAAAGGAATTTAATGCCCATCTCTTAAACTGGCCTAATTAAAGACTGGAACACATACTCTTATCAAACCTAAGGTAATGCCATTATACAGTTATAATGCCTCTAGCACAGGTCTGCACTGCCATTGCTCTAACAGACCATGCCCACTGAAGAAATCTCAAAATAGCAAACACTAAAATTTCAGATTTTAGTAAACGCAAGGCCAACAGGCAATGCTTTACTTCTATGGTGTGACATAATGGGAGAAACCACCTGGACCTCTGGGTGTTATATTTGTGGTACAGTAAGAGGAAGTGGGTCTTGGTTTCTGCTATGTTAGGACAGAAAGGTCAGTCCCCCTGTCTCTTTTCCCTCTTTGTCCCACTTTAAAGTGAAAGCCCTAAGGGGTAATTGTAATTGCATTTATATAGCGCTTACTACCCCTGATGAGGTGTTGCAGTGCTTTTTCGGTGAGTAGCAAGCTACTCCGGAACCCAGAAAGGAGATATGAAATTAATTTGAGACGATGGACATGTTAGTCTGCTAGTTGGATTGAAAAGGATAGTGGAGGGATAGAAGAAGGAAGGGTCTAGAAAGTTTTTTGTTTTGGAGCTCATAGCAGTAGGAGAAGGTTTGTGAAGGGTAAAAGGGAGGTGGAGGGGGGAGAGTCAGAGGGAAGGATTTAGAAAGGCTTGTTTGAAAGATCTGAATGGTAAAAGAGGTGTGAGATGATGCAAGGTGGGGTAGAGAATGGAAGGGTTATTTTGGGGATCATAGCAGTAGAATGGGGTTTGGGATGAGTCAGAGAGTGGAGGTAGAGGATATATTGAGAGAGGTATAGGTTGAGGATTAGGGTAGTGCATTTTAGATGCTAAATTAGAAGTAAAGCAATAAAAATGAAGATACATAAGTGTGTGGATGGTATATATGTATAAGGAAGGTAATTTATGTAGATTTAAGCTTTGTTTAATTAACTCAGACTCAAGTGTTGCTGTACTATAATTTCATTTATTATTTTTTTGTGATTCAATAGTGAAGCAATTGTAGATAAATAGTTATGCTAAAAATGTACTTATTTATGCTGTGACTTATATACATGTTAAACATATAATAATATAACTACAAGTAATATGCACATTTGTTCAGCAGAACTGATGAATATCTATGTATTTATAAATATAATTATTATACATGTTTATACAAAGCAACACACATATGTAGGTGCACATCTATAGTCCAAATAAATGCTTATATACAGAGGGATCTGCTGCATATTTATGTTTGAGCATGGTGGTTCTGTGGGGAAGAGACAACTTTTTGGCAGTCTTCTGAAGATAAGGTAGTTATCTGTGGATCTTATGTTTGGGGGTAAAGAGTTCCATAGTTTGACTGCTTCAACAGACAAGGATGTGTCACCTATCTTTTTTTCTTGTATGGTGGGATTTTGGGGTGAGGAGCCAATCTAGGGTGGAGGTTCCTTTGTTGAATGTATTTCGTGATTTTATTCCTGACGAAGAGCAGTCCTATTCTATGTATCTCTCTGTGGGTGATACAAAGCAGATTGAATGTGGATCTTCTGTCAACCGATAACCAATGTAGGGCCTTCAAGGCAGGGGAGATGTTGGCTTGTACCTTTATATGTAAAAGTAGTCTGGCAGCAGAGTTCTGAATCCATTGTAGTCTTTCATAGTCGTTAAAGATGATCCATGGTAGAGGCTATTGGTGTAATTGAGTTTAAACAGAACAAGAGAGATAGTAGCCTGAATCTTGTGTGGAATTCCCAGATGGAAAAGATGCATTGCAGAGTTTTTATAGTAATGAAGCTTGATCTTGCTAATTTGTCCACTTGGGCATTCATTGATAGCTCAGAGGCCATGGTGATTCCGAGGTTTCTTACTTCCTTTGATACTTTAGGCGGTTTTCCCAGATTGTCAGGCCAGGTGGGTAAAAATGTTTCTAATCGCCACAAGTGAGTATTTGCATTTTGGAAGCATTCAGTTTGAGATGGCTCCATGTCCTCCACTGATCCACGGCTCTGAGGCAACTGAAAATGTGTGAGTTTCCAATTTCTTTCCAGTTTAAGGAGCATTTGTGTGTCATCTGCATAGTTATAGCACGTGAAATGAGATTGATTGATCAGTGGCGGTAATGACTTCATGTAGATGTTGAAAAGCATGGGTAAGATGATAGAGCCTTGAGAGACCCTTGCTTTTGTGAAGTACGGTTTGGACAAGAAAGGGGGCCATGGATGATATTAGTTCTGTTTTGAGGTAGGATGTGATCCAGTCAAGAGTAGTCCCCTCTATGCCAGCTTCGTAGACTTCTTAGGGCATATTCACAAGGAGCTATCGCTGAATTAACAGCACTTTATCGCAGCCAAAGTCGTGATAAATTTACCTTCCCATTCACAAGCCGGTGTTAACAGCCCACAGCACCAGTTTACCCGCGATAGCAGCCGCAAAAAACATCGCCACAGAGGACCCGCGCGACTATCGCTAATGAGATGCAGAGTGGGGGTTCCCGTGCCAAAAGGCGCGACAACATCACAGCTCAACATTCACAACGACCAGCCACATCGGCGATAAAAACACAAAACAGGCGATAAGGCGCGTTAGCACCAGGAAATCTACACCTGCTCTGACCTGGTGTAAAGTCGGACGGCAGCCTGCAAACCAAAAGGGAGCACAGCCCAGGGCTACATTGGAAGGGCAACAGATGCCATGGAGCCACCCATCATGCGGCCCGGACACCCTAGAGGGCCACAACACGCACCGTCGCCACCCCCAGGACCACCCCTCCCTGGCACCCCCGACCAAAGACATGCCACATCAGCCACACCTAAACATGTACAAAATATTCCTCTTGATGCCGCACAATCAGAACTGGTGACATGCATGTGTCGTCACAGAAATGAGCAGCACACATTGACTTTCGAAGCAACAAATGAAACTTTATTAAAATGAACAACGAAATTAAATGAAGACACATGGCCGCTCCCCTCTGGACAATACGTAGGTCACAGCCTGTAAGACAAAAAACATGATGAGAAGGTGTGTCCTGCGCACATCAGAGGACAGAGAGAGAGAGCGAAGGAGAGAGAGAGGAAGAGAGGGAGGGAGAGAGAGAGAGAGAGAAGAGGAGAGGAAGAGAGGGAGAGAGAGAAGAGGAGAGAGAGAGGAAGGGAGAGAGAGAGAGAGGAAGAGAGGGAGAGAGAAAGAACGTGCCGCCCCTGCGCACCCAGGCCACACTGCTCACCTGCTGCCACCGGTGTGTCTCCAACCACGTGCCGGTATGTATAGCAGGACACCAGGTCACACATCTGAGTCAGAGCCGTCAGCTGAAACAGAGCCCAGATACATGACTGGCACAGTACACACACTTGCACAAGACAACATCGCCTGCCCGCCCATGCACACCCAGGCCTCAATGCTCACCTTCCGCCACCGGCGCGTAGACAGGAGGTCCCACCATGTGCCGCTGCAAGCCACAAGCCCGGGGCCCGCAGAAATGGCACCCTCCACATCATGCAGCCCCGCTCCGCAGGCCACCAGGTCTCACGTTTGGTGCTGGGTCTTGATTACTCCATGGCAAAGGACATACCAGTGCACCCGGCACCATCGCAGGCTGCACACCCGCTCAGCCCAATGGGTGCCACCAACTCTGGGATCCCGGAAGCGACGCCACGTGGCGGTAGGCCCGCGCTGCCTGCTGGCTCTGGCCTACACTGCGGTCCAGCAGGGCACACAAAACCTGAGCTGTCCGGACCGCCGGGACGGGGCATCATCGCAGGCTGCACACCTGCTCAGCAGCTCAAGGTGCCACTGACTCAGTGCACCCAAAGTCACCGTCCTGTGGCGGGGTGCCTGTGCCGTCCGCAAGGCCCCATGTGCCACTAACCCTGTGCAACTCCAGTCTGTGCCACGTGGTGGTAGGCCCGTGCCGTACTCAAGGCCTCGGATGCCACTAACCCTGTGCAACCCCAGTCTGCGCCATGTGGTGGTAGGCCCTTGCCGTACTCAAGGCCTCGGATGCCACTAACCCTGTGCAACCCCAGTCTGCGCCATGTGGTGGTAGGCCTGTGCCATACTCAAGGCCTCGAATGCCACTAACCCTGTGCGCAACAACTCATGGGCCCTATATGAGTGCGAACCGTGGAGCGTCCGTCCTCCAGTCACCACCGGAAGAGGGGAATGTGACTTCGTCGGCCCCTTATGTTGGCGGAGTCACATGGCCTGTGACGCCTGTGCCGGATGGGTGTGGTGTGTGTGAAAACTGGCCCTCAGGGAGTGGCTGTGACATGCTGACAACTAGACCAGTGACCTGCACACCACCTGCGAGTGCGGCTGCGACGGGTAGCAATGAGGGCCCCCCCTCGGGCGTAAGTGGAGTGGTCTGGCCTGCCGTACGTTGGACCAGCGCAGGGCTTGCAACAATGACTCGTGGGATCTGGGCGTGGTCCAGTCCATGTCCGGACAAGGAAGTGACTGATGCGTGTGTCCCTATTGTAGTGTTCACGGGACCTGGTACAAAAAATGCAATGTCGCACCCTCTGACTGGCATCCCACAGGATGAACATCATTGACGCAAGGGAAGGCACTGTCCCCACATTCATCCACACAACCATACATGAATGACATAAGACATTACACAGCAGTGCGTCACTGGATGTTTATTTGCACATCCAGTGCAGTCATGCAGCTGGAGCGGTACAGGGCAATGCCGAGCACACTACACAATATGGGCCTGTGGAGCGCCAGCCAGTGTCCATCCGGGGATGACCTGTACTGCGGAAGAGGAAGGGTACAGTCCGCAGTCTGTCCGCCGTGTCATTGTCGTCAAACAGGATGTGGCAGTCCATGTCGCTGTCCAAGGTGAGTGCATCGGAGTGTATCGGGGGTCAGTGGTAGGTCTTGAGGCCATGTGCGGCACCAAGCAGAAACAGGCAAGGTGGCGGAAATGAATGCTAGTACCTCCTTCTGATCTCAATCCCATCCACGTCCTCGTCCCCGGATGTGTGCTCTGCCCCACCTGTGGGTGTTGCAGTACCGGCTGCGGCACTGTGTGCCACTGACACATCAGGGGCCGGAGGAGGATTGTCGGCTGCACTGTGTGGCAGTGACACATCAGGTGCCGGAGTGGATACGCCTGCCGCACTGGGAGGCACTGACACACCAGGGGGCGGAGATGTGGATGGTGTGGGGTCAGCAGCATTCATCATCGCCACGCCTTGTGGCAGCAATGCCATGATGAAGACATGAAGGGCCTGGTAGATCCCAGCTACATTTCGCTGATGTGCAGTGGTGGCTGCCATCCTTTCCGCCTCCATCCGCACCATGTCCTCCATGAGCCTCCGCATGTGTGCCAGCTCATGGCTGGCATCGCTGGGGCCATTCTGAGGGGACAGGTATTCCTCCCTCCGCGTCATGACTCCAGCGATGTCAGTCAGGGCTCGTTGGAGACCATGGGGCGGACATAGACACCCAAGGATGGCGTCCAGTTTGGTAGCCATGAGGTCGAACCCCACCCGCACCTGCTCGGCCGTCTCCCTCTGGCCCTCCAGCACACGGCGTTGGAAGGCCATTTGTTGTTCCTGGGGTCTTGGGAGAGTGCCGGGGCTGTGGGTGCCTCCCGCTGGGTGGTTTGGGTGGTGGGTGGGGTCTCATCGATGTAGCTGGGCTGCCCTGATCCTGGAGGTGGCTGGCGGTTGAGGTCAATGATGTCTTGGATGGTTTGGGTGTCGATGCTGGTGTTGTCCTCCTCCTCGTCATCAGTGAAGAGTGGCTGTGACTGCTCTGCAGGAGGTGTTGACGATGCCCCTGCGATGTGAAGGGGAGATGGTGTATTACAATGTGTCCACATGTATGTTGCCGCATGGTACAGGTTGACATTCAGACAGCATGGCATTGTACATTGTGACAGTCTGTGGGTCTGGGCGAGGACCCAGGGTCATTGTGGGTGTGCACTGTGCCCTGCTTGCTTGTGCATGTGTGCCATTGTGGCCATCTCCCCCGTCCCCCCAGTACCTGGTGGTCACTCACCCTGTTGCGGTTGTGTTGTGTCCTGTCGAGCAGTGTCCGGTCCCCCGACTCCGGCCACGGTATCCATACTGATGACTGTCGACACCAGCTCCTCCATGTCATCCAGCTACAGCTGTGGCGCTGGGCCCCCACCTCCGGTCTGCGTTGCTGCCTTCTGGTTGGCGCTGAGTTTCTCCTTGGTCTTCCGCTTGATGTCATTCCATCGCCTCTTGACCTCGTCCATTGTCCGCTTGTGCTCTCCGACGGCATTCACCTTGTCGACGATGTCCCGCCATATTCCATTTTTGGTGCCCAATGACACGTTGGAGGTGACGAAGAGTTGTTGATGGTGTTCCATCACCTCCGTGACTATGATCCTGTTCGCCTGCGGACTGAACTTGGTCTTCCTGGTCTTCTTGTCCTTGCCCTTCCCTGTCGCCGAGGTCCCAGGCTGGTCGTCCGGGGTGCTTGTGGGGTTGCGCTCGTCCTCTGCGCCTGCTCCGGCTGCCTCCATGGTGCTTGGGAGTTGGTCAGTTTGTGTGTGGGTGTTTTTTCTACTTTTATGGTGATTTTTGACGCCTGCCAGGTGTGTGTTGCAGGCCTGGCACTGCTTGTCGCTGATTTCCTCATCGCGCTTTGGCCCATCGCGTGTTTTTTAGTGTTGTGGTTTGTGTTTTTATCTCCATCGTGGTGGTTGTATCACGGACATTGTCCGCGGTTTCAGCAGACTATCGCATGCTACCGCCTTGTTGTGAATTCCACGTTGACACGGGGTTATTTTCCCGCGCTAGGCTGCGATATTGAAAGTTGCGTTACGCTACTCTTGCGGTAGTTATCACACGTTCTTGTGAATATACCCCTTTGTATTAGGGTGTCGTGGTCAACCATGTTAAAAGGCAGCTAAGAGGTCCAAGAGAAGTAGTGCAGCAACCCCATTCTGGTCAACTATGCTCTTAAGGTCCTCCCAAATGGCAATGAGGGCAGATTCTGTGCCTCTTTCTCTATGAAATCCTGTTTGGAAGTTGGAAAGTATTGAATTTTCTTCAATGAATTGTAACATCTGGGTGAATGCTGCGCTTTCTATCAGTTTGCCCAGGAAAAGTCCATTTGAAATCGGTCTGTAGTTGTTGGGGTTAAGCGGGTCCAGGTTTGTTTTCTTTAGTAATGGGCATTTGTATGACTTTTTTTAGATCTTCTTGAAATATTCCCATAGCTAAGGCTTTGCTCATGATTCTTCTTACTGGTGTGACAGCAGAGGTAGTTAGAAGAATTTTCTTGAAGGTTCGAGGTGGACATGAGTCAGAAGGGTGCCGGCAGGCTTGCTTGCTTTGACCAGGTCCATTCATTGTGTGATATTTGTTGGAAGGAATGAAGGGGCTGGTATTTTGGAAAATGGTCGGTTCTGGTGGTATTTCTTTGTTTTAAATAGGTGTCCAACGTGTCTGCTTTGGTCGTATAATGATTTGCCAGTTTGTCTGTGAATTCTTGAGTAATGGGATGAGATCCTTCTAGGCAATTTGTTGATGAAATTCGATGAGAATTTTATAGAATTCTTTATTTGCGCGTTTAGCATTTTGAATTCTGTCTGAATGGTATTTTTTCTTAGCTTTTTAGATTACTGACTTATATAATCTGTTAAGTGTCTATAGGTGAAGTTTGTCTTGATTGGTGTTTGTTTTGAGCCCGGTACACTCTAGTTTTCTAATTTGCTGTTTTATCTCTTTTAGCTCTGTATTTCTCCAAGGTATCTGTTTTCTTTTGTTCTGTTGTGTTGCTTTTGTGGTTTTACGATATCAAAAGCTTCCTGTAGCCATTCATATACTCATTAAAACAGAATTTATTGTGTCTAGATCTCTACTGGATGTTAGTTGTGTTTCTAAGTGTTCACAATTGCTAGGTTGATGCATGCAAGGTGGTTTTAGGTGTTGTTTAGGGTTCAGTCGCAGCCGGCATGGCTCACGGGTGGGGGCGGGTGCGGGGTCACGAGGGTGGGGGGACGGGCCAGTGGTCGTGAGGGAAGGGGGTCACACAGGGAGAGGGGGTTTAACTAATTAAAAGATTTTTTACAAACTTACCTTTCCAGGGTCCCGTGTGTTTTAAGCTCCAGCTCAGGCTCCTGCTTTCCTGCATCCGCAGGAACAGGAAGCAGGCAGCCTCCCTCCCCTCCCCTAAGCCAATAACAATGCTGCGATGGCAGCGTTGTGATAGGTTGGGACGCCGACCACACAGGCGTCTATGGGGAGGCCCTTTTCTCCATGTAGGCTGCATGCAGCCTACATGGAGAAAAGGGAGAGTGCACATCACTGGTTTGGTCGGCCCCAAATGGCCGACCAATCAGTCAGGGCCCGCAACACTGGGCAAGCCACTCCTACCCTACCCTCGAGCAATCCCATTTTATGTTTCTGCTTCTCGCACTGTGAGAAAGCAGTGGGGCAACGCTCCTCTGCCCACATGGAGGAGCCGCCCCTGTTATGGTTTAGTCTAGATGGGTTTTATGTTGGAAAGCAGCCAAATGGTGGTCTGACCATGTGACTGGAGACATTGTTTGAAAGGTAACTAGTTCTGTAGTTGCAAAAATGACATCTAGGATGTGTCCAGCGATGTGTGTAGGTTTCTGAATGATCTGATGTATAAGGGTGGGCGCAGCAGGCGTAGTGCCTCTACGCGTATTTCCATGGAGTTTGAAAAAAACTCTGTGGAAATACGCTATGCTCCCTCCCCCCTCCCCCCTCCCAAATTAATAAAAAAATAAAAAAGAAGGCACTTACCTGCGTGGCTGCCTCCTCTTCTGCCTGGATACTCTCCTTCCTGCTCCTTGCCGTGCTTGCCGTCCTCCTTCTCCTATGAAAAAACATTACGTTGTGCGTCTAAGTGCCTACTTTTTTTTCTTTTTATTAATTTGGGAGGGTGGAGGGCTGGCTAACTCCACTCCGCCACGGAGGGGAGTTTTTACCTAAACTCCCCGTTTGGAACGGCGCGCAGAGTAGGCAAAAATTCGCAAACTCCATTGATGGAGTGGAGGTACTACTGATGTAGGTTCAGTGTGTTTAGGCCAGTGATGATTGTTTTGGAATGGGGCATATTGGGCTTGTCAAACCAAATGTTTAGGTCACCCAGAATGCATAGGTTGGAGTGTAGTGTTATCAGGTTTGAAACTGTGTCTAGAAGTGTGTCTGGGAATGTTGCATTCGTAGGTGGAGGTCTGTAAAGGAGCAGGAAGTTACAGGAAGAAGCTGGTGTAGGGTTGCATCTGGGGTAGAGGGCCTCATAACCTTATATGGAGACGTCATCAGCTTTAGTGATATTTAATGTTTGCTTGAATACAACAGTGAGGCCACCTCCTCTTTTGCCTATACGATTATTGTGTGATAGTTTGATACCGTAGATCAATCAATCAATCAATCATAGCATTTGTAGAGCGCACTACATACCCGTGAGGGTCTCAAGGCGCTGGGGGGGGGGAGGAGTGCTGCTACTGCTCGAAGAGCCAGGTCTTGAGGAGTCTTCTGAAGGTCAGCAGGTCTTGGGTCTGCCGTAGGTGGATGGGGAGGGTGTTCCAGGTTTTGGCGGCGAGGTGGGAGAAGGATCTGCCGCCGGAGGTCGCTCTTCGGATGGGGGGGATTGTGGCGAGGGCGAGGTCGGCAGAGCGAAGCTGGCGGGCGAGGGTGTAGAGGCTGAGTCGTCTGTTGAGGTACGCAGGTCCGGTGTTGTGGAGTGCCTTGTGTGCATGGGTGAGGAGCTTGAAGGTTATCCTCTTGTTGACGGGGAGCCAGGGCAGGTCTCTCAGGTGGGGAGTGATGTGGTTGCGGCGAGGGATGTCGAGGATCAGGCATGCAGAGGCGTTCTGGATGCATTGCAGCCGCTTCAGGAGTTTGGCAGAGGCTCCAGCGTAGAGGGCGTTTCCGTAGTCCAGCCTGCTGCTGACGAGGGCCTGGGTGACCGTTCTTCTTGTTTCGGTGGGGATCCACTTGTAGATCTTGCGGAGCATGCGGAGGGTGTTGTAGATGAACAGCTTCATGCAACACTGGAGCCATATTACCTCCCAACCATGATTCACTTATGAAGATTAAGTCAGGTTGTGGTCAGTGAGAACATGGTAGATGTGATGCTTGTTTTTTTAGAGTGATAGAGCATTTATTAGTAGGCAATTTAGAGAATGTGCTTTGGTGATGATGCAATTTAGTTTTGTAGAAGAGTGAGCAGTGTTTTGTGGGCTTGTAGCAGGTGTGTCATTAGTGCTGGTATTAGCTTTATGAGGATAGCAATAGTGTAGCTGTTCTGTATCGTGTTCCTCATTCAGCAGGCTAAGAAGGCATTTTGATGGGTCTGCATGTGTAGTGGTGGAGATGGAGGTTGAAAGTGCATTGGTGAGCTGTGTTGTTTTTGTAGAGTAGCCTTGTTGTGCAGTAGACATGGAGATATGAAGTTGTGAATAGTGGCAAGTTGCTTATTTTGTTTGTGTCTGTTTAGGGTGGAAAGTCTATGAGTTAGGGTGGTGGTACAGCATGTGGGACATGTTGTGAGGTTCTAAATTGTCCATTGGATGAGAGGCGGTTAAAAGAGTGTTGCTGCGCTGCTGTATATGTGTTAGGTGCACGGGAAGACAGAAAGCTTGGGCTTGGAGTTGGTTTAAGGTGTGTAATATTTATGTAGTCAGGAAGGTGGTACTGGGTGTATGTTTCTAGTTTGTGATGGAAAGTATTATGAGGTGTTGTGTGCGTGAGATTCTGTTGTGCTTGTGTGTGTATTATGTTTTGTTTTTGAAGAGTAGTGAGAAGAGGTGATGTATTTGTTTTCTGAGAAGAGTTTGTATGTAGAGTATTGTTGGTGAGTGGAAGCTGCAAGGTAAAGGGGGTAGTGATATGTTTTGGAAATAAGTATATGTGGTGTGTGTGAGGGGATGAACAAGAGTTAAGAGTGTTTGTGTTAGATTTGATTGCTAAAAGAGGCAATTTGCGTGGTGGAGTGTAAGGGATGTGTGATTGTGTTTTTTGGTATAAAGAAGTATAGGGTGTTGGTGGATGAAATATGGAAGACTGAATATAGGTTTGTTGGGGACAGAAAGTGGTCTGTTAGGAGTAATTGGAGCAGGCAGTGTGTGTCTAGATGGGATATAGTTAAGTATGGTGTGGATTTGAGTTGTGTTTATGATGAGCAGATTGGTTAGTGGTACAGGTTGAAGTGTGTGCGTGAAGGTGCAAATGTGTGGTACTTGGAATAGAAGGGTATAAAGGTGTGATTTGTGGGATTTTATTGTTGGTGCTGTGACATTGTAATGTATGTAGTGTTAGTTTGTAGTATATGAGTACAGTACATTGGATGTGAGTAAGTGAGTATGTTAATCTGGTTGTGGATGTGGATGGGGTGGAGTGGATGATGGCAAATGGGAAAATGGCAACATTTCTGGCCCTAGGCTCGACCTTTCCTGAGCAGGCCCAAACAGGCAGCTGCCCTTGTCCTCGATGCCCGGGCCTAGACGCTCAGAACCCTGACCTTAAATAGTCCTAGTGGTCAGGTGACCACTTCGGCCAATGGGAACCCTATCCAATCACACCACTAGTCCTGAACCCTTAGACCAATAGGAGACCAGGCCCTTGCAACCAATAACAGCCCTAGTCCTAGTAGCCAATCAGAAATGAAACCCTAAGCCCTAGGTCCAATTGAAACTCTAGCCCCAGGAACTAATCAAAAACCCTAGACCTATACGCCAATAAGAACACTAACCCTAAGCCCTATTACCAATATAATCACTAGCCCAAGGCCCAATAGGAACTGTAGACCTACCAGCCAATTACAACACTAACCCTAAGCCCAATAGAAACACCAGATACAGCAGCCAATAAGAGCACAGATGTAACATCCAATAGCAACTTATATAAGGGGGCATGTAACCTCAAGCTCAGCCTGCTGGGCAGGGGGCTGGGAGCTGCTCCTCAGTTCAGAATCTCCTTGGAGACAGACAGGCTTAAGCCACACTCTGGAGAGGTAAGGGCCTAAATAGGCCACTGACAATACTGCTTTACCCACACTTAAACAACTCTTAGCACAACAACGAGTGCTACATATACTTTCCAAACCTAGTTTAAACCCTAAGAGCATATTGCATCAGTCTTAAAACACACTCTGCTTAGCCTCCGAGGTGTAATATGTCTTTTTGTTGCTCTTTTAACATTGGTTGTTACATTTATATATATTTTTTTAGCTCACTTGCGAAGACAAAAAGGGAGCTGGGGGTTGACTGCTTACACACAGGTCTGAGCACAGGTTATGGGAGAAACTAGGAGGGAAAATTAAGCCATTGGCAAGGTAAAAACAGCAGATTCTCAGCTACATAGCCCACAAACAAACAAGTAAAATTGAGGCAGTCACAGGCAGGCAAAAACAGCAGATTTTGAACAACAAATCCCACAATCCAACAGGTAAAGTTAGGCAGTCGCAGGCAAGAAAAAACAGCAGATTTTCAGCTAGAAAGCCCACAAACAAGTAAAATTGAGGCAGTCACAGGTAAAGGAAAATCACTTTTAAAGTTTCAGGGAATAGACAGCACAAAGTCTGTCTTCTTACAGCCTCCTGGTCCTTGGTTCACTGGGATGTTGGGCACAGGGAAGCAATGGCTAACACAATGGAGGTGGCTGTCTTTGGGTTCCCTCCACCAACAAATATTCAAGGATTTTAGTTCTATCCATAAGCTGCTCAAGCGTGTGGGATACATTTGTGAATTAAATATTTTTCCATCAGGCAATCTCACCTTGCCTCCACCATACTTTCTGAAGAGCATGTTCTCTGTAGACCCCCTTGACCTGCATAACTGAGTGGCTTCTCATCCTACTGGGTTCTTGCCACCAATCCTCAAGCTTCAGTTCATTGCACAGAGTCTTAACAGCTGTCAACAGGGTGTTCTGCAGTGCTTATCTAGTAATATAAGCTCCTACAGGGCAGCTCTATTGAGGCCAGCTCTGGGGTTGTCCAAATCCTAACTCAATACAAGATTTTTAAACAGGCTGTTTGGTCAATCCTGTTAAGGTTCAGGTCCCATCTTAGGGGTATAAGTGGTGTGCTTCCAGGGACATTAAAATACATCTAACAAATGTGTTTTCTGTGACAACTAATCGTGAAGTATCACTTGAACCCCAGATTTCTGCCCCAAATAAAACGCCACCATTGGGCTCAGCTCTGTATACCTCAAGGGCTGAGGACACTGCCCTATTATTCGATGATTTATGCTTCCTCACAATGCTGCTGACGGAATTATTTTTTTTGCAGCTGTAGGTCCCAGGAGAGCTTATCTGTAAGCATGACTCCCAGGTAGCAAAACTGTTAGCTTGATCTTTACCCATACCCTCCACGGTCATTTTATTCCTGAAGGTACAATGGGTATTAATGGCCATATACTTAGATTTCCCAGCGTTGATCTCTAAACCCCTGCTTCTGCTAAATCCACAATATGATTTAACAGTTCCTGCAAGTCCATAGGTGTAAAAGAGAGCAGCAAGGTATCTTCGGCAAAAAGCAGAACAGGGGTACAAGTGCATGCTATCTTAGGGGCATAATGCTGCCGCTTGTTCAGTTCATCAACCACGCCGTTCATAATCCTGAACTGAGCGTGCATAGATGTTAAGGACAGCTATGGGCTTTATTGGGGCTGATCTTTGAAATGTCAGAAGGATTCCTAAATTGTCCGTAGATTCTGTAACTAGCACCTTCATCTTGAAATTGTTTGTATTTTTAAGCCTAATCAGTAGGCATTTAGAGGCTCTGTCTGATCTAGATGGAATGGCACTAGCAAAAAAAGTTAAATAACTATTTATCATACCTAACTATAACATTACTTTAAATTTTGTTTTTTTCAGTAAAACTTTAGGTGTTTTTTAATGTAAAGTAATATTTTATAACCATACATTAAGCCAACCCCTTCGCAGCCCATGTCCTAAAGCCGTACACAGCAGGGGGTTGGCCACAGGCCACTGGCCATGTCCTGCAGCAAACCCCCCCACAGGCAGTCAGCGCTGTGCTGTGCACTGCCTTTGGCCGAGCACAGCAAAAGTTGGCTACAGAGCGTGGCCTGTAGCCAGACCCTGTGGCCAACCAGCCAGAGGAAGGCCAAACTCCCCGCAGGCAGCCAATCCCATGCTGCACACAGCCTTTTATTGTGTGCCGCATGGGGTTGGCTGCAGGGCCTGGCTTGCAGCAAGACCCTGCATTCAACTCCCCACAGGGGCCAACACCAGGCAGCACCGAGCTTAGTGGGGTGTTGGCCACAGGACTTGGCCTGCCACCAGGATCTGTGGTCAAACTCCTAGCAGGCTTCTAGCTTAACACCGCGCACAGCCTTTGGAGTAGGGTTGGCCTTCGGGCCTCAGAGACCACATAGCCTGGCCCAAAGCATATATAATAAGGGGAGGGGTGTGCAGCCCTCTTCTTGTCTCTAATTGGCCTTGGAGGCCCCATCCCCATGGCCAGTTCTGATAAAAGGGGAGCAGGCCATGTGGCCTCCCTCATCAAGCCTTAAAAGGCCACGTGGACCCTATCAACCAGGGGCCAAATACAATTAAATATGGGAAGAGGGTGAGCAGCCCCTCAGCCTTACTAGACCCCAGGAACCCCATTTCCAGGAGCCATTTATTTTATTAAAATGGGAAGGGGGCCTTGTGGCCTCCCTCCCACATACCTTTTCATGCCCCAGGGATTGCATCCCTGTGGGCTTTGTGTTTTTAAAAGGGGAGGGGGAACCCATCCCCCAGGGCCATCTATTTTTTATAAGGGAAGGAGGGACACATGATCCCCCTTCCCAAGCCATATTAAGTCCCAAGGTTGCTATCCGCCGGGGCCTCATTATATTGTAAAGGGGATGGAGAGCCACATGGCGTCTCTTCCCCAGACCTTATTAGGCCCCAGGGACCCTACCCATGGGGCTGCATGGCTCCCTTCCAGAGCCTCATGAGGCCCTGAGGACCCCATCTCTAGGCCCTATTTTATGATAAAGGGGATGGGGCAAGGCAACCCCCTTTCCTAAGCCTTATTAAGCCCTGGGGACCCCATCCCCCAGAGACAAGTAATTATTAAAGGGTGGGGGCTCAGGGAGGGAAGACGCACACCCCCCCTTAATGAAAGAAAGTGGCCCCAGCCATTTTGTTTTTATTTTTTTCTATCCTGCGGGAGTCCTGTGGTATCGCTACAAAAATTGCCAATTTGTTTTTTGTTGGCCCCATGGATACACTAACCCCTTATTTATTTTTTTATTTAAAACTTCAGGACAGGGTACTAAGTCCCCGAGTCCTGTAATGGCTGCCAGCAAAATGTTTCTGATGCTGCTGGCAGCCAATCAGAGTACTCAGTCCTGCAGGAGTCTGACTCATGCGAGAGCAAATTTGCCCAAAAGAAAAAAAAAACTCCCTGCACCAGTCAGAATTCTCCATTTTTAAATTGGCACTCCCACAAGAGTCTCTCAAGCCTCTTGTGAACCCAACCATCCAGATATAGAACTTTTTGTACCTTAAATTAGCAAAAACTACCGAAAGGATTTACACAAAATCATAAAAAAGCACAATCTGTGGACCAAGATCTAGAGTCCTGCCAAATTTGGTGTGATTCCATTCAGCAGTTTTTCTGCAGCCCTGCTTGAAGATGTCTATGGAAAATGCATGAGGATTTTGTGTTTTGGGACCCACCCCCCTTTTACCTCGACTCCTTCTTGACAGATCACCCGAAACGTTGTCAAAGTTATTAGCAACACAAAAATCATTCCCTATGTGAGTGTGTGTGTGTGGGTGTGTGTGTGTGTGTATATATATATATATGCAAACAAACCCCTCCATTGCCGAAAAGGAAAGAGGCCACACGGGGAAATACTCTTCGGAAGCCCTTTATTTAAAACAGCTGTCAGGCACGATGCATTTCGGCTGGATTAGCCTTCCTCAGGTGCCGCTGTTGTGCCAGGATGCTGCCCCACCCGTGTTTAAAATAATCCTGCCTTCCTCCAATTGGTGGGAGCACTCAGTACTCCTGGTCATGTGCTCGCCCCTCACGATGCAATGTTGTACACACTACATCTCCCAGAGTTCATCTTGCCTGGGTGGAGGTTGCGCGGAGCTGGATTCGATGACAAGCATCCTTTTCAACTGGTGCCAAGCAGGAGAAACACGGGTGACTGAATGTAAGTGTCCTGGTTGCCGTGTACAAACAAGTGCTTCCTCGGGTCCCCTTACGCTCAAACCTCTTGAAGTTAGTGTCCACCGGGCTATGGGCTTCAATTACAATGAAAGAAACCCCTTGTGTAATCACGAGCTGCATTGAGCAGCAGCCCTTGTATCCTCTACTCGCTGAGGCATGCTGGAGAAGACCCGATCCCTCGGGTAAAGAAAAAGCATTACAAACGCAGGACCCAGCAAATCTCCAGCCAACTTGCAGAGCGGGGCCTCTTGTCACGCTACTGGCCAGCGTGAAAATATGCAAACAAACCCCTCCATTGCCGAAAAGGAAAGAGGCCACACGGGGAAATACTCTTCGGAAGCCCTTTATTTAAAACAGCTGTCAGGCACGATGCATTTCGGCTGGATTAGCCTTCCTCAGGTGCCGCTGTTGTGCCAGGATGCTGCCCCACCCGTGTTTAAAAAGACTCATGCGAGAGCAAATTTGCCCAAAAGAAAAAAAAAACTCCCTGCACCAGTCAGAATTCTCCATTTTTAAATTGGCACTCCCACAAGAGTCTCTCAAGCCTCTTGTGAACCCAACCATCCAGATATAGAACTTTTTTGTACCTTAAATTAGCAAAAACTACTGAAAGGATTTACACAAAATCATAAAAAAGCACAATCTGTGGACCAAGATCTAGAGTCCTGCCAAATTTGGTGTGATTCCATTCAGCAGTTTTTCTGCAGCCCTGCTTGAAGACGTCTATGGAAAATGCATGAGGATTTCGTGTTTTGGGACCCACCCCCCTTTTACCTCGACTCCTTCTTGACAGATCACCCGAAACTTTGTCAAAGTTATTAGCAACACAAAAATCATTCCCTATGTGAGTGTGTGTGTGTGGGTGTGTGTGTATATATATATATATATTCACTGAAAAAACCATAGGTTTTAGGGACAGTTATAGTTAGTTGGACATTGCACTCGTACAAAACCCGTGAAATTCCCCTGTTATAGTTAGTTCAGCTAACTATAACTCGCGCCCCGCAATGCACTGCTGATGACGTCACATATTACATCACTCATGACATGGTCAGTGACATCACTGATGACATCACTGATGACATCTCAAATGACATCACTGATGACATCACTGATGACATCATCCAGTGACTGTGTGTTTCTGTAAAGTTTAAATATGTTTAATATATATAGGGAAAGGCGTATTGAAGAATGAGTGGGTGTATAAGTGTCTGAATGGATGATTTAGTACGTGAGTGACTGACTCTACAAGTGAGTGATGAAACGTATCTTACTGAATGCATGGGTTAGTGACTAAACTGTGTGAATGTCTGTATCCGTCTGTTTGTTGGTGTGTAAGTGGATGCATGGATTTGCGAATAGCTACATGAGTGTCTATATGGGTTATTGATTGGTTCTCTGTATGGCTGCCTGAGTGTTTGTGTGGGTGGGGTGTGTGTGTGTGACTCTATACATAGATGTGTGAGTGGGTGATTCACTGGGTGCATGATTTCAAGAGTGCATCTGTGATGGACTGCTTGGGTGGGTGAGTGTGTGTATGGGTGTGTTAGTGAGTGAATGTATATCTCAGTGGTACATGTGCGAGTAACTACATATGTAAAAGGCAGTATATATGTGTGTTAGAGTATTTAAATGGCTATAAGTGAGAGTGTGTTATTGTGAGAGTGGCTGTATGGATGCGTGTGTGCTTGTATCAGTTATTGTATAAGAGCGTAAGAATGTGCTAGTATTTGTATGAGTAAGTGAGCTGGTGTGTGTATAACTGTATAGGTGAGTAAATGGGTGTGTGATTAATTTTTTGCATGACTGACTAGGTGTGTGAGTACCTCTATGGATGAGTGGTGGTGTGTGAGTGTTTATATAGGTGTATGAGTGCATATGATAGTCCTGTACTGAGTGACTGTAAGTATGAGTGACTGTACAGGTGAGTGAGTGGATGTGTGTGTAGACCTAAGAATCAGTGAGTGGGTATGTAGTTTTTGGTGTTGGAGTGTCTATGGTTTTGAGAATGGCAGTCTGTAATTTAGGGTGTATCAAAAGTTATATTAGGGTGTGAGAAGATGCATGAAATTATCACATGGATGATGTCATCAGTGATGTCATTTGAGATGTCATCAGTGATGTCATCAGTGATGTCACTGACCATGTCATGAGTGATGTAATATGTGACGTCATCAGCAGTGCATTGCGGGGGCGCAGTTATAGTTAGCTGAACTAACTATAACAGGGGAATTTCACGGGTTTTGTACGAGTGCAATGTCCAACTAACTATAACTGTCCCTAAAACCTATGGTTTTTTCAGTGAATTTCAAAGGTTTTTAAATGCTAATTTATAACTATAACGTGTCTGAAACCTATGGTTTTTTCAGTGAATTTCAAAGGTTTTTTAAATGCTAATTTCTAACTATAACGTGCCTGAAACCTATGGTTTTTTCAGTGAATTTCAAAGGTTTTTTAAATGCTAATTTCTAACTATAACGTGCCTGAAACCTATGGTTTTTTCAGTGAATTTCAAAGGTTTTTTAAATGCTAATTTCTAACTATAACGTGCCTGAAACCTATGATTTTTTAAGTGAATTTCAAAGGTTTTTTAAATGCTAGTTTCTAACTATGCCAACAGAGGTAGGACATGTGAAGAAAGAAGAAAAACGCACAGAAAGAAGCAAAAGATGTGCAATAAGAACCAACAGAGGAGCAGAAAGAGGCCTTGTTGCAAAATCATCCTGTGCCCACAACTTTTTCAGACGGGTACTGGTGGTAACCGACTCTGACTAACCAGAGCCAGTGCGGGTTTGCACAGTGGTGAAGGGAGGGGGGGCCTGAGGTGACATGTGTGCAAAAGCGCCCCGTGGCGCGTTTTAAGTTGCAGGATTAAGTCCCCTTGAATCCTGAGGGTCCCTGGGGCCCAACTAGCCCCCCAGGTACCTACAGTTAGTACCACAGAGCTGAGTTGCAGAGAGGCGTTCCGAGGCCACGCACCTTTTTTCACCTCTCTGCAACGCAACTCTGTTGTGCTTACTGAAGGTACCTGGTGGGCTAGTTGGCCCCAGGATACAAAGGGAATTAACTCCCCAACTTAAAACGCACCACAGGGCGTGTTTGCGCACATGTCACCTGAGGCCCCGCCCCCTCCCTTCACCACTGTGCAAACGCGCCCCATGGCGCGTTTTAAGTTGGGGGATTAGGTCCCTGGGGCCCAACTAGCCCACCAGGTACTTCCAGTAAGCACCACAGGCCTGCGTTGCAACGCCTGTAACAAATTGTGCAGTTGTGTTTAGGTATTGAAGAGGGTCGTGCTGGGGGTAGTGTTTTAGGGTTTAGGGTAGGGCAGTGGTGTTTGTGTAGTGTAGGGGGTCATGCTGGGGGTAGATTTAGGGTTTAGGGTAGTGCAGTGGTGTTTGGGTAGTGTAGGGAGTTGTGCTGGGGGAGTGTTTTAGGGTTTAGGGTAGTACAGTGGTGTTTGGGTAGTGTAGGGGTCGTGCTGGGGTTAGTGTTTTAGGGTTTTAGGGTTTAGGGTAGTGCAGTGGTGTTTGGGTAGTGTAGGGATACTGCTGAGGGTAGTGTTTTAGGGTTTAGGGTAGTGCAATGGTGTTTGGGTAGTGTAGGGGGTACTGCTGGGGGTAGTGTTTTAGGGTTTAGGGTAGTGCAGTGGTGTTTGGGTAGCGTAGGGGGTACTGCTGGGGGTAGTGTTTTATGGTTTAGGGTAGTGCAGTGGTGTTTGGGTAGTGTAGGGGTTCGTGCTGGGGGTAGTTTTTTAGGGTTTAGGGTAGTGCAGTGGTGTTTGTGTAGTGTAGGAGGTCGTGTTTTAGGGTTTAGGGTAGTGCAGTGGTCTTTGGGTAGTGTAGGGACTCGTGCGGGGGGTATTGTTTTAGAGTTTAGGGTAGTGCAGTGGTCTTTGGGTAGTGTAGGGGGTTGTGCGGGGGTAGTGTTTTAGGGATTAGGGTAGTGCATTGGTATTTGGGTAGTGTAGGGGGTCATGCGGGGGTAGTGTTTTAGGGTTTAGGGCAGTGCAGTGGTGTTTAGGTAGTTTAGGGGGTCGTGCTGGGGGAGTGTTTTAGGGTTTAGGGCAGTGCAGTGGTGTTCGGGTAGTGTAGGGGGTCGTGCTGGGGGAGTGTTTTAGGGTTTAGGGCAGTGCAGTCGTGTTCGGGTAGTGTAGGGGGTCGTGCTGGGGGAGTATTTTAGGGTTTAGGGTAGTGCAGTGGTGTTCGGGCAGTGTAGGGGGTCTTGCTGGGGCTGGTGTTTCAGAGTCTAGGGCAATGCAGTGGTGTTCGGGCAGTGTAGGGGGTCTTGCTGGGGCTGGTGTTTCAGGGTTTAGGGCAGTGCAGTGGTGTTCGGGCAGTGTAGGGGGTCGTGCTGGGGTGGTGTTTCAGGGTTTAGGGCAGTGCAGTGGTACATCCAAATCCTGGGCACACGTGCAAAAGTGTAAACATAGGCAGTCACAAAAACGTAAGTCCATTCAAGAATCAATCTCCTTGTAGTTCGCAGAAGAGTTATTTCTTGTTTCTTTTAATCATATTTCGTAGAAAAGCAACCAGCAAAGAAATACCAACAACCAGCCAACACGTGTTTCGTCTAGGAGGATACTCCCACGACTTCTTCAGGGCTGTATACTTGGTGAACGGAGCACTGTATTCGAGATGCCGGTGATAATTCCAACCCGGCAGGTCTGAACCGCAAGGTGAATAAAAACAAGATCAAGTGTGTTAAAATTCGGGTGGTGTTGAGATCAATGTAAGCCACGGGTAAGGACGCAGGTGTGTGTTCTGCCGGTAACAATTTATATATAAATAGACAAATGGATTCCCAAAGTTCACGTATAATCAAATGCAAATAGGTTCATAAGCGGTGGCCGAGGGAAGGACACGGGTATGTGTCAGAGAGAGTGCAATTATATTGGTCATAGCGAAGCGTTTACCAATGTAGCTCACATGTCTTTCTTTCAAGTGTAAACCCTCTTGTTTGATCGCACCCAGTGCAGTGGTGTTCGGGCAGTGTAGGGGGTCGTGCTGGGGCTAGTGTTTCAGGGTTTAGGGCAGAGCAATGGTGCTCAGGCAGTGTAGGGGGTTGTGCTGGGGGTGATGTTTCAGGGTTTAGGGTAGTGCAGTGGTGTTAGGGCCGTGTAAGGGGTCGTGCTGGGGGTGGTGTTTCAGGGTTTAGGGCAGTGCAGTGGTGTTCCGGCAGTGTAGGGGGTCGTGCAGGGGTGGTGTTTCAAGGTTTAGTGCAGTGGTGTTCGGGCAGTGTAGGGGGTCGTGCTGGGGTGGTGTTTCAGGGTTTATGGCAGTGCAGTGGTGTTCGGGCAGTGTAGGGTGTCGTGCTGAGGGGTGGTGTTTCAGGGTTTAGGGCAGTACAGTAGTGTTTGGGCAGTGTAGGGGGTCGTGCAGGGGGTGGTGTATCAGGGTTTAGGGCAGTGCAGTGGTGTTCGGCCAGTGTAGGTAGTCTTGCTGGGGCTGGTGTTTCAGGGTTTAGGGCAGTGCAGTGGTGTGCGGGCAGTGTACGGGGTTGTGCTGGGACTGGTGTTTCAGGGTTTAGGGCAGTGCAGTGGTGTTCGGGCAGTGTAGGGGGTCGTGCTGGGGCTGGTGTTTCAGGGTTTAGGGCAGTGCAGTGGTGTTCGGGCAGTGTAGGGGGTCGTGCTGGGGCTGGTGTTTTAGGGTTTTGGGCAGAGCAGTGGTGTTTGGGCAGTGTATGGGGTCATGCTGGGGGTGGTGTTTCAGGGTTTAGGGCAGTGCAGTGGTGTTCAGGCAGCGTAGGGGGTCTTGCTGGGGGTGGTGTTTCAGGGTTTAGGACAGTGGTGTTCGGGCAGTGCAGGGGGTCTTGCTGGGGGTGATGTTTCAGGGTTTAGGGCAGTGCAGTGGTGTTCGGGCAGTGTAGGGGGTCTTGCTGGGGGTAGTGTTTCAGGGTTTAGGGCAGTGCAGTGGTGTTCCTGCAGTATAGGGGGTCGTGCTGGGGATGGTGTTTCTGGGTTTAAGGCAGTGGAGTAGTGTTCGGGCAGTGTAGGGGGTTGTGCAGGGGGTGGTGTTTCAGGGTTTAGGGCAGTGCAGTGGTGTTCGGCCAGGTTAGGGGGTCGCGCTGGGGGTGGTGTTTCAGGGTTTAGGGCAGTGCAGTGGTGTTCGGGCAGTGTAGGGGGTCATGCACGGGGTGGTGTTTCAGGGTTTAGGGCAGTGCAGTGGTGTTCGGGCAGTGTAGGGTGTTGTGCTGGGGCTGGTGTTTCAGGGTTCAGGGCAGTGCAGTGGTGTTCAGGCAGTGTAGGCGGTCGAGCTGAGGCTGGTGTTTCACGGTTTAGGGCAGTGCAGTGGTGTCCAGGCAGTGTAGGGGGTCGTGCTGGGGCTGGTGTTTCAGGGTTTAGGGCAGTGCAGTGGTGTTCGGGCAGTGTAGGCGGTCGTGCTGGGGCTGGTGTTTCAGGGTTTAGGGCAGTGCAGTGGTGTTCGGACAGTATAGGGGGTCGTGCTGGGGCTGGTGTTTCAGGGTTTAGGGCAGTGCAGTGGTGCTCGGGCAGTGTAGGGGGTCGTGCAGGGGCTGGTGTTTCAGGGTTTAGGTTAGTGCAGTGGTGTTCGGGCAGTGTAGGGGGTCATGCTGGGGCTGGTGTTTCGGGGTTTTGGGCAGAGCAGTGGTGTTTGGGCAGTGTAGGGGTCATGCTGGGGGTAGTGTTTCAGGGTTTAGGGCAGTACAGTGGTGTTCGGGCAGTGTAGGGGGTCGTGCTGGGGGTGGTGTTTCAGGGTTTAGGGCAGTGCAGTGGTGTTCGGGCAGTGTAGGGGGTTTTGCTGGGGGTGATGTTTCAGGGTTTAGGGCAATGCAGTGGTGTTCGGGCAGTGTAGGGGGTCTTGCTGGGGGCAGTGTTTCAGGGTTTAGGGCAGTGCAGTGGTGTTTGTGCAGTATAGGGGTCGTGCTGGGGATGGTGTTTCTGGGTTTAGGGCAGTGGAGTAGTGTTCGAGCAGTGTAGGGGTTGTGCAGGGGTGGTGTTTCAGGGTTTAGGGCAGTGCAGTGGTGTTCGGGCAGTGTAGGGGTTCGCGCTGGGGGTGGTGTTTCAGGGGTTAGGGCAGTGCAGTGGTGTTCGGGCAGTGTAGGGGGTCATGCTAGGGGTGATGTTTCAGGGTTTAGGTCAGTGGTGTTCGGGCAGTGTAGGGGGTCTTGCTGGGGGTGATGTTTCAGGGTTTAGGGCAGTGCAGTGGTGTTCGGGCAGTGTAGGGGGTCTTGCTGGGGCTGGTGTTTCGGGGTTTAGGGCAGAGCAGTGGTGTTTGGGCAGTGTAGGGGGTCATGCTGGGGGTAGTGTTTCAGGGTTTAGGGCAGTGCAGTGGTGCTCGGGCAGTGTAGGGGTCGTGCTGGGGGGAGTGTTTCAGGGTTTAGGGCAGTGCAGTGGTGTTCGGGCAGTGTAGGGGGTCGTGCTGGGGGTGGTGTTTCAGGGTTTAGGGCAGTGCAGTGGTGTTCGGGCAGTGTAGGGGGTCGTGCTGGGGGTAGTGTTTCAGGGTTTAGGGCAGTGCAGTGGTGTTCGTGCAGTATAGGGGGTCGTGCTGGGGATGGTGTTTCTGGGTTTAGGGCAGTGCAGTAGTGTTCGAGCAGTGTAGGGGTTGTGCAGGGGTGGTGTTTCAGGGTTTAGGGCAGTGCAGTGGTGTTCGGGCAGTGTAGGGGGTCATGCTAGGGGTGATGTTTCAGGGTTTAGGGTCAGTGGTGTTCGGGCAGTGTAGGGGGTCGTGCAGGGGCTGGTGTTTCAAGGTTTAGGGCAGTGCAGTGGTGTTCGGGCAGTGTAGGGGGTCATGCTGGGGCTGGTGTTTCGGGGTTTTGGGCAGAGCAGTGGTGTTTGGGCAGTGTAGGGGGTCATGCTGGGGGTAGTGTTTCAGGGTTTAGGGCAGTGCAGTGGTGTTCGGGCAGTGTAGGGGGTCGTGCTGGGGGTGGTGTTTCAGGGTTTAGGGCAGTGCAGTGGTGTTCGGGCAGTGTAGGGGGTTTTGCTGGGGGTGATGTTTCAGGGTTTAGGGCAGTGCAGTGGTGTTCGGGCAGTGTAGGGGTCTTGCTGGGGTAGTGTTTCAGGGTTTAGGGCAGTGCAGTGGTGTTCGTGCAGTGTAGGGGGTCGTGCTGGGGATGGTGTTTCTGGGTTTAGGGCAGTGGAGTAGTGTTCGGGCAGTGTAGGGGGTCGTGCAGGGGGTGGTGTTTCAGGGTTTAGGGCAGTGCAGTGGTGTTCGGGCAGTGTAGGGGTCGTGCAGGGGATGGTGTTTGAGGGTTTAGGGCAGTGCAGTGGTGTTCGGGCAGTGTAGGGGGTCGTGCTAGGGGTGGTGTTTCAGGGTTTAGGGCAGTGCAGTGGTGTTCGGGCAGTGTAGGGGGTCATGCAGGGGCTGGTGTTTCAGGGTTTAGGGCAGTGCAGTGGTGTTTGTGTAGTGTAGGGGGTCGTGCTGGGGGTAGTGTTTTAGGGTTTAGGGTAGTGCAGTGGTGCTTGTGTAGTGTAGGGGGTCGTGCTGGGGGTAGTGTTTTAGGGTTTAGGGTAGTGCAGTGGTGTTTGTGTAGTGTAGGGGGTCATGTTTTAGGGTAGTGCAGTGGTGTTTGGGTAGTGTAGGGGGTCGTGCTGGGGGTAGTGTTTTAGGGTTTAGGGTAGTGCAGTGGTGCTTGTGTAGTGTAGGGGGTCGTGCTGGGGGTAGTGTTTTAGGGTTTAGGGTAGTGCAGTGGTGTTTGTGTAGTGTAGGGGGTCAGTGTTTTAGGGTAGTGCAGTGGTGTTTGGGTAGTGTAGGGGGTCGTGCTGGTGGTAGTGTTTTAGGGTTTAGGTTAGTGCAGTGGTGTTTGGGTAGTGTAGGGGGTCGTGCTGGGGGTAGTGTTTTAGGGTTTAGGATAGTGCAGTGGTGCTTGTGTAGTGTAGGGGGTCGTGCTGGTGGTAGTGTTTTAGGGTTTAGGGTAGTGCAGTGGTGTTTTTGTAGTGTAGGGGGTCATGTTTTAAGATGCAATGCTCCAATACCTGACCAGTCTGCACTACATAAAACTGCAAAAAACTAAAAATAAAAAGTGTTTTGCACACTTTTGTCATTGGGCTATATGTGGGCTACATCTGGGTAATATTTGTGCTACATTTGGGCTCTTTTTTCACTGGTGGCCATCTTGGAAGACTTCTTTGTTATGAAGTTTCCTAATTTCTTCATTTACTGCAGTCTCCTCAGTAGGAAATGCTTTCAGTTTTTACTTTGATTCCATCAAGAAGGCATTCAGATGTGTCTCACATCTGCCATAAATTCAGAATGTTAGCACTCTAGTTGCTCATTAGATCACTGGAGTAAAGCTACTGCTCACCAGGGAGTTAACTGGTAGTCTGCTGCTGGTATTGAAAGTGATTGTTTCAGTCTGCATGTCAGAATTTTCTAATGAAATAGAAGAGGATTTGAGATCTCACTTAAAACATGCCCTAATTTTTCTTTCTGCAGCACTAACCATAATTTCTATTTCAAAAAGAACCCCTCATTTTGTTCCTTTTTAAATTAAATGTTTTAAGTGTTACCGGTTTATTCCAATCAAGATGGCTTCAGGTGTGCCATACTTTTGTCATAAGTAAGGCTGTTAGCGCTCTAGTTGTTCTTTAGAACACTCTGGGAAGCTGCAGCAGAACACAAAGGCATCAACTGGCAGGCTGCTCCTGCTGAAATATAACAGGAAGATATTTGAGATCACACTTGAAATATGTCCTAATTTTCTTTCTACAGCTCTAACCATAATTTCTATGACAAAATGAACCCCATCATTTTGTTCCTTTTTAAATTAAATGTTTTAAGTGTTACCAGTTTATTCCAATCAAGATGGCTTCAGGTGTGCCATACTTTTGTCATAAGTAAGGCTGTTAGCACTCTAGTTGTTCTTTAGAACACTCTGGGAAGCTGCAGTAGAACACAAAGGCATCAACTGGCAGGCTGCTCCTGTTGAAATATAACAGGAAGATATTTGAGATCACACTTGAAACATGTCCTAATTTTCTTTCTACAGCACTAACCATAATTTCTATGACAAAATGAACCCCATCATTTTGTTCCTTTTAAATTAAATTGTTTAAGTGTTACCAGTTTATTCCAATCAAGATGGCTTCAGGTGTGCCATACTTTTGTCATAAGTAAGGCTGTTAGCGCTCTAGTTGTTCTTTAGAACACTCTGGGAAGCTGCAGTAGAACACAAGGAATCAACTGACAGTCTCTGCCCTTGTTGGATGTACATGTTTTACTGAGAATGTCAGACTTCATTCTCACATGAGTGAGAAAGATAATGTGAATTTACAGAAAATATGCTCTCATTTTAGCTTCTGGAGCACCTTCCAAACCTCCATGGGACAAGCATGAGAAAATAGTGTTCTCTCAAACATGATTCATGATATCCCAGCAGAAGGTTTTTCACATGGTAAAATCACCTTAGAATACACCACAATTCCTAAAATTAGTATGGTACCATCAACAAATAAATTCTAATGTAACTAAAGCCTGTTATCACCCTTTATAGTTCTCCTTTTGGTGACCCTCAAAATCTTCTATTCACTACAATGCATTTCAATGAGGTACTATCATTTATATTGGTCCCAAGATGGCTGCCAGCAATTCCAGGATGAAGTGCTGACAGCCAATCAGATCTCACGATGACATGTGTGGTTAGGCTCCGCCCAGATATATATGTGACTTTACTTTTGATTTTCTCAGGAACTACTGAACGGATTTACACCATTTAAGCAAAGGCACGACACTGAACCAAGGGCTACCTCTTTGCCAAATTTGGTGTAATTCCGTTCAGCAGTTCGGGCTGTAGCTGCGACTCAAAGATTCCTATGGAAAAATGAATGGGAAAACGCGTTTTGGGACCCCCTTTTTCTCGGCCCCGCTTGACGTATCACCCCGAGACTTTCAGGATAGGAGCGGATCGGAGCGCCCCAACAAGTTGGAAACTTTCGCGAAGATTCGTCAACCGGCGCCAACGTTATTTCAAATAGAATGTCGCGGATTTCCTATGGATAATAGGTTTTAACTATAACTATCTACTGGCGACCGCCAGTAGATAATATATATATATATTATCTACTGGCGGTCGCTGGCTAGATAATTATAGTATATATATATTATCTACTGGCGGTCGCCAGTAGATAGTTATAGTTAAAACCTATTATCCATAGGAAATCCGCGACATTCTATTTGAAATAACGTTGGCGCCGGTTGACGAATCTTCGCGAAAGTTTCCAACTTGTTGGGGCGCTCCGGTCCGCTCCTATCCTGAAAGTCTCGGGGTGATACGTCAAGCGGGGGCCGAGAAAAAAGGGGGGTCCCAAAACGCGTTTTCCTCATTCATTTTTCCATAGGAACCTTTAGTCGCAGCTACAGCCCGAACTGCTGAACGGAATTACACCAAATTTGGCAAAGAGGTAGCCCTTGGTTCAGTGTCGTGCCTTTTGCTTAAATGGTGTAAATCCGTTCAGTAGTTCCTGAGAAAATCAAAAGTAAAGTCACATATATATCTGGCGGAGCCTAACCACACATGTCATCGTGAGATCTGATTGGCTGTCAGCACTTCATCCTGGAATTGCTGGCAGCCATCTTGGGACCAATATAAATGATAGTACCTCATTGAAATGCATTGTAGTGAATAGAAGATTTTGAGGGTCACCAAAAGGAGAACTATAAAGGGTGATAACAGGCTTTAGTTACATTAGAATTTATTTGTTGATGGTACCATACTAATTTTAGGAATTGTGGTGTATTCTAAGGTGATTTTACCATGTGAAAAACCTTCTGCTGGGATATCATGAATCATGTTTGAGAGAACACTATTTTCTCATGCTTGTCCCATGGAGGTTTGGAAGGTGCTCCAGAAGCTAAAATGAGAGCATATTTTCTGTAAATTCACATTATCTTTCTCACTCATGTGAGAATGAAGTCTGACATTCTCAGTAAAACATGTACATCCAACAAGGGCAGAGACTGTCAGTTGATTCCTTTGTGTTCTACTGCAGCTTCCCAGAGTGTTCTAAAGAACAACTAGAGTGCTAACAGCCTTACTTATGACAAAAGTATGGCACACCTGAAGCCATCTTGATTGGAATAAACTGGTAACACTTAAACAATTTAATTTAAAAAGGAACAAAATGATGGGGTTCATTTTGTCATAGAAATTATGGTTAGTGCTGTAGAAAGAAAAATTAGGACATGTTTCAAGTGTGATCTCAAATATCTTCCTGTTATATTTCAACAGGAGCAGCCTGCCAGTTGATGCCTTTGTGTTCTACTGCAGCTTCCCAGAGTGTTCTAAAGAACAACTAGAGTGCTAACAGCCTTACTTATGACAAAAGTATGGCACACCTGAAGCCATCTTGATTGGAATAAACTGGTAACACTTAAAACATTTAATTTAAAAAGGAACAAAATGATGGGGTTCATTTTGTCATAGAAATTATGGTTAGTGCTGTAGAAAGAAAATTAGGACATATTTCAAGTGTGATCTCAAATATCTTCCTGTTATATTTCAACAGGAGCAGCCTGCCAGTTGATGCCTTTGTGTTCTACTGCAGCTTCCCAGAGTGTTCTAAAGAACAACTAGAGCGCTAACAGCCTTACTTATGACAAAAGTATGGCACACCTGAAGCCATCTTGATTGGAATAAACCGGTAACACTTAAAACATTTAATTTAAAAAGGAACAAAATGAGGGGTTCTTTTGAAATAGAAATTATGGTTAGTGCTGCAGAAAGAAAAATTAGGGCATGTTTTAAGTGAGATCTCAAATCCTCTTCTATTTCATTAGAAAATTCTGACATGCAGACTGAAACAATCACTTTCAATACCAGCAGCAGACTACCAGTTAACTCCCTGGTGAGCAGTAGCTTTACTCCAGTGATCTAATGAGCAACTAGAGTGCTAACATTCTGAATTTATGGCAGATGTGAGACACATCTGAATGCCTTCTTGATGGAATCAAAGTAAAAACTGAAAGCATTTCCTACTGAGGAGACTGCAGTAAATGAAGAAATTAGGAAACTTCATAACAAAGAAGTCTTCCAAGATGGCCACCAGTGAAAAAAGAGCCCAAATGTAGCACAAATATTACCCAGATGTAGCCCACATATAGCCCAATGACAAAAGTGTGCAAAACACTTTTTATTTTTAGTTTTTTGCAGTTTTATGTAGTGCAGACTGGTCAGGTATTGGAGCATTGCATCTTAAAACATGACCCCCTACACTACAAAAACACCACTGCACTACCTAAAACCCTAAAACACTACCACCAGCACGACCCCCTACACTACACAAGCACCACTGCACTATCCTAAACCCTAAAACACTACCCCCAGCACGACCCCCTACACTACCCAAACACCACTGCACTAACCTAAACCCTAAAACACTACCCCCAGCACGACCCCCTACACTACCCAAACACCACTGCACTACCCTAAAACATGACCCCCTACACTACACAAACACCACTGCACTACCCTAAACCCCAAAACACTACCCCCAGCACGACCCCCTACACTACACAAGCACCACTGCACTACCCTAAACCCTAAAACACTACCCCCAGCACGACCCCCTACACTACCCAAACACCACTGCACTACCCTAAAACACTAAGACACCCCCTACACTACACAAACACCACTGCACTACCCTAAACCCTAAAACACTACCCCCAGAACGACCCCCTACACTACACAAGCACCACTGCACTACCCTAAACCCTAAAACACTACCCCCAGCACGACCCCCTACACTACACAAACACCACTGCACTACCCTAAACCCTAAAACACTACCCCCAGCACGACCCCCTACACTGCCCGAACACCACTGCACTGCCCTAAACCCTGAAACACCAGCCCCTGCATGACCCCCTACACTGCCCGAACACCACTGCACTGCCCTAAACCCTGAAACACCACCCCTAGCACGACCCCCTACACTGCCCGAACACCACTGCACTGCCCTAAACCCTGAAACACCATCCCCTTCACGACCCCCTACACTGCCCGAACACCACTGCACTGCCCTAAACCCTGAAACACCACCCCCAGCATGACCCCCTACACTGCCCGAACACCACTGCACTGCCCTAAACCCTGAAACACTACCCCCAGCAAGACCCCCTACACTGCCCGAACACCACTGCACTGCCCTAAACCCTGAAACATCACCCCCAGCAAGACCCCCTACACTGCCCGAACACCACTGACCTAAACCCTGAAACACCACCCCCAGCACGACCCCCTACACTGCCCGAACACCACTGCACTGCCCTAAACCCTGAAACACTACCCCCAGCATGACCCCCTACACTGCCCGAACACCACTGCTCTGCCGAAAACCCTGAAACACCAGCCCCAGCACGACCCCCTACACTGCCCGAACACCACTGCACTGCCCTAAACCTTGAAACACCAGCCCCTGCACGACTCCCTACACTGCCCGAACACCACTGCACTACCCTAAACCCTGAAACATCACCCCCAGCACGACCCCCTACACTGCCCGAGCACCACTGCACTGCCCTAAACCCTGAAACACCAGCCCCAGCACGACCCCCTACACTGCCTGAGCACCACTGCACTGCCCTAAACCCTGAAACACCAGCCCCAGCACGACCGCCTACACTGCCCGAACACCACTGCACTGCCCTAAACCCTGAAACACCAGCCCCAGCACGACCCCCTACACTGCACGAACACCACTGCACTGCCCTAAACCGTGAAACACCAGCCTCAGCACGACCCCCTACACTGCCTGAACACCACTGCACTGCCCTGAACCCTGAAACACCAGCCCCAGCACAACACCCTACACTGCCCGAACACCACTGCACTGCCCTAAACCCTGAAACACCACCCCGTGCATGACCCCCTACACTGCCCGAACACCACTGCACTGCCCTAAACCCTGAAACACCACCCCCAGCGCGACCCCCTACACTGCCCGAACACCACTGCACTGCCCTAAACCCTGAAACACCACCCCCTGCACAACCCCCTACACTGCTTGAACACTACTGCACTGCCCTAAACCCAGAAACACCATCCCCAGCACGACCCCCTATACTGCACGAACACCACTGCACTGCCCTAAACCCTGAAACACTACCCCCAGCAAGACCCCCTACACTGCCCGAACACCACTGCACTGCCCTAAACCCTGAAACATCACCCCCAGCAAGACCCCCTACACTGCCCGAACACCACTGCCCTAAACCCTGAAACACCACCCCCAGCAAGACCCCCTACACTGCCCGAACACCACTGCACTGCCCTAAACCCTGAAACACCAGCCCCAGCACGACCCCCTACACTGCCCGAACACCACTGCACTGCCCTAAACCCTGAAACACCACCCCCTGCACGACCCCCTACACTGCCCGAACACCACTGTACTGCCCTAAACCCTGAAACCCCACCCCCAGCATAACCCCCTACACTGCCAGAACACCACTGCACTGCCCTAAACCCTGAAACACCACCTCCTGCACGACCCCCTACACTGCCCGAACACTACTGCACTGCCCTAAACCCTGAAACACCACCCCCAGCACGACCCCCTACACTGCACGAACACCACTGCACCGCCCTAAACCCTGAAACACTACCCCCAGCAAGACCCCCTACACTGCCCGAACACCACTGCACTGCCCTAAACCCTGAAACATCACCCCCAGCAAGACCCCCTACACTGCCCGAACACCACTGCCCTAAACCCTGAAACACCACCCCCAGCAAGACCCCCTACACTGCCCGAACACCACTGCACTGCCCTAAACCCTGAAACACCACCCCCAGCAAGACCCCCTACACTGCCCGAACACCACTGCACTGCCCTAAACCCTGAAACACCACCCCCAGCACGACCCCCTACACTTCCCGAACACCACTGCTCTGCCCAAAACCCTGAAACACCAGCCCCAGCACGACCCCCTACACTGCCCGAACACCACTGCACTGCCCTAAACCCTGAAACACCAGCCCCAGCACGACCCCCTACACTGCCCGAACACCACTGCCCCTAAACCCTGAAACACCACCCCCAGCACGACCCCCTACACTTCCCAAACACCACTGCACTGCCCTAAACCCTGAAACACCAGCCCCAGCACAACCCCGTACACTGCCCGCACACCACTGCACTGCCCTAAACCCTGAAACACCAGCCCCAGCACAACCCCGTACACTGCCCGAACACCACTGCACTGCCCTAAACCCTGAAACACCAGCCCCAGCACGACCGCCTGCACAGCCCGAAAACTACTGCACTGCCCTAAACCCTGAAACACCACCCCCAGCAAGACTACCTACACTGTCCGAACACCACTGCACTGCCCTAAACCCTGAAACACCACCCCCTGCATGACCCCCTACACTGCCCAAACACTACTGCACTGCCCTAAACCCTGAAACACCACCCCTCAGCACGACACCCTACACTGCCCGAACACCACTGCACTGCCCTAAACCCTGAAACACCACCCCAGCACGACCCCCTACACTGCCCAAACACCACTGCACTAAACCCTGAAACACCACCCCCTGCACGACCCCCTACACTGCCGGAACACCACTGCACTGCCCTAAACCCTGAAACACCACCCCCAGCACGACCCCCTACACTGCCCTAACACCACTGCACTGCCCTAAACCCTGAAACATCACTCCCAGCACAACCCCCTACACTGCCTGAGCACCATTGCTCTGCCCTAAACCCTGAAACACTAGCCCCAGCACGACCCACTGCACTGCCCGAACACCACTGCACTGCCCTAAACCCTGAAACACCACCCCCAGCACGACCCCCTACACTGCCCGAACACCACTGCACTGCCCTAAACCCTGAAACACCAGCCCCAGCAAGACCCACTACACTGCCCGAACACCACTGCATTGCCCGAGACTCTGAAACACCAGCCCCAGCAAGACCCCCTACACTGCCCGAACACCACTGCACTGCCCTAAACCCTGAAACACCAGCCCCAGCACGACCCCCTACACTGCCCGAACACCACTGCACTGCCCTAAACTCTGAAACACCAGCCCCAGCACCACCCCCTACACTGCCCGAACACCACTGCACTGCCCTAAACCCTGAAACACCAGCCCCAGCACTGACCCCCTACACTGCCCGAACACCACTGCACTGCCCTAAACCCTGAAACACCACCCCCTGCACGACCCCCTACACTGCCCGAACACCACTGCACTGCCCTAAACCCTGAAACACCACCCCCCTACACTGCCCAAACACCACTGCAGTGCCCTAAACCCTGAAACACCACCCCCTGCACCGCCCCCTACACTGCCCGAACACCACTGCACTGCCCTAAACCCTGAAACACCACCCCGTGCATGACCCCCTACACTGCCCAAACACCACTGCACTGCCCTAAACCCTGAAACACCACCCCCAGCACGACCCCCTACACTGCCCGAACACCACTGCACTGCCCTAAACCCTGAAACACCACCCCCTGCACAACCCCCTACACTGCTTGAACACTACTGCACTGCCCTAAACCCAGAAACACCATCCCCAGCACGACCCCCTATACTGCACGAACACCACTGCACTGCCCTAAACCCTGAAACACTACCCCCAGCAAGACCCCCTACACTGCCCGAACACCACTGCACTGCCCTAAACCCTGAAACATCACCCCCAGCAAGACCCCCTACACTGCCCGAACACCACTGCCCTAAACCCTGAAACACCACCCCCAGCAAGACCCCCTACACTGCCCGAACACCACTGCACTGCCCTAAACCCTGAAACACCAGCCCCAGCACGACCCCCTACACTGCCCGAACACCACTGCACTGCCCTAAACCCTGAAACACCACCCCTGCACGACCCCCTACACTGCCCGAACACCACTGTACTGCCCTAAACCCTGAAACCCCACCCCCAGCATAACCCCCTACACTGCCAGAACACCACTGCACTGCCCTAAACCCTGAAACACCACCTCCTGCACGACCCCCTACACTGCCCGAACACTACTGCACTGCCCTAAACCCTGAAACACCACCCCCAGCACGACCCCCTACACTGCACGAACACCACTGCACCGCCCTAAACCCTGAAACACTACCCCCAGCAAGACCCCCTACACTGCCCGAACACCACTGCACTGCCCTAAACCCTGAAACATCACCCCCAGCAAGACCCCCTACACTGCCCGAACACCACTGCACCCTAAACCCTGAAACACCACCCCCAGCAAGACCCCCTACACTGCCCGAACACCACTGCACTGCCCTAAACCCTGAAACACCACCCCCAGCAAGACCCCCTACACTGCCCGAACACCACTGCACTGCCCTAAACCCTGAAACACCACCCCCAGCACGACCCCCTACACTTCCCGAACACCACTGCTCTGCCCAAAACCCTGAAACACCAGCCCCAGCACGACCCCCTACACTGCCCGAACACCACTGCACTGCCCTAAACCCTGAAACACCAGCCCCAGCACGACCCCCTACACTGCCCGAACACCACTGCCCTAAACCCTGAAACACCACCCCCAGCACGACCCCCTACACTTCCCAAACACCACTGCACTGCCCTAAACCCTGAAACACCAGCCCCAGCACAACCCCGTACACTGCCCGCACACCACTGCACTGCCCTAAACCCTGAAACACCAGCCCCAGCACAACCCCGTACACTGCCCGAACACCACTGCACTGCCCTAAACCCTGAAACACCAGCCCCAGCACGACCGCCTGCACAGCCCGAAAACTACTGCACTGCCCTAAACCCTGAAACACCACCCCCAGCAAGACTACCTACACTGTCCGAACACCACTGCACTGCCCTAAACCCTGAAACACCACCCCCTGCATGACCCCCTACACTGCCCAAACACTACTGCACTGCCCTAAACCCTGAAACACCACCCCTCAGCACGACACCCTACACTGCCCGAACACCACTGCACTGCCCTAAACCCTGAAACACCACCCCAGCACGACCCCCTACACTGCCCGAACACCACTGCACTAAACCCTGAAACACCACCCCCTGCACGACCCCCTACACTGCCGGAACACCACTGCACTGCCCTAAACCCTGAAACACCACCCCCAGCACGACCCCCTACACTGCCCTAACACCACTGCACTGCCCTAAACCCTGAAACATCACTCCCAGCACAACCCCTACACTGCCTGAGCACCATTGCTCTGCCCTAAACCCTGAAACACTAGCCCCAGCACGACCCACTGCACTGCCCGAACACCACTGCACTGCCCTAAACCCTGAAACACCACCCCCAGCACGACCCCCTACACTGCCCGAACACCACTGCACTGCCCTAAACCCTGAAACACCAGCCCCAGCAAGACCCACTACACTGCTCGAACACCACTGCATTGCCCTAGACTCTGAAACACCAGCCCCAGCAAGACCCCCTACACTGCCCGTACACCACTGCACTGCCCTAAACCCTGAAACACCAGCCTCAGCACGACCCCCTACACTGCCCGAACACCACTGCACTGCCCTAAACTCTGAAACACCAGCCCCAGCACCACCCCCTACAATGCCCGAACACCACTGTACTGCCCTAAACCCTGAAACACCACCCCTGCACTGCCCCCTACACTGCCCGAACACCACTGCACTGCCCTAAACCCTGAAACACCACCCCAGCACGACCCCCTACACTGCCCGAACACCACTGCACCGCCCTAAACCCTGAAACACTACCCCCAGCAAGACCCCCTACACTGCCCGAACACCACTGCACTGCCCTAAACCCTGAAACATCACCCCCAGCAAGACCCCCTACACTGCCCGAACACCACTGCCCTAAACCCTGAAACACCACCCCAGCAAGACCCCCTACACTGCCCGAACACCACTGCACTGCCCTAAACCCTGAAACACCACCCCCAGCAAGACCCCTACACTGCCCGAACACCACTGCACTGCCCTAAACCCTGAAACACCACCCCCAGCACGACCCCCTACACTTCCCGAACACCACTGCTCTGCCCAAAACCCTGAAACACCAGCCCCAGCACGACCCCCTACACTGCCCGAACACCACTGCACTGCCCTAAACCCTGAAACACCAGCCCCAGCACGACCCCCTACACTGCCCGAACACCACTGCCCTAAACCCTGAAACACCACCCCAGCACGACCCCTACACTTCCCAAACACCACTGCACTGCCCTAAACCCTGAAACACCAGCCCCAGCACAACCCCGTACACTGCCCGCACACCACTGCACTGCCCTAAACCCTGAAACACCAGCCCCAGCACAACCCCGTACACTGCAGCAATACGTAACTGAACGAAGCACAT